>JAJNNQ010000067.1:895000-900000 GCA_027886175.1 Phylloscopus collybita | reverse complement strand
CCCTAACCCTAACCCTAACCCTAACCCTAACCCTAACCCTAACCCTAACCCTAACCCTAACCCTAACCCTAACCCTAACCCTAACCCTAACCCTAACCCTAACCCTAACCCTAACCCTAACCCTAACCCTAACCCTAACCCTAACCCTAACCCTAACCCTAACCCTAACCCTAACCCTAACCCTAACCCTAACCCTAACCCTAACCCTAACCCTAACCCTAACCCTAACCCTAACCCTAACCCTAACCCTAACCCTAACCCTAACCCTAACCCTAACCCTAACCCTAACCCTAACCCTAACCCTAACCCTAACCCTAACCCTAACCCTAACCCTAACCCTAACCCTAACCCTAACCCTAACCCTAACCCTAACCCTAACCCTAACCCTAACCCTAACCCTAACCCTAACCCTAACCCTAACCCTAACCCTAACCCTAACCCTAACCCTAACCCTAACCCTAACCCTAACCCTAACCCTAACCCTAACCCTAACCCTAACCCTAACCCTAACCCTAACCCTAACCCTAACCCTAACCCTAACCCTAACCCTAACCCTAACCCTAACCCTAACCCTAACCCTAACCCTAACCCTAACCCTAACCCTAACCCTAACCCTAACCCTAACCCTAACCCTAACCCTAACCCTAACCCTAACCCTAACCCTAACCCTAACCCTAACCCTAACCCTAACCCTAACCCTAACCCTAACCCTAACCCTAACCCTAACCCTAACCCTAACCCTAACCCTAACCCTAACCCTAACCCTAACCCTAACCCTAACCCTAACCCTAACCCTAACCCTAACCCTAACCCTAACCCTAACCCTAACCCTAACCCTAACCCTAACCCTAACCCTAACCCTAACCCTAACCCTAACCCTAACCCTAACCCTAACCCTAACCCTAACCCTAACCCTAACCCTAACCCTAACCCTAACCCTAACCCTAACCCTAACCCTAACCCTAACCCTAACCCTAACCCTAACCCTAACCCTAACCCTAACCCTAACCCTAACCCTAACCCTAACCCTAACCCTAACCCTAACCCTAACCCTAACCCTAACCCTAACCCTAACCCTAACCCTAACCCTAACCCTAACCCTAACCCTAACCCTAACCCTAACCCTAACCCTAACCCTAACCCTAACCCTAACCCTAACCCTAACCCTAACCCTAACCCTAACCCTAACCCTAACCCTAACCCTAACCCTAACCCTAACCCTAACCCTAACCCTAACCCTAACCCTAACCCTAACCCTAACCCTAACCCTAACCCTAACCCTAACCCTAACCCTAACCCTAACCCTAACCCTAACCCTAACCCTAACCCTAACCCTAACCCTAACCCTAACCCTAACCCTAACCCTAACCCTAACCCTAACCCTAACCCTAACCCTAACCCTAACCCTAACCCTAACCCTAACCCTAACCCTAACCCTAACCCTAACCCTAACCCTAACCCTAACCCTAACCCTAACCCTAACCCTAACCCTAACCCTAACCCTAACCCTAACCCTAACCCTAACCCTAACCCTAACCCTAACCCTAACCCTAACCCTAACCCTAACCCTAACCCTAACCCTAACCCTAACCCTAACCCTAACCCTAACCCTAACCCTAACCCTAACCCTAACCCTAACCCTAACCCTAACCCTAACCCTAACCCTAACCCTAACCCTAACCCTAACCCTAACCCTAACCCTAACCCTAACCCTAACCCTAACCCTAACCCTAACCCTAACCCTAACCCTAACCCTAACCCTAACCCTAACCCTAACCCTAACCCTAACCCTAACCCTAACCCTAACCCTAACCCTAACCCTAACCCTAACCCTAACCCTAACCCTAACCCTAACCCTAACCCTAACCCTAACCCTAACCCTAACCCTAACCCTAACCCTAACCCTAACCCTAACCCTAACCCTAACCCTAACCCTAACCCTAACCCTAACCCTAACCCTAACCCTAACCCTAACCCTAACCCTAACCCTAACCCTAACCCTAACCCTAACCCTAACCCTAACCCTAACCCTAACCCTAACCCTAACCCTAACCCTAACCCTAACCCTAACCCTAACCCTAACCCTAACCCTAACCCTAACCCTAACCCTAACCCTAACCCTAACCCTAACCCTAACCCTAACCCTAACCCTAACCCTAACCCTAACCCTAACCCTAACCCTAACCCTAACCCTAACCCTAACCCTAACCCTAACCCTAACCCTAACCCTAACCCTAACCCTAACCCTAACCCTAACCCTAACCCTAACCCTAACCCTAACCCTAACCCTAACCCTAACCCTAACCCTAACCCTAACCCTAACCCTAACCCTAACCCTAACCCTAACCCTAACCCTAACCCTAACCCTAACCCTAACCCTAACCCTAACCCTAACCCTAACCCTAACCCTAACCCTAACCCTAACCCTAACCCTAACCCTAACCCTAACCCTAACCCTAACCCTAACCCTAACCCTAACCCTAACCCTAACCCTAACCCTAACCCTAACCCTAACCCTAACCCTAACCCTAACCCTAACCCTAACCCTAACCCTAACCCTAACCCTAACCCTAACCCTAACCCTAACCCTAACCCTAACCCTAACCCTAACCCTAACCCTAACCCTAACCCTAACCCTAACCCTAACCCTAACCCTAACCCTAACCCTAACCCTAACCCTAACCCTAACCCTAACCCTAACCCTAACCCTAACCCTAACCCTAACCCTAACCCTAACCCTAACCCTAACCCTAACCCTAACCCTAACCCTAACCCTAACCCTAACCCTAACCCTAACCCTAACCCTAACCCTAACCCTAACCCTAACCCTAACCCTAACCCTAACCCTAACCCTAACCCTAACCCTAACCCTAACCCTAACCCTAACCCTAACCCTAACCCTAACCCTAACCCTAACCCTAACCCTAACCCTAACCCTAACCCTAACCCTAACCCTAACCCTAACCCTAACCCTAACCCTAACCCTAACCCTAACCCTAACCCTAACCCTAACCCTAACCCTAACCCTAACCCTAACCCTAACCCTAACCCTAACCCTAACCCTAACCCTAACCCTAACCCTAACCCTAACCCTAACCCTAACCCTAACCCTAACCCTAACCCTAACCCTAACCCTAACCCTAACCCTAACCCTAACCCTAACCCTAACCCTAACCCTAACCCTAACCCTAACCCTAACCCTAACCCTAACCCTAACCCTAACCCTAACCCTAACCCTAACCCTAACCCTAACCCTAACCCTAACCCTAACCCTAACCCTAACCCTAACCCTAACCCTAACCCTAACCCTAACCCTAACCCTAACCCTAACCCTAACCCTAACCCTAACCCTAACCCTAACCCTAACCCTAACCCTAACCCTAACCCTAACCCTAACCCTAACCCTAACCCTAACCCTAACCCTAACCCTAACCCTAACCCTAACCCTAACCCTAACCCTAACCCTAACCCTAACCCTAACCCTAACCCTAACCCTAACCCTAACCCTAACCCTAACCCTAACCCTAACCCTAACCCTAACCCTAACCCTAACCCTAACCCTAACCCTAACCCTAACCCTAACCCTAACCCTAACCCTAACCCTAACCCTAACCCTAACCCTAACCCTAACCCTAACCCTAACCCTAACCCTAACCCTAACCCTAACCCTAACCCTAACCCTAACCCTAACCCTAACCCTAACCCTAACCCTAACCCTAACCCTAACCCTAACCCTAACCCTAACCCTAACCCTAACCCTAACCCTAACCCTAACCCTAACCCTAACCCTAACCCTAACCCTAACCCTAACCCTAACCCTAACCCTAACCCTAACCCTAACCCTAACCCTAACCCTAACCCTAACCCTAACCCTAACCCTAACCCTAACCCTAACCCTAACCCTAACCCTAACCCTAACCCTAACCCTAACCCTAACCCTAACCCTAACCCTAACCCTAACCCTAACCCTAACCCTAACCCTAACCCTAACCCTAACCCTAACCCTAACCCTAACCCTAACCCTAACCCTAACCCTAACCCTAACCCTAACCCTAACCCTAACCCTAACCCTAACCCTAACCCTAACCCTAACCCTAACCCTAACCCTAACCCTAACCCTAACCCTAACCCTAACCCTAACCCTAACCCTAACCCTAACCCTAACCCTAACCCTAACCCTAACCCTAACCCTAACCCTAACCCTAACCCTAACCCTAACCCTAACCCTAACCCTAACCCTAACCCTAACCCTAACCCTAACCCTAACCCTAACCCTAACCCTAACCCTAACCCTAACCCTAACCCTAACCCTAACCCTAACCCTAACCCTAACCCTAACCCTAACCCTAACCCTAACCCTAACCCTAACCCTAACCCTAACCCTAACCCTAACCCTAACCCTAACCCTAACCCTAACCCTAACCCTAACCCTAACCCTAACCCTAACCCTAACCCTAACCCTAACCCTAACCCTAACCCTAACCCTAACCCTAACCCTAACCCTAACCCTAACCCTAACCCTAACCCTAACCCTAACCCTAACCCTAACCCTAACCCTAACCCTAACCCTAACCCTAACCCTAACCCTAACCCTAACCCTAACCCTAACCCTAACCCTAACCCTAACCCTAACCCTAACCCTAACCCTAACCCTAACCCTAACCCTAACCCTAACCCTAACCCTAACCCTAACCCTAACCCTAACCCTAACCCTAACCCTAACCCTAACCCTAACCCTAACCCTAACCCTAACCCTAACCCTAACCCTAACCCTAACCCTAACCCTAACCCTAACCCTAACCCTAACCCTAACCCTAACCCTAACCCTAACCCTAACCCTAACCCTAACCCTAACCCTAACCCTAACCCTAACCCTAACCCTAACCCTAACCCTAACCCTAACCCTAACCCTAACCCTAACCCTAACCCTAACCCTAACCCTAACCCTAACCCTAACCCTAACCCTAACCCTAACCCTAACCCTAACCCTAACCCTAACC
>JAJNNQ010000067.1:590000-890000 GCA_027886175.1 Phylloscopus collybita | reverse complement strand
TAGCAATTCACTTTTGAACACCTCTGTGTAGATGCCCCAATGTAGACAAAGACATGCAATTACATTTCTCATCTGTCAGATGAGATCTAGGGCCGGCAGAAAGTATTTTTATGACTGCCTAGCTCATTTTTTTTTTGCCTTTTTACAAGCCTTACCCAGTTCAGCAGATTTATTTTGGAGCTCCAAGGTAAGCAGCTTGGACTCGTCTTCACATTTCTTTCATCAGAGAAAATGGTAATTTTAAAAGCCCAAATGTAAGTACAAAGCACTGCATTTGAAACTTCAAAGAAAATAGGACAGTCTTACCACAAGCACTTTCAAAACACTGACCTTTCAATAAGCAGGTGATGTATCTGCCTGCAACACAGAACAAATTTAACTTGTACAGCTTCGGAACAATAGGCATAAAAGTAAACAAATACATACTTACAGAAATATGTATTTCTTAGAGGCAGAATTATGGAAGCTGGACGGGGCAAAAACTGACTTTTTACAGACCAGTACCAACCATCACAAATAAAAAAAATAGCCTGCATTAAATTCTCTGCATTTAGACCACTGTGTCAAAAAAACCTCTAAATTTTTAAATAAAATAATTACATGAAATAAGTATTGATCTCTTGCCTGCACTTCACAGACAACTTTGAGTGACTGTTTGAAAAACAAGGTTCCAAATTTGGCCCAGTGGAACAGCAACAGGAGGGGCCAGGCAGTGAATACAGGCAGGGTATTAAATGGATAAAAATAAAAAAAAATGAATAAAAATGAATAAAAATGAATAAAAATGAATAAAAATGAATAAAAATGAATAAAAGAGGGTCCCAGTGTCTCAGTGTGGCCTGCTCACCATTCCTGCACTCCACATCTGTCTGCCCTAGCACTGCATGTGTAACTGAAGTTATGAAGTACAAAACTGTTGAGCCAGGAGCACAAACACAACAAACAGAATTCTCACATTTGAAACTCATTTCCAGTCTGTCGTTCTCCACTTGCACGCGAAGCTCTTCAAACGCCACTGTCATTCTCCAAAAACAAAATTTCAGATTTGAAGTTCAGTACTGGAAACCCTGGAGGTTCTCCAGGGGCTGCTGCCAACCTCAGCCATTCAGAGGAATCACCAAGTAGGTGAAACAGAGTCCAGAAAGATGTTCTGGCATGGACACAAACAGCATCTCAACATCAACGTGGAACTCAGCTCAGCACATCCACACAACTCACACTCCTTTGATCAAGCTAGGTCACTCACTTCTACCTTGCTGTGAAGTTCCTCATACAATTGCCTCATTTCTTCTTTTTCCTCTTCATCTATCAAAGCAAGAATGCACAAGAAATTTTTTCCTTTGGAAAACGAATGCCAGCTGTCCAAGTCATTGTGCTTAACCAGCATAATGAATTAAAAAAGGAATTATCAGCTCCTTTCCGTGTTAAATTATTCATTACAAAGCATGGTGCCAAAAGATAAAGAACCTAGCGAAAAAGTGTATTTCATTGAAACATTAAGCAAGCTCAGCTTTTCAATTTCCTTCCAATATAATTTTTTCTGTGGAAAGTGTCATTCTGGATCAATTTCTGCAACCATATCAATTATTATGGCATTAGTGTTGTTGAATATTACTGTATCAAACTGTTAGCATTTGATAAACTGTACTGTAGGGCTCAGCAGTGAATTTCTTCCTATCAGCAGATACCAATGACCACAAAACTGTCATTATGAAGTAGCAACAACACTCCATGTCCATGTTTTCCTTCTTTCCTTTCATTTTTGTAATTGATACTATTTTTTCCTAAGAAATCAATTAAGAAGACAACAACTACCAGAAAAGAACAGTACATAGATACACAGGTGTTTCTAAATTAGGCTAAAAAGAAACAGACACTTCTGAAGTCTCCAGGACCGAGTTAGTAAAATTTTAATGACTATAATAACAACTCTAAATTGCATATAAAGTAAAATTCCCCAATCAAGGACATGTTTGAAAACCGCAAGAATTTAAAACTTCCTTGGCTTGCTCAGTTTTGTGAGAAGACTTCTAGTTCTTCATTATTCCTTGGGGTATAAAAAAAGACCTTTTCTCCCCCACAAGCGTGTGAGTGCTGCAAACAGGAAATGACAGCTCTGGAAATTTGTTAAAGAGTGCTGGGAATTTAGAGGAGATTCTACTGCCTAGAAACAGGCGTGGAGTGCCACTTGGTCTGGCTTCATATATTCACAGTATCTGGGTGGGACAGAGAACCTTCCCTGGCCTCACCAGGCTTCGCTTCGAATTTTGTGAGCCACTGAAAATTCACTGCTGATTTTAAGGGCTACATCCAGTCCATCTCAGCTGGAGAAATTTATATCCTTTCTCTATGAACAAAACAAATTCCAACCTTCTACCCTCTGCAAAACTTTCAAACTGCCCACTAACAAAGACTCTTTCTAAGAAAACCTCCACTTACCTTTCTGACACAAGCCCCATTTTCCAGCAATGCCTCCAAATCTCTTTTTTTCTTCTTTAACACACTACAACCTAAATTTAAAATTAATAAAATGTTAATTAACTTTTTTAATATTTTGGTTTTCTTGCTAGATATTACACTTTTTAAATTATAAAAACTTCAAACTTGACACTTTTTACTATCATTATTTAAAGAAAAAATAATCCCAGAAGCCCCAAACCCCCCAAACTGCCTCAAACCATCACAGAAACCCCAAAACCATCCCCAAAACCCACCCCAACAATCCCCAAAACCCGCCCCCCGGAACCCCCAAACCGCCGAACCGTCCCCAAGCCCCCCGCCCCCCGCAAATATCCCCCAAAACTGCCCCCAAAACCCAGCAAGCCCCAAAACCCCATCGAACCCCCCCCAAATCCCCCCAAAGTTCCCCAAATCCTATAAAGCCCCCCAAATCCCCCCAAATTCCCCCAGGCCCTCCCCGCCGTACCCTCAGGCTGCATTTCCGGCCGGCCCCGCAGCGCCGTCACCGTCAGCAGCAGCGCGGGGCCGGCAGCCCCGGGACCCCTCGGGACCCCCCAGAAACCCCCGGAGACCCCAAACCGCCCCCCCTCCCCACCCTGGAAACCCCAAAACTCCCCCGGAGACGCCAAAAAACCCCCCGAGCCCACACAAAAGCAGAAAATTGCTCCCAACCGGCGCCGTGGTCAGGGTAGCGCGCAGGCAGCCAGTTAGACGCACCCAGGGTCCTTGTGGTTTTTTTTTTTCTTTTCCCGCCCTTTTTACCGCCATCTTGGAAAGGTCAAACACGTTGGGCCGAGCCACCATGCTGGGAAGGGCGTCACGTCGCCCTCACCCGCCGCCATCTTTGTTGTGGCTGAAGCCATTTCCGGTTGAGCCGCCATCTTTTTTGTGGCACTCCTAAGGCCCCTTGGCTGCAAACAGAGGTGCCTGACTAAATCGACTGCTTGAACCCGGCCGCGACATAGCTGAGACCACAGGCCCTGCCCACACACCTGGAAAACACCGCGGAGAATTTAATCTGGGAGGCGCTGTGGTCGGGGTTTCGCACAGGCAGTCAGTTAGACGCCTTATGTGGGTCTTTGAAATTTCCCGCCCTTTTTCCGCCATATTAGGAAGGTCAAGCACATTGGGCTGGGAAGCCATCTTGAGAGGGAGGTCACATGACTTCCGCCCTCACTCGCCTCCATCTTGGTTGCTGCTGAAGCCACTTCTGGTTGATCCGCCATCTTTTTTGTGGCACCCTTATGGTCCCCCCGGCTCCACACAGAGGTGCCTGACTCTGTCGGAACCCCTCGGGGGCACTGCTGAGCCTCCAGCTCGTGCCCGCGCACCTGGAAACACCCCAGAAAAATCACTCTCGGCCGGCGCTGTGGTCGGGTTTTTGCGCAGGCGGCTGGCTAGATGCCACCAGGGTCCTTGCTTTTTTCCCGCCCTTTTTGCCGCCGTCTTGGAAAGGTCAAGCAGCGCCCCCAGGCTCACAGTCCGGGGCTGCCACGCGCATTGGGGTGGGCTGAGGGGGAGTGCTGCAGTACCGCGCTCTGTCCACACGGTGGCAGCACTTGCCCAGATCTCAGCCAGGGTCTGTCACACGCGTTGGGGACGGGCACGGGAGAGCGCTGCAGTACCGCGCTCTGTCCACACGGTGGCAGCACTGCACCCGATCTCAGCCCTGGGTCGGGGACAGGCAGAGAGCGGAGGCAAAAAAGGCGTCCAAAAATCTCCTTCCAAAAATTCTCCAAATTAAATGCCACAAAAGTTTCCCAACCCCAACGACAAGAACCCTGTCACCAATGAATTTCAAACCAAAAAAGCTTTTATTTTAGGCTATATTTCCAATTTTTTAATCTTATTTATTTCTATATTGCTATTTATCATTACAATTTATCTTTTATATTCCTACCCATGTATATCTCATATAATACACGCAACACGTAATATATTGTATTTATACTATTGACATTATTTTTTCGGTTTATATTTTTAGAATTTCTATTGTTCTATTTATGTATTTTTTTAAAATTCGTGTTTATGTTTTAACTGATACTTCAAATTATATGAATTCATTAACCTAACACAGCAGAAGGACAATTAATTACAATTAAAATGGCATGGTTTTCCAAGGGTAAAGATTTCATTTTCATTAAAATAATATTGGCATATTTTCTCTTTTCGTGTTTTTTCGGGAGGGGGGCTGTTTTTCGGGGGATTTGCTTTGGGGTGTTTTTGTTCGCTTTGGTTTGGATTTCTCTGTTAGTAAACAATGAGGTTGGGAGAGTTACAACACAAAATGCCTACTTGGTTTTACGGCTGTCTCTGAAATACACCTCGACACCAAGTTACTGCTGGTGATGCTGGACGTGGGTAGGATGAGCCCTGCTGTTGGGGGTTCCAAAGAAAAACACGGCACCGCCCGCGTTCAGGTTTTTTAATGGAGCAGAAAAGGCAGAGGTTTTGCTGACTGCACTCTCAACCCGATCCAGATGTCCATGGGTGTCGTTCTTCAGCTCCTTTCCTGCCAACAGCCAAACTTCCAGACACTCAGGGCAAGAAAGAGTAATGGGGAAAAAAATAAAGGAACAAAGCAAGCATGAAAAAATAAAATAAAATAGAAATAAAAATTTAAAAATAAAATTAATTTAAAAGTAATAAAAATATAGCAAAAATATAAAAAGAAAAATAAGAGAAATGAAATGAAAAATTAAAGATACAAAACTAAAACAAAACCAGTAAAAAAATAATATATAGTACTAAAATATAGAAAATATTAAAAAATAAAAGTAAAAATAAATAATATATAAAACTAAAATAAAAAATTAAAGATATTAAAAAATAAAAGGAAAAAGGAAAAGAAATTTTAAAAAATTAAATAAAAAACTAAAATAAAAATAAAATTTGAGGGAATAAAATATGAAACAAAGAACAAGAAATAAAATAACATGAAAAAATAAAACACAGTAAGATAAAAATATAGCATTAAAAAAACCCCAAATCAAAAAGCAGTAAATAAAAAATAAAATAAACAATAAATAGAATAAAAGACAAAATTAAATAAATGCAGCTCTCCCCTCATGCCATTGCCTAACACAGCTCTGGGAGTATCCTGGATTCTGCAGGGATAGGGAAAACAAACCCTGTGCTTCCCAGAAAATAAAGTCTTCTAGGCAATCCCCAGTTTTGCTTGAAAACAGATTCTATTTTAGTGGAAAGCTCACTTTGGATGAGCATCCAAATGTGCCAAGCCAGGAAAGAACCACCCCATTGCGTCCAAGGAACAGCAATTAGGCCATTTAGGATTTAAGTTTTAATGGGATTTTAATGGGATAGTTAAAAATGCAGTTCATATAACTTTACAAAAACATGAATTATGGCAAATAAACACTTAGCAAGTTGGCTGGTGCTGAACAACTCTTGATTTACCAAGAGGAATTTGGTAAATGTCCTTGGACATGAGCCCTACGATGTAGCAAAACTCCAACTAGGATAGAAAACTGGCATTTGCAATAAATATCCCCTTACTAAAATCAGAAAGACGAAAAACATCAAATGAAAGGAAGGAAAAATATCTAAATCTCATCCTGCCTGGAAGACAAGCTCAGGTATTTCTAACAGTGAAAACTTTTGGAACAGTCAGGAATTTGGTGGAAGTTCATGGAATGCTGACATAAAATCTTCTTCCTCTGCTCTGATTTTAAAGGGAAGTGAGAACTAAACACCTCAAGTTACTCCTATCCAACAATTATCTGTATTCTGTGGGAGTAACATTGCAAAGAAACTCCAGGCTTACTGGTACCTGACATCTGAAGCTCTTAGGAGAGCTGGGAAGTTTCAATAGAACAAAAGAGCCACCACAATTGCTGGAATAATAAAATTCAACTTGGCAAAGCTCAGGAACTTTATTTACAAATCCATGGAGGAGGAGGAGGAGGAGCAGCAGGATGACACCAGGAACACACTCCAGCTGAAAGCAACGATTTACTGGAAAAGGCAGGAAATCCAACTGACAGCCTCTGGTCATGGCCAAGCAATTCTCCAGGAGTCCGAGTAAATGACTGAGATTTAAAACTTTGTGCGTTGGCAGCATAGCTAGAGAAGTTGGACAATTTGTTGTGAACTTGGGAAATTATTCCTAAGTGATTACTAAGTAGTACTCCATATGTGACTAAACAGAAGAGGGAAGAGCAATAATGATATGAATGGTGTGAATCTCATTAGGAGCTTTAATTAGGGTCCCCCTAATTTTATCTGCATTACACTGACACAATGGAGAAATGGGAAATAAAGGGCTTTGTCACTTTGCTTTAGTCCTCTAAAATATTGGCAAAACAGAAAGGGATCTGTGGGAAGATAGATAGAGATAATGCTGAAGGCAATCCTACCTCTGAACCACTGCAGCTATGTTAATTACCAAAAAGTGGGACCAGCCTTGCCCTCCCAGCTATGGGTGTGATAAAAAGTGAGTTAGTTGGGAGGGGGTTCAGTTGGAGTTGGAGTCACTTAGAGTCTGCTGGCCGTGCCGGGAGGAGGAAAGTGTGCGAGGGACAGAAAGTGTGAGACGTTGTACGAGGGACAGACGGGGTCAGGGGGCCGTGTTAGGGATGGGAAGGAATGAGCTGGAACTGCAGAAAGAAGAGAGAAGAAAGAGAGAAAGAACCAAAGCTGTGTGGAGGTGTCCATGGGAGGCAACATAGAAAAAGCATGAAAGATTTCCAGATTGTAAGAATGCATTTCCACACTTGAACAGGTGTTTCCATATAGGGAAAGGTTTAAGACTCACCTCAAAACCTTTTAAGGGAAGAACACTAGAAGTTTGTTTGCTCTCCTGACAGTAATTGGCTCAGTGCTAAGACATAAACACTGATGGGTCTGCTTACCTATTCCTCAAAAATAGGCCACAGATTGATTTGCTGGGGATTTTTTCCTACCCGCTCTGATTGGCTGGAGGTGTTTACTGTGCTCTCTGATTGGCTGCTTCTGTTTGCATCTGGGAGAAATCCTCATTTGTATGGAATTCCAGCAGGCAGGCAGCATTAGACACGAACAGTGGCAGCGTGCAGCCTTCTGGGCCAGGGGAATAAATCCTTTGGAAAGAGGAGGGACCCTTTAGCCGTAGTCTGGACCCCTTACCAACTCCGGGAAAGTGTCCACAAAGCCACCTGCCTGCAAATGATACGTGAAAGGAAATTAATTCCTGGATTTGAATCCCCGAATTACCTGTACGGCCTGAACTGATGACCCCTTGAATTTGGGGGCTCCAAGAATCACTTAAACCCACCGCAATCACTTTACAAAAAAACATAACGGCTTTAAGCCCTGTAGAAAGGCTGGCCGGGTTCCTTGGAAACCCGAGCGACCGAACCGGACCTACCGATCGATCCTGGGTTTGCTCCGTATTCTACCCCCTGTGGCGCTGGTGATGGATGGGGGCCGAGGGTTGAAAATGCGGTGTCAGCTGTCCCGGGAGCCGAGATGGGAGCAGGAAAAGCCCCTCCGGAGTGGGGCCGGCCGGCGGCGGGGGGAGCGGGGTGGGCGCAAAGGAATTTTTAACTTTCCAACAGCCGGTGGAGTGACAGCCGTGTGGGTGATTCAGGTGGGGACGGGGGAGAGATTGTCCCTTCCATGCCAGGGTCCCTGGGGAGGGAGGATTGTCCCCGGAGTGTCTGGGAGGGGGGACAGGGAATACTGTCCTGCCTGGCACACCCTGCCAGGAGAAGCCAGCATGGTGTGGGGGTCTCTCCCTGTGGCACGGGGTGGGGTGCTCACCCTGGGGGGCTCAGGAGAGGCTTTGGGGGAAGAAGCTGGATTTTTGGGGTAGCCTTGTCCCGAGGGAGCGCTGGATTCCCAAACAGGCAGATCCTGCTCCGGGCGCTGATGTCTAGGGGTGGGGGCTGTTTCTGCTTCGGGTCCCTATGACCCCTCGGCTCTTTTTGGGGTTCCCCCCCCAGCCCGCAAGTGTAAAGGCTGGGCAGGCAAACAGCGGTAGGCCGCGCTGGACTCCCCAATTTGGGGAGGGGGGGACCTTCAGCACCCCCTTTTTTTGGGAAGGAGCCGCTGCGGGGATGCCGTACCTGGGATTGAGCGCGGGGGCCGCATTCCCGCATCCCCCATCCCCCCGGGAAGGCGGTGCGGGAGCGGCCGCCCATCCCTCGCCCCCCTGCGCCATCCCGACTCCTCCTCCTCCTCCTCCTCCTCCCGCTCCGTCACCGCGGGGGCCAGGCCTGAGCTTCATCGTCATCGTCATCATCTTCCTCTGTGTGGTTCCCCCCCCCCAACCACCCACCCACCCATCCATCCCAAAATCCCGCCGAGCCCGGCGCTTCCATGGTGCGGGAAGGCGGCATGGCCCGGACCCCCTACAGCTCCACGCAGGACATCCAGATGGACGTCTTGGACAACGCCGCGCTCCAGGTGACACCTCGGGGGGGTTTGATGGGCGGCGGGGGCGCGTCAGCATCGCCCGCACCCCTCGGTGGGAACGGCGGGGGTGAGGGGCTCGTCCCATGGAATTCTCTCGTGGGGCTGGAGGCAATGGGGCTCACATCTTCCCCCCCAAACTCTGACACCGATAACGGGGTGATCCCGCCCTCCCGGCGCCCCCGCAAAAAGAGGGTGTCCTCCCCATAAGCCTCGGAAAGACCCCAAACCCAGGCTCCCTCGGTTTCCAAATCCCCTGGGCTTCGCCCACCAAAGTGGGCAGGTGGGGTTTTGGGGGGGTGTTGTGCCCACCGGGAAAGTTTTAGGAATTGGGAAAACTCTTGGGGTGCTGCCCCGCTCCCCCCTTTCCCTCGGCTTGTCCCCTCTGGTTTGAGGGGGAGAAGGGACGTGTCCCCCACTGGTCGCAGAGGGGTGGGGGGCACTGGGGACCAACCCCGTACTCCGTGCTCTTGGGGAGCACCAACCAGAGGGGTGACAGTTTTTGGGGTGGGGGTTCCCAGGGGATGGGGGCAGGAGGAACCTCATCGCTGAGCCCCAACCCTCATGTGGGGGGGTTCTGGGGGGTGCTGGACCTAAAAATACCCAGCGTGGGGACCCCCTACCCCCGGGCTGGGTGGCAGCTGGGCCCAGCTGTCCCTCGGGGGCACTGGGAAGGTGACAGCCGTGCTCCCCCCAGCGTTTTTCCCCCTTTTACCTCCCCCAAAGGGAGAGAGCTGCCACCGGGGGGGCACTGGGACACTCCCACCTCCTCCAGCCCACCCCTGTAGGAGGGAGCGGGGATCCCGTTGGGGTGGGTGCCCATGCTAGGGGGTGGGTCTCGGGCACTGAGGTGGTGGAGGGGAGCGTGGGGAGCCCCCCACAGGTGTCACCGCCCCCCTCGGGGGGGCTGATATGGCTCTGGTTTGACTGGGGGGAGCTGGAGTTTTGGGGCTGCTCCCCCGAACCCGCTCAGCCCCACCGTGGGGTTGGAGCCACAGACCCCCCAATACTACGACCTCGGAGAGGGGCGGCCCCATTGCATCCCATCCCAATCCTATCCCATCCCACCCCATCCCCTTCCCGAGCCCCCCCGGAGCGGGGTTTGACTGCAGGGCAGGGGTGGAGGGGCTTGGAGCATCCCTGGCAGGGGGGGCTAGAGGGGTGCAGAGCTGCTCCCCGATTTTTTGGGGGAGTTTTGAGGTCTCAGCCCTCCCCTCTCGCCACCTCCCCTGTCCCCAGGGCAAGTACAGCAGGCGCAAGAGCCGCTTCAAGCGCTCGGACGGCAGCACCTCCTCGGACACCACCTCCAACAGCTTCGTCCGGCAGGTGAGGGGGCCCCCAGCACTTCTGGGGGGTCCCAGCGGTTCTTTGTCCCCCGGGGGCTGGGATGGGGTCACACCGAGCCCGGCTGTGCCCTCGGCCTCCCTCTCTGCTCTGCCATGGGTGCTGGAGGAGTCCCCCCCGCAAAATAGCAGCAGCCCCAGGGGTTCCCTGACCCTTTTGGGGTGCCAGAGAAGGGACACAGCCCCGGCGTCCCCCCGCTGGCACCAAACCCGCCCTCCACAACCCTGCGGCTCGGCAGGGCCCCCCCTCTCTGAGCCTCCCCCGGCTCCCACCCCCTGCCCGGCACCGGGCTAAATATACCCGGGGCTGAAACCTGAGCCCCCCGTGCCCAGCCCTGCGCCCGCCCCGCTCGCCCCCGGCGCTGCCACCATGGAGATCCCCGGCAAAGACCACCCCGCTGCCCCGGTGAGCGACCCCCCAGCATACCCCTTCCCTGCCCGCTCTGTCCTCAGCGCGGGGCCCCCTCGGCTCCGTGGGGCTGGTCCCAGGAGCTGTGGGGCTCTGTGGTGGGACAGGGTCGTGCCCAGGCTCTGGTGACTCCCCCAAAATCCCCTCCGTGGGGCAGGAGGAGAGGGCAGCTGGGTTGTGCCCCGTGGTTTGGGGAGGGGGTCCCTCCCGGGGTCCGTAGTCCGCAGGTTGGGGGGCTGTGCAAAGGGTTGAATGACCCCCAGATCCCTGGGAAAGGTTAGGACAAATCAGGGATGGGGATCCTGCAGCACGCAGGGGCTGTGGTGGGGTGGGGGGGATGTCCCACATGTCACCCACCCCGACGGGGATGGGGCGTCCCTTGGGGTGTGAGCAGGGGGTCCCCAATCCCACTCCAGCTCCAACTTTGTCCCGGAATGACCCCGAGTTGCCCCACAGCACCCTGTCCCCATTGCCCTGAGCTCCCATTGTGGGGACAGCACTGTCCTCGTGGGCTGCCCTGGGGTGGGGGACACTCGGGGGGTCCCCGCTGCCTTCCCGGCTCTCTTCCCGGCCGGAGAGGCCTCGGGGAGCGGGATGGGAGCAGGCGCCGGGCCGGTGTCACGTTCCCGGCCAGAGCAGTGACAACAGCTGCCGTGTCCCTCTCCTGCCATGACCCCGCCGCGATGACACTGGGCAGCCCGGGCTGGCTCCCAGCGCACACGGTGATGGACACCGGCACCAGTGAGAGGGTGCTGGGGGTCAGAGGGCTGGAATCGGGGATGGGAAGGTTGCGCTGTCCTGGGGGGGACACAGGGTGGGCTGAGCCCCCTCCCCGCTGCCCCAGGGCTCGGCTGAGTCATACACCAGCCGCCCCTCCGACTCGGATGTGTCACTGGAGGAGGACCGGGAGGCACTGCGCAAGGAGGCCGAGCGCCAGGCCATGGCTCAGCTGGAGAAAGCCAAGGTGGGACAGCAGGGCTGGAACTCCCCGAGCACCCCCTGCCCCGGAACAGGGACTCCTCGGTACCTCCTGCTCCCCATCCTTGCTGTGTCCCATCCTCTGGGGCGATGGCCCTGGGATTACCATGTGGTGGGAGCACTGGGAAGACACTGGGGTTTACTGGGTGGAACTGGGAGCCTGGGTTCTCACCTTGGTTGAGTGTCCATCACACTGTGGGGGCCCGGGGCAATTAGCTAATTGCCTCGTTAGCTCCTGGCGGGGGTTGTGGCCGCTCTGGTGAGGAGCCTGGCCAGTGATGGCAGCACCGGCACCTGCCTGGCTGGGGTGGGGTGGGAGGGGGGGTGGGATCTCCCCGTTTTAGGGTGGCAGAGGGCGTAATCTCAATGTTTTGGCGTGGCAGAGGGTGGCATCTCCCCGTTTTGGGGCGGGGGGAGCTGCTGACCCCTCTCCCATTGGCAGACAAAGCCAGTGGCGTTTGCCGTGCGCACCAATGTAGGCTACAACCCTTCGGCCACTGACGACGTGCCTGTGCAGGGCATGGCCATCTGCTTCGAGCCTAAGGACTTCCTGCACATCAAGGAGGTGGGAGCAGGCTGGGGGGCTGGGCAGGGGCGGGGGGCAGCACTGGGGCGGGACTGGGGAGGGGTTTTAAGGTGTTTTCCCCTCTGCCCCGAGCAGAAGTACAACAACGACTGGTGGATCGGGCGGCTGGTGAAGGAGGGCTGTGAGGTGGGCTTCATCCCCAGCCCCGTCAAGCTGGAGAATATGCGGCTGCTGCAGGAGCAGAAGATGAGGCAGAACCGCCTGAGCTCAAGGTGGGGCTCATCCTGACCCCTCCCCCAGCTCTCCCCGGACCCCCCCCCCCCCCCCCCCCCATCCCCATCCCACCCTCATTGCTTGCTCTGCTGTGCTTCTCCCACGCAGCAAATCGGGTGACAACTCCAGCTCCAGCCTGGGCGATGTGGTGACGGGAACACGCCGGCCCACCCCCCCGGCCAGCGGTAAGAGTGTCCTGGGTCCCCTCGGCCCCAGCAGATCCAGCCTGGGGGTCCTTCCCCCACCTCCCCATGGGTGAACCTCGGTCCCCTCCACCCTGGGTGCAGGCAGGGTGACCCCATTTCCCCCGGGACCCTTCTCCTCTGCTTCTCCTCTTCCAGCTCCACCACCCCATTTCCATTTCCCCCTTCTTCCATCGCCATTATCGCTCTTCTTCTCTCCCTGCCGTCTCGCGGCTCTGGCCGTCCTCAGGTGGCCTGGACATGCCTAGCTTTGCCTTTGATCCCGATGAGTTAGAGGAGGAGGAGGCCATGGAGACCCAGCGCTCCCCTAAGAGTAGCGTGAGCAGTGTCACCACCCCCCCCGCCCACAACAAGCGCATCCCTTTCTTTAGGAAGGTAACGGCCCCCGCCGGCCCCGCCTCATCTACTGCACTCGCTGCACCCGCTGCCTGCCCTAACACTGCTGGGGGGTTGGGGACACCCCACGGGGCTGGGGGCCACGCACTGCCCCTGCAGTGCAGCACCGGATGAGCCCTGCACCCTGGGGGCAGTGCGGGGCTGACTTCCTCTGTTGTCAATGGCATGGATCAGTCCGTGGCTGCGTCCCCCTCCATGGACCATGGGATGGATCATTCCGTGGCTGTGTCCCACCTGTGGTCCATGGAATGGATCTGTCCATAAGTGATACTCCCCCATGGACCCTGGGATGGATCAGTCCATGGCTGTGATCCCCCTCAGCCCATGGGATGGATCAGTCCATGGCTGTGATCCCCTTCAGCCCATGGGATGGATCAGTCCATGGCTGTGATTCCCCCCAGCCCATGGGATGGATCAGCCCGTGCCCCCGCCCCCTCCCCCCGTTGTCTGCCCCCCGCAGTGTGTGCATGGTGTGTTCCAGCACGGCTGGTGTCCCATTCCCCCCTGCGACTGAGAATGGACCATTCTTCCCTCCAAACTGGGCATAAGCTGGGGGTGGGTCAGGAGCAACCACAACGCCGATTGGGGGGAGGGGGGGTGGTGTCTGCAGGGACTGTAGGGGCAAGCTGGCCTGAGGGGATCCCAGTTGCCCCCCAAGCCCAGCAGAGCCCCCACTGGCACCCAAGTCTATCCCAGAGTGGGCAGTGCTCTCAGTGTGTGACTGTACCCTGTGGCCACTTTGTGTCACACACGTGTCACCTGGGGCACCCCTTGGGTCATATACATGGCTCTGGGGCATGGCCATGTCCTTTGGGCCCGCTGTGGGTGACACGCATGTTTCTGGGTCACATTCCAGGTCACGTGTGTGTCCTTGGGGTGCCCCGGAGGCTCACGCCCATGTCCCTGGGTCATCCTCCAGGTCACAGACATGTCCCTGGGTCACCCTCAGGGGGTCACCCACATGTCCTTGGGTCACACGTGTGTCCCTGGCTCATCCCTGGGGAGTCACACATATGCCCCTGGGTCACCCTCCAGGTCACACACATGTCCATGTGTCACACACACACGTCCCTGTGTCATACACACATGTCCCTGGGTCACACATGTGTCCTTAGGTCATACACATGTGTCCCTGGCTGCCCCAGGGGTCACACACATGTCCCTGTGTCACACACACATGTCCCTGGGTCACACATGTGTCCTTAGGTCATACACACGTGTCCCTGGCTGCCCCAGGGGTCACACACATGTCCCTGTGTCACACACCCCCATGTACCTGGCTCCCCTGGGGGTCACACATGTGTCCCTGGGTCACACACATGTGTGTCCCTGGGTCACAGACATGCCCCTGTGTCACACACACCTGTGTCCCTGTGTCACACTCGTGTGTCCCTGGATCACACAGACGTCTGTCCCTGGGTCACAGACATGTTCCTCTGTCACACACCTGTGTCCCTGGCTCCCCTTGGGGGTCACACACGTGTCCCTGTGTCACACCTGTGTCCCTGGCTCCCCTGGGGGTCATGCCCATGTCCCCGCGCCCCCCGGTGCCCTACGGCCGCGGGTAACACGCATGCCTTGTTTGTCTCCTCTCGCCCCCCGGCCCCTGTGGCCCCCCGGGATGTAGCCAAGCAGAAGCAGAAGTCGGTGAGTAGCGCCAGGACCCTCGGGGGGGGGGGGGAGGGAGGTGCCCCCCGCTTGCAGCCCCCAGAGCCGCCCCCACGGGGGTGAAGCCGGTCCCAGGCTCCCGTGTCCCTTCCCGGCCCCAGTGACGCCCGGCTCTGTCCCCAGACCGAGCATGTGCCCCCGTACGACGTGGTGCCCTCCATGCGCCCCATCATCCTTGTGGGGCCGTCGCTGAAGGGCTATGAGGTGAGCATGGGGGGTGGGGGAGCACTCAGGGGGCTCCAGGAGGGGACCCCAGCCCCACGTTGTCCCTCTGTCCCCGCTGTCCTTCCCCTCAGGTGACAGACATGATGCAGAAAGCGCTATTTGATTTTCTGAAGCATCGCTTTGATGGCAGGTAAGGGGGGGGAGCTGCATGGCCAGGGACCCCTAACCCCATGTGGGGACCCCTCACCCCATATAGGGACCTCTTTACTCATGGGAGACCCCTAAAACCACAGGGGGGGCCTAAACCCATGGAGGGGAGCCCGAATCCAATGAGAGGGAGCATCAATCTTACAGGAGGGAGCTGTAACCCCATGGAGGACCCTTAATCCCATGGGGGACCCATCATCCCATGAAGGCCCCTAACCCCACGGGGAGGACCCCTAATCCCATGGGGGATCCCTAAACCCACAGGAAAACCCTGACCAGGTCGTGTCGAGCTCCATCTCCAGCAGTGTGGGGTGTCAGGAAGGAGGTGACAATGAGGTCCTGGGAGGGGTGGGGTGGATGTGGGAGTGTCCCCCCCACCGTGGCTGCCCCTGCTGTGTCCCCAGGATCTCCATCACGCGGGTGACAGCTGACATCTCCCTGGCCAAGCGCTCCGTGCTCAACAACCCCAGCAAGCACACCATCATTGAGCGCTCCAGCACCCGCTCCAGCTTGGGTACGGCCCACCCCGGGCCCCCCCAGCCCGCGGGACCCCCCCAAGCCTCCATCTGTATCAGCCCCCAGCCTGGCCCGGGTGCTCCTCCCGCTCCTGGAGGATGGGGGTGACTAACGGGGCAGGGGGGGCCCTGTGCTCTCCCTGTGTGACTCACTGCGTCTCCTCCTCCTCCTCATCCTCCTCCTCTGCCTCCTCCTCCTCTTTTATCTTCTCTGTTGTGTTTTTTGGTTTTTTTCCTATTCTCTTTTCTTTTGGGGCTCCTCCCCTCCGCGCTGCCTCCTTCCTCCCCTGCTCCTGATACAGATGTCTTGGGTACGTAACAGGGACCCCTGGCAGCCCCTCGGACCTCCCCCATCCTCCCCAGCTAGCCCCGCCCAGGCATTGGGAATAAGTCTGAGGTTTGGGGACACCCTGGTGACACCGCTGTGTCTAAGCCCCCCCCGCCCCATGTGTGCGTGGTTTGGGGTGGGGGGCTTTGCCCCTTCCTCGCCTGGCCGGTGCCATCTCCCTCCTGCAGTGACCCCGTGTCCCTGTGGTGACACCGAGGTGGCCAAGCCCCAGCACAAGCCCCCTCCTTCTGCTGTCACCTCCCCATGCCCCTCATCTCATCTCCCAGCGTTGTCTCCACGCACTGTCCCCTGACCCTGTCCCCGTGTCCCCCCGCCAAGCCGAGGTGCAAAGCGAGACAGAGCGGATCTTCGAGCTGGCCCGGACACTGCAGTTGGTGGCCCTGGACGCTGACACCATCAACCACCCAGCCCAGCTGGCCAAGACTTCTTTGGCCCCCATCATTGTCTACATCAAAATCACCTCCCCCAAGGTGGGTGCAGGCCCAGGGGTGGGCAGGAGGCAGTGCCAGCCCCTCCCTGCCATGCGGGGTGGGGGGCGATGGGCAGGGTCCAGCTGTGTCCCCACGGCCACCTCAGGCTGTCCCCTCCTGCCCAGGTGCTGCAGCGGCTGGTGAAGTCCAGGGGGAAGTCCCAGGCCAAGCACCTCAACGTGCAGATGGTGGCCTCGGACAAGCTGGCACAGTGCCCACCTGTGAGTGTCCCTCAGCCACCACGGTGCCACCCACCCTGACTTGCCCCACCCACCCCCTGTCCAATATCTGCCCAAACTATCCCAGGATCCCTCTCTGTCCCATTGTCCCTGCCCTGTCCCACAGATCCTACCCCATCCCATTGTCCCTGCCCTGTCCCATTGTCCCTGACCTGTCCCACTGTCCCTGACTTGCCCCGTTAGCTCTGTCCTGAGCCCACAGGCTGTGGCCCAGGCCCAGCAGCCCTTCCCTGTCCCATGGGCTCCACCCTTGGTCCAGCAGCCACGCCCTTCTCCATTGGCCTGGGTCCTATTGTCCCCACCCTGTCCCACAGGCTCTGCCCCATGTCCAGGTACCCTGTCCCATTGTCCCCACCCTGTCCCATAGGTTTCAGCCTGTCCCATTATCCCCCTGCCATGTCCAGCTACCCCACCCTGCCCCATAGGCTCTGCCCCATGTCCCTCCCCATCCCACTGACCCCACCTTGTCCCATTGTCCCCACCCTGTCCCTTAGGCTCTGCCCCATGTCCAGCTGCCCCACCCCGTCCCTTTGTCCCCACCCCGTCCCTTTGTCCCCACCCTGTCCCATAGGCTCCAGCCTGTCCCATTATCCCCCTGCCGTGTCCAACTGCCCCACCCTGTCCCATTGTTCCCACCTGGCACCCGCACGTTCCCCAGGAGATGTTCGACATCGTGCTGGACGAAAACCAGCTGGAGGAGGCCTGCGAGCACCTGGCCGAGTACCTGGAGGCCTACTGGAAGGCCACGCACCCGCCCAGCAGCAACCCCCCGAACCCGCTGCTGAACCGCACCATGGCCACGGCCGCGCTGGCTGCCAGCCCCGCGCCCGTCTCCAACCTCCAGGTACAGGTGCTCACCTCCCTGCGCAGGAACCTCAACCTCTGGGGCCGCGAGGCCACCCCCAGCCCCCCTGGACCTCTCGAGGAGCACGCGCTGTGAGGTGGCAGCAGGGACACCAGGGACACCCCCCAGCCCTTGGGATTGGGCACAGCACAGGGAGTCACACCCTCTCCCCCCAGGTGTGGGACTGTCCCTGAGGTCACCTGCTCCAGGGGGCTGTTGTGCAGCCTGGGATTGAGAATAGCCCTGGGACTGGAGACACCAGGGGAATTGTGGCCCCCCCAGGTGTGGGACCATCCCTGGGGTCACCTGTCCAGGGATCAGGGTCATTCCACAGGACTGTGGCTGCTCCCAGACATGGGATTGTCCCCGGGGTCACCTGTCCTGGGATCAGGGTCACTCCACAAGACTGTAGCCCTCCCCAGGTGTGGGACTGTCCCTAGGGTCACCTTTCCTGGGAACCTGCTCTTCACCCTGGAATTGGGGCCGCCCCTGGGCTCAAGGTCACCCCAGGGGACCATGGTCCTGAGGTTTGGGTTCACCTGCCCTGGGGACACTGGGATTGGAGCAGCCCATTGGATTGGGGTCACCATGGAGAGCCACAGCCCCCCAGGAGTGGGACCATCCCTGGGATTGTTCCTTTGGGAACCTGTGCCCCGCCCGGGGGTACTGCAGGCCCCTGGTGTGGGGCTTTTCCTGGGATCAGGGTCACCCCAGGGACCTGCTCCTGTTCCTGGGTTGGGGCCATCACTGGCATCAGCCCTGGGGATTTCTCGCTGCCTGGGACTGGTGCCAGCCCCATATTCACGGTCTCCTGGGAATTTTTGCCTCCTACAAGACCTGGAGCTGCCCTGGGGATTGGGAGCCCCCAGGATCTGCCCCTTCAAGACCCACCCTGTGCCTTCCTGCCGGCATGCTGGACCCCCATTCCCACACCTCTCTGGGGGAGCCGTGGTGGGAGCCAGGGTTTGGGGATGTCCTGGGCGGGGGGCACAGCCCCCTCCCACCGTGGCCACTGCAGTGCTGAGCCGGGGCTCTTGCAGCCACCCCAGGGCTGTGGACAGAGGGGGGACACGTGTCCTATGTTGTCTCTGTCGCTAAACCTTCCAGCCAGATGGAGCTGCTGGCGCTCTGCACCCCATCCTGCAGCCCCCACCCGGCACTCCCCTCCCCTGTGCTGCTCACCCTCCCCCTTCCCTGCCCCGGTGCCCCCTCAGCTGAGCCCTGCTTCCGTAGTGCCAGCAGTGAGCGGCGCAGGCAGGCCAGGCCAGGCAGGAGCGTGTGTCCCCCTCCGTCCTTGGCTGCTGACCCCCACTAACCCCGCACTAACCTCCCACTGAGCCCCGGCCCCTCGCCCGTCCGTGCCCGCATGGTGTGGTTGCTTCTCGTACCCAGGGTCCGTACCCGCAGGGGGAGCACGGCCGCCTCCGGCAGGGCCCAGGGGACTCGGGAGGCCGCGGGCAGGGCAGACCCCCGCCGCCGCCCGCCCACCCGGGCCCCCGCAGCCTGTCCCGCCAGGACACCTTCGACATGGAGGCGCCGGGCAGCCGGGACTCGGAGCCCGGGGATTCCTGCTGCATGGACATCGAGATGGATCCCGTCGAGGAGGAGCCGCCAGGCACCCTCGGGGCCGGACCCCACCCGCCCCCCGGCTCCTGGGACGGGGCCGAGCCCGGGCAGCAAGGCCGAGCCAAGGGCCAGGAGCCCCTGGGCCAGAGCGACGGGGAAGGCTGGGGCCGGGACGTTTACGTGCGTTAGGGTGAAGGGGTGCGGGCAGGGGGCTCCCCGCCAGTGCCGGTTTTGAGGTGCGGGACAGCCCCACTGCTTGCCTTTGTGCCCCCCCCCCGAGCCCGGCCAGCAGTGCCATGGAGAGCCCCCGCTCTGCCCTGGGGGCTCCTCCTGCCCCACTCTTGGCTTGGGGAGGGAGTCTCCCCCTGCCGCAGCCCCCCAGCATCTCGCGGTGCCTCGGGCCCTCCCTGCCCGGCAGGGACAGCAAGTGACCAAAGGGGACCCGGTGTGTCCCCGTCCCCCAGGCGTGGGGTGGGGGCTGTGCCCCCCTCCCCAGCCCTGCCCGCTGGGTGCCCCCCGCTTCTCCATGGTGCTCTCGGCTGCAGGGGCCCCCGGAGCTGGCTGTGGCGGTGGGGGGGAGGGCCCTGCCAGCTGACACCCACCGCAGCAATGCCTGGCACTGCCCCCACAGCCCCCTGGGGGGTGCATGCGTGTGTGGTGTGTGCAGGGCTTTGGGGGCTCCCCGCTGCCCCAGGCTGTGCCCCCTGAGGTGCTGCCTGCCCGAGGGGGGGTGGGGGCGGTTTGCATGTATTTGCCTTGGAGGGGCTATGCCTGAATTGGGGGGTGGGGGGTGAATCTGAGCCAGTTTTGGGGGTCTAACCTGTGCTAACAGCTGCCCAACCCTGGCCTGCTGGGGGGGTCCCGCTGTCCTGGGACTGCCAGACCCCGGTCCCTCTTCCCCAGCCTCCCTCCCTTCCCGTTCCAACCCCCCCGCCGTGCCTGTCCAAGCTCGCCCTGTCCAGCCGTGTCCGTCTGTCCGTCGGTCTGTGAGCCTCTGTCTGTCTCCCCTTGGTCCCTGCCCCGCACCCCGGGGCACCGCCTTGTTCTGTGTCCGCCCCGGGGCGTCCCTTGAGCCCCCCAACTCTTCGGAGTGACCACACCACGGTGGGCTGAGGACACCCCACGCCCAGCTCTCACCGTGGGCAGCCCCAACCCTGGGGGCAATGCTGGGGGTCCCCGGGGTCACTGCCTTACCCAGACCACCAGCCCAGGTCGGGGGGCTTGGGGGCACCCAGCTCTATCGCTGCCAAGCTGCCACCCATGTGTGCCTCAGTTTCCCCCTTTTTGGGGGGGGACTCAGCATCACTGCCTGCCAAGTGCTTTGAGCCCCCCCTGCCCCAGCGCTCGCCCCTGCGGCGGCCAAAATCCGGGCGGTGGGGCCCCCCCGGCCCCCCACGGGCAGAGGGACATCCCGTATTTATGTCACTCCACAAACTTTTAATTTAAAGACCCAACAAAAATGTATTTTATTTATTTATTCTCGTTGGTGTGTGTGTGGAGGGGGAACTGGCCCCACTCGCTTGGTTCTTTGTAATAAACATTTCAGCGAGACCTGCCCCGCGCCTGAGCCTGCTGGGGGGACACGGGGGAGGCTGTGGCCACCGCAGCTGCGGCCGAACGCAGCTCAGCTTTGCGGTGACCCCCGCACCGCCCCCTGCTCGGGCCGGGGAGGGGCTGACGTGAGGATGGAGCTGGGACCTGCCCGGCTCCGGGGAAGGAGGACCGGACTCGAGGGTCGAGGGGCTCCAGCCCCCCGGGGATGGGCAGCGCCAGCCGCCGGGCTCAGCGTGGCGCTGGGCCGGGCTTATCGGCGCTCGGCCGGGTCCGGACACGCTGTGGTCACACAGTGGACACGCTATTTACGGACAATAAATACAACACGGGCTCTCAGGGCTGCCGACACCGCCACTCGCTCTTCTCTGGCCGGTACTCGAACGCTTTTCTGCGGACAGCACACGGCGACATCGGTGACACCTCAGATTCTGTCCCACTGCCATTGCCCCACCCAGGGCTGCACCCCCGTGTCCCCCACGCCCCCCGCCCAGCCCGTACTCACTCTCTGGCAGGCGCGGAGGGCCGGCAGACCAGGCCGGCCTGGCAGGGGCACACCTGATTGATGCTGAAGGCGAGACCCCCGGGGGGGACGTGGCAGCTCTGGGCCAGCGCCAGGCGCCGCTGGCAAATGCGCTCCCCGTGCTGCCGAGCGCAGCAGCCGCCGGCCCCACACTCCTCGTCCCGCTGGCACCGCGCTCCTGGTGGCACAGAAAGTGGCCTTAAGGGACGGGGACCCGCGCTCTGACCCCGGCGTGGCTTAGCACCGCTCCAGCATGGCATCCCCCCGATGGCAGAGATTGTCCTTTGCGTCCCCCCCATGCCAAACCCCCACTCACCGTCCTGCCCGGGGGGCACGGGCTGCTGGCACTTGCCGAACATGCAGACGAGGCCGTGGGCGCAGTGCGGGTCGTGACGGCAGTACTGCCCCGCGGGCCGTGCAGGCAGGCACAGCCCGAAATGCTCGTCACAGAAGTGCCCGTGGGCGCAGGGGGTGGCTGGGCTGCACGGGGTCACCTGTGGAGGAGGGGACACGGCGCGTCAGGGGGGCCACACCTCATCTCCAACCCCATCCCTGACCCCGAGACAGGCTAGAAACGGCGCAAAACTCCGTCTGTCCACACGCTGCAAAGCGTGTGGGAGTGTTGGGGGAATTTGGGGGCCGAGTCTGGCAGCAGTGTTCTGCCAGGCTGGGGAGCTCCATCCGCGCCCCGCAGAGGTTCGAGGATCTTTATTTTTTTTTTTCCTGGGGAAAAGAAAACCCGGCGCCGAGGATGGGGCGGGAGGGGAGCAATACAGGAAGGCGGCGCGAACCCCTATAAAAGTCCTGCTCCAGGTGAGGCTCGAACTCACAACCTCGGCATCGCTCGTGTACCGCCCTATAAGTACCGCGCGCTGACCGATTGCGCCACTGGAGCGCCCGGCGCTACCGCGCCCCCTGCCGGCCCCACTGCCACCGCACCGGCCCCGGCCCGGCACCCCGTGCGCACCCCCGGCTGGAGACGGACACTCCGTGTGCACCCCCGGCTGGAGACGGACACCCCGTGTGCACCCCCGGCTGGAGACGGACACCCCGTGTGCACCCCCGGCTGGAGACGGACACCCCGTGCGCACCCCTGGCTGGAGATGGACACCCCGTGTGCACCCCTGGCTGGAGACGGACACCCCGTGTGCACCCCCGGCTGGAGATGTACACCTCGTGTCCACTCCTGGCTGGAGATGGATACCCTCTGTCCATCCCCTATTGGAGATGGACACCCCGTGCCCCCCCTGGCTGCACACGGACCCCGGTGTCCCCCTCTCCTCAGAACATAGTGGAGTCCCTAACCCTTCCATCCCTGTGCCAACCCTGGTTTTGAAAATTCTGCGCCCACCCCACCGCAAAGCCTCCCCCTGCTCCCACCCTGGCTGCAACACTTGCACCTGCCCCTGTGCCCCCTCTGCGTTCAAATTCCTGCTGCAAATTCCGCCCTGGCTCCAAACCATCCCTGAGCCCACCCCTGAGCACCCCCCCAGCTGGAAATCCTGTCCCCACCCACCCCTGTGCCCACGCTACTCCCACCCAGGCTGCAAACCCAGCTCTGTGCCCACCCTGAGCCCACTCTGGCTGTCTCCCATCTTCCACCCTGCTGTGCCCGCACCCCTCCTGTCCCCCAGGACCCCCGGGGGTCCCCCACTCCTCACCTCCTCCAGGTCTGCCCCCGGGCTCCTGCCCAGGGCGGCCGCATCAGGCGAGTGCTGGGGCATGGAGAACATCCATGCCCAGAGGTGCCCGGCTGCGGGGGGCAGGAGCCAGGCGACGAGGCAGAGGATGGCCGGGGATGTCACCATGCTGCTGGCGGCGGCGGTGACAGCTCGGCCGACCCGGAGGGTTTAAGTAGCCGCGGGTTATCTCGGCCCCCGCTGCTAAAACTGTTTGCCTACCTAATGGGGTGGGAGGAGGCAATCAGGGGTTAAGGGATTTACATAATTGCCAGCCTTCCCCTCAAGGGGGGCATCAGCCCCACAGCAAACAGGCCCCCCCGGGGCAGTCTGGCTCCGGCGCCAGCCGTGGGTACAGCCTGAGGTGTCCTGTGTGTCCCCACAGCTCAGGGGGGCGGGGGGTGCACTTTGGGGTGTCCTGTTTGCCCCCATAGCTCAGGGAGGTGGTGAGGGTAGTTTGGGTGTCCTGTGTCCCCCACATAGCTTGGAATGATTTTTTGGGTACAGTTTGGGGTGTCCTGTCTCTCCTCTGTAACTTGGAATGATTTTGGGTGCAGTTTGGGGCTGCAGTTTGGGGTCCATAGCTCAGTGGGGTAGTGGGTGCAGTTTGGGGTGTGCCCAAAGCTGTGTGCCCATATGGCTCGGAGTGATTTTGAATATAGTTTGGAGTGCCCCATGTGCCCCCACAGCTCAGGTGGGAGGTGGGTGCACTGTGGGATGCCACGCGTCCCTGTCAGCCCCTCAGGTCACCCACCCCATCACCTTGGAAATGCCCCGGGTCCCCCCACAGCTCGGGGGAGCTGATTGGAGCAGTTCGGGTTACCCTGTGCCCCTCGGCCCCACAATTCCCTTTTTCTTTCCCCCTTTCCTGGAGCGGGCACAGCAGGGATGAATGGGAGGCAGAGGGAAAAGTAGGGGGCAAAGTCTGGAATGGGCAGCGGTGGGCACAGGGCTGGCATCGCCCTGTGTTTGTGTGCCCCCAGTGGCCCCCCCATCCGCCACCCCTTCTCCGGCCCGGGGTGACGGGATTGGCACCTTCCCTAACGCCCCTGCAAATGGGGTGTCAGCTCGGCCCGGCCCTTATCGCCCGGCCCTTATCTCGGGCCACGGCTCTCTCCAAGCCTATTCCCCAGACAGTGTCACCTCCATGTCCCCAAACACGCGGGGGGCTCAGCCAGGGCGCCCCCACCCCCAGACCTCTCCAATACACTTTGGGTCCATCCAGGCCGGGATCGTCCCCCGTTCCCGGTCAAACTGGCGGGGGAGGGCTGTGGAATCACTGCGGGGGGATTCGTGCCCAAGGGCAGCGAGGAGGGGACGGGAGCTGGGAATGGGGTGCACTGGGAGTCTCCAGGGATGTGGAGATCCCCTTTTCCTAGGTCTTCTCCCCTGGAAGAATTCCCCCCAATTCCCGCTGCCTCCGTGCCTCAGTTTCCCCAGCTGTGCCTTTCACAGCTGAGGGGTGACGCAGGGACAGTGAAGTGACTCCCAGATTTTCTCCCGGTGCTCCGGGACTGGCCGATCTCTGGGAGGGGCCGCCAGGATCCTGCCCCCACGCCTGTCCCCGCGTGTTTGCCCGGCGGCTTTGGGAGCAAATATTGATCCCGCTCCGGGACACTATCAGGGCCGCTGTCCCCATCCGTCCCCCGCTGGGCGCTCGCCCAGAGCGGCATCTCCGGATAATCCCCCCCAGCGCCACGGGGGTCGCGGACGGTGGTTCTGCCCCCGCAACAGCCGGTCTGGCAGTTCGGGGGGATCCCACGCACCCCCCAAGCCGTGTGGGGGCCGCACAGCCCGGCCCTGCCGGGTGAAGGCTCGAGGGCTGCCCCGTGCTGCTCCGGGGCTTTGGGGGGCTGGGGGTGCCGCGTCCCCCCGGCGCCACTCGGGAAGAGTGTGGGGGGAGTGTTCCGGGGAGCTGCAGTCTCTGCCCTCCCCCGGGCAGTGTGGGGACACCGGAGGTGTGGGGCAGAGAGGTGGGGGGTGTGTGTGGGGTGTCCATGTTAGTGGGGTGCCAGTGTTTGTAGGGTGTCCGTGTCTGTGACTGAGGGTGTCAGTAGGTGAGCAGTGCCTGGGGTTGAGGGGTGTCTGTGTTTGCGGGGTGAGGGTTTCCCTGGGGCAGGTGTCCGTGGGAAGGGTGCATCTGTGGTTGAGGGGTATTCGTGGGTGGGGGATATTCATGGTTGGGGGTGTCCATGTTTGCGGGGTATCCGTGTTTTGGGGGGTGTCTGTGGGTGGGCGATGTCCATGCGTAGGGATGTCTTGGACTGAGGGTGTCCGTGGCTGTGGGGTGCCCATGGTTCGGGGGTGTCTGTGGGTGTGTGCTTGTATGGGTGAGGGGTGTCAGGGGACAGCGGGGGTGTCCCCGCATACGAAGTGCTATTAGCACCGGCAGGGGGCGGCTGGCAGTGGGGGTATAGCTCAGTGGTAGAGCATTTGACTGCAGATCAAGAGGTCCCCGGTTCAAATCCGGGTGCCCCCTTAGGTTCCTGTTTTTCCTTCCTCACTTTTTTGGGGGATCCCCACTCTGTTTTTCTCACCCCTTCCATGTGCCCTCCGACACCCCGGCAGCGAGGGAAGGCCGCTTCCAGCCCCCCACGGCTCTGCCAGCCTCGAGTGTCGGGGCTGGGGCTGCCGCCTTGTTTGCAGCAGGATGGACTCAGCTCTCGGGGATCTCCAAAAATGTTGCGTTCCCCCATTTGCTTCCTCAGCTCGGAGCAGCCGCGGGGGCCCAGGACCCTCACATTGTCCCCGAGCAACCCGGCTTTGCCCGTGGGGTGCCAGGCAGGGATGGGAGGGTCAGCACCGTTCTGCAGGCCCAGAGCACGGGGCACATCCTGGGGGTTGTGCAGCCTCCTCCTGCCCCGGCACCAGGACTGAGATGTTGGGGTCCAGCTGGAGCCCCCCAAAACGCTGCCCAAATTCTGGGGTGGCCAGAAGTCGGTTTGGCTGAATGTGGGAGCTGGAGGGTCGGGCTGCTCCGGGGGCTCTGCGATGCCAGCGGGACCCCCACTCTGTGCCACCCACCCTGTGCCCCACACCGTGCACCCCCGCTCCTCTGCCCCCCATCCTATGCCCCCCCAGAACCCCAATATCCGCTGTTCCTTCACCAGAGGGAAAACCGGGGGGGGGGGGGGGGGGGGGAGGTCGGGATAGCCACGAACCCTTCGGCTGCAGAGACGCGTCCCCTGCGAGCCTGTGAATGGGGGGCCTGGGGTGGGCTAGGGGAGGAGGTGAAGGGGCGCCGGCCCCCCAAATAAGGGGGCTGCAGTGCTCCTGGGGCTTGGGGAGGCCACGCACTCCAGCGGGGCCGATGGGCTCAGCCCAGAGCTCCCCCGGCACTACAGCCCAGAGCGGGGTCACCCCGGGGCTGCCCGCAGTTGGGGACATCCCGGGGCACCCCAAACCTCGCTGCTGTCTGAAGTCGGCCCCCAAAAACCCGGGGCGGGGGGGCGGGAGGGGCGAGCACCAGGAGATGTCGCTCCGGGGTGGGGGGCGCCGGCCCAGCCCAGGGATGGATGAATATTCTCGAGCCCCCTGGGCGCACGGGGGTCCTGCTGCCAGCTCCGGCTCCATCCCTTCCCAACCCAACCCTTCCCAATTCCATCCCCACCCCCGGCCCCGCCCCTGGCCCCGCCCGGCTCCGGCTCCGGCTTCTCTCGGTGCGCGGCTCTCGGGGGTCCCGGCCCATGGCGGGGCGCTGAGCCCCCCCGACCGCCAGCACCGCCGGGGCCGCCGCCCCCCATCATGCGCTGGGGGGGCCTCCTTCTGCTCTGCCTGCTCCGCGGGGCGCTGGGCGCAGGTAGGGGGGCCGGGGGGGCGGCGGGCGAGCTCCGGCGGGGACGCCGGGACTGGGGGTGCAGGCGGGTCCCGGGTGCGGGGGAGTCCCGGTCCTGCCCTGAGGATCTGTCCGAGGATGCCGGGGGGTCTGTGTGCCCCCCTTCAGCTGTGCTTTGGGGGTGTCTCCGTGCTCCCCGAGCCCGCAGGTGCGTGTTCCGCTGCTCCCCGCACCCCACCCGCCCGTGGGGGTCCCCCCTGCATCTCTCCGTGCTCCCCGTTACCCCAGTATCTCCGCAGCCAAAGTGGGGTGCCCGGACCTCCCATCTGTGCCGGGCAGCGCTGGGACAGAGCGGGGGCGGGCTGTGTCCACTGTCCTGGGGGTCCCCACGCAGGATTCTCCCACCCGTGGCACCCCATGGCACGGCTGGCGCTGTCCTGGATGGGGGTGCAGCCACCCAGGGAGATTTTGGGGAGCCTTTTGGTGGAGGTCTCTGCTCTCTGGGATACTGCACACCTGCCCGCAGTGGCGAGGGCTGGGATGGTGAGGGTCACCCCCAGGCACAGAGCCCCTCTCTGGCCATCCGTCCCGCTCAGCCCTGCTCCCCCTCGCCTCAGTTTCTCCTCCCGGAGGGCTGGGAGCAGAATCCCAGGACAGCCCCGGGAGCTTGCTAGGCAGCAATTAGCAATTAACTCCCCAGGGGTGACGGTGCGACGCCGCTCCCAAGGGCGGGGGAAGCAGCCCGCGCCCACCCCCCCCCCCCCCCCCCCCCGCGGGGCTTGCTGTGTCCCCGCTTGGGGACAGACGTCCCGGCTGTGTCCCTGCCCGTGGGCGAGCGCGTGCCGTCCCCACTGCCTCCGCCGCGTTGCCAGAAACCTCCCGATTCTTCACATATTTGGTGCCAAACTGTTTTTTTATCCACCCTCCCCCCCCTCCCCGCCCCGGCATGTTTCCGGCCTCCGTTGACTCCTCGGGGCTGGAGGGGGTGAGGGACGCGGTTTTTTGGATCCCTGGAAGCTGCCCTGGCTCCCGGACCCCATTCCAGCTCAGGGGAGGGGACCATGCCTGGGGACATCGAGGGCACGGCCACACTGGCACGACTTCCCCCTGGCCGGGGTGGCGCTGGTGCGTGCGGGGGCTGCAATCTGTGCATGTCGTTGCCAGCTGTCCTCCCCTGGCCGGGGCCACTGTCACCTGTCCCTGCACCTGCAGCCATCCCGGGCCCTTCTCCGCATCTCCATCCTTGCGGGGATGAGGCTAAGACCCTTCAAACTCGTGTGACAGAGTCAGGAACGCTGCTGCGGGACAGGGCTGCCCCCAGGGGTGCCCCGTGCCGCTGACCCCTCCCTGTGTACCCCCAGGACGCCCCCCCGGGAGCGAGGGACAGAGGGCCCGGGACACGTCCGAGGGGACTCGCATCAGCCAGGACCTGGTGGGCGGCAGCCTGGCCATCGACACCCTGCCGGCCAACGAGACCCGCATCGTGGTGAGCCAGGGACCTCCCCCCCCGTGCCTCAGTTTCCCCGGATCCGCCCCGGCTTCGCTCCCGCTGCCAGAGCTATTCCCGGTCTGGCTCCGGTTCTGTGTGTGGGGCTGTATCCCACATCCCCGAGGATAATCACAGCCCTGGGACGACGACTCGACCGCCCCAGCCCTGCCAGCTCCATCCCAAATCCCGGGACGCTTCGCTCTGTGTGTGCCACGTGGGGACAACGCCGCTGTCCCCTGGGGCTGTGTGGGAATGGGGGTGTCCTCTGCTCACGTGTCACCACCACGAGCGGCGGTGTCACCTCGTGGGACACCTCCCCCGGCTCTCCCAGCCGGGCTGTGCCTAATTACCCGCCCTCAATTAGCTCCCGGTTATTTGTGGCGGGGCCGCGGGTCCCTTGGCAGCCGGGGGAGTTCCCTGTGCTCTCAGGGTGGGGGATGTGTGGCTGCGGATGGTTTTGGGTTTTAGTGACTTGTCCCGGTGTTTTTGGTGGCCCCAGTGGCACAACACACAGGGGATGAAGGGGCTGCTCCCGCTCTGCTCCAGCTCATCCTTCGGGGAGGGAGAGGAACCACGAAGCAGGAAAGTACCGATGTGGAAGTGTTTAAAAATACCCCAAACCAGCCCCAAACCGCCGGTGACCGTTGGGAGATGCTGGAGAGCCACGGGGAGGGTGTGATTGGTGCTTGTGGTTCCCTGCAGGGAAAGGCAGCAATTTCCTGGGGTTTTGGGATTCGCCAAAATTGATTGGGGCCACGGACAAGGTCACAGGTGCATCTCACCCTGTCCCACTTGAAGGAGGTGTGATCCCACCCCGGGGGGTGCCTGTGCAGGGCCTGGAGGGGTTTTTCCCTTTCTCCTCCCAAAATATCCCAAGTTTGGGGTGCGGGAGGCAACTCTGACTCCAAAGGGTGGAGCTCTGGTCCCTCCCCGAGCTCTGCCCTGTTTATTCCTGTGTCCCCAAGCTCCCCTTGCCCAATTCCTGCGGTAACCAGAGCAAGGTGAGGGGCTGGAACATCCCAGTGAGTCAGCGATGAGCTCAGGCATCCTGCACGCTCCAGCCCTGCTCCTTCCCCCTTGGGTTATTTCCAGGACTTTGGGAAAGCATGGGGGGAGTGAGAGGATGCGGGAGGTTTTGTCATTTGTCACCCAGCAGTGGCCTGTCCCTGCATCCCTCCTGTGCTGGGATGCAGCCGGTGCAGCAGACATAGCCTTCCCATGCCTCAGTTTCCCCATCCATTGGGAAGGGAGAGCTCTGGGATGCATCAGCCCCTGCGAGCAAAAAGGGGGCTGTGATTCCCACAGGGAAGAGCTGGGAAAGGCTGGGGAGAGCAACGACTCTCCCTAAACTTTGCTGGAGCAGGAAAATCCTCAGCTAACAGTGCAGTTCAAGTACGGTTTCATTCCATCCCCAGCTGATGGCTCCTTCCGGGCACCACAGTTTGTGTGCAGGGAGTGGGGCCAGGACAGGGGGGCAGAGAGGGGTTTTGAGGGGTCAGAAGAAAATTTGGGGGGTTAGAGAGGGGATTCTGGGGACCAGAGAGGGGATTTTGGGGGTCAGAGAGGAGTTTTGGGGGATCAGAGAGGGTTTGGGGGGGTCAGAGGGAGTTTTGGGGATCAGATAAGGGTTCTGGGGGTCAGAGCGGGGCTTTGGGGGGTCAGAGAGGGATTTTGGTGTCAGAGAAGGGTTCTGGGCATCAGAGAGGGATTCTGCAGGTCAGAGATGGGTTCTGGGGGTCACAGGGGCTGGCAACAGACACGCAGTAGATGGGGAGAATCGGTGAGTGTGGCCGGGTGCCAGGCGCTGGCACGGAGCACAGCAGCCGCACTTTCCCAAGGAAAATTAAGATGCTTCCCGTCCCAGCCCCGCTGCCTGGGTGTGAAGCGGCCTCCCCTGACAGGCAATGGCTCTCAGCTGTGTGTCTGTCTGTCTGTCTGTCCGTCCGGACAGCGCGCTGGGGGTGGCCGATGTCCCCAGCAGGGCCATGTGTCCCTCAGCGGGTCCCTGCCCAGAGCTGGCACCTGGGCCGTGCTACCAGGGACAGGGGGCTCAGGGGGTCAGGGGGTGCTGCTGGCGGCTTGGGGGGGACACTTGGGGTCCCTCTCTGGGCGACAACAAAGCAAGAGTTGCTTCCTCACAGAGCCAGGCCCCGTTCCACACTCCAGGGGTGTCACCCTGGAGCACATCCCGATCCCTGCTCCCCTCCATCCTCACCCCCGCCCTCACCGAGGTGCTCCTTTCCAAGATTAATCATTTCCTTCGGGCTTGTTTGCTTGGCTTGGACTGGTCACTTCAGCTGTGCCTCCCAGTCCCTGGCTCTGGAGTGGGATTGCTCCTTCCCGTGACTGCTGTGCCACGGTCCTCTCGTGAGTCACGGCTCTGCTCAGCCCGGCCTCTCTGCCCTCAGCATCATGTGACATTCCCTGCACCTTGCCCAGCTGCTCAGCGTTCCACGCTGGATTTATCCTGGATTCATCCCTGCTTTGTGCCGCATCCCAGCTGCTCGGCTACCCATCCCCATGCAGGCCACCCCATGCCGTGACTCCCTGTCCCCTGTGTCCCCCAGGAGGACAACCACAGCTACTATGTGTCGCGGGTGTACGGCCCAGGGGATGCGCAGCGCCGGGGGCTCTGGGTGGACATGGCAGCGGCCAACAGGAGCCAAGTGAAGATCCATGGGATCCTCTCCAACACGCACCGGCAGGCCTCGGTGAGCCCCACCGTGTCCCCATGTCCTTGCGTCCAGCAGCTGTGGCCCAGGGGTATCAGGGTCCCCGTGACAGGCTTGGGAAGTTTCAGGGTTTGGGAAGTGTTTGTGGGATGCCCGTGCCCATTCCAGGGATGAAGGAAGCTGCAGGATGCCTGTGCCATCCTCTATCCCATCCCCTCTCCCATCCCTCTCCCGCCCCTCACAGCACAGACCAGGCTCCCTCCCCACATTCCCAGCCGTTTTTTCCCGAGGGCTGAGCTCAGTTCTCACCCTGTCTCTGTCCCTCAGAGGATCGTCCTGTCCTTTGACTTCCCCTTCTACGGCCACCTACTGCGCCAGGTCACCATTGCCACAGGCGGTGAGTGGGGATGGGATGGGGTGGGGTGGGATGGGTGGGATGGCCACAGTGGAGGGCTGGACATGGCTCCGGTGCTGCCTCTAACCTCACCCCACATCCCTGAGCCCCAGGGAGCTCAGAGAAGGGGATAGAGCCCTTCCAACCTCCTCCCTGCACCCCCAATCCCATCGAGGAGTCCGGAGTTGCTGCTCCCTCTGTTCCTACAGAGACTGGGGGACACAGGGGGTCACAGAGGCTTGGAGGAAATCCAAAGAGGCAAAGAAAGGGATGGGTGAGGCGGGGCGGGGTGGTGGGAGGCCGGAAGGAGGTGCTGGGGTGGGGAGGTGGAGCGTGTGCTGCTTCATCCTCTGCCTCTTTAGGTTTTATCTTCGTGGGGGACGTCATCCACCGCATGCTCACGGCCACTCAGTACATCGCCCCACTCATGGCCAACTTCAACCCCAGCTACTCCCACAACTCCACCGTGCAGTACCTGGACAATGGTGAGCCCAGCTCCGGCCACCCCCCTCTGCTCCTTTCCCAGCCCAGCTCGGCTCCCTGGGGCTCCCAGAGGGCCCGGGTCTGACTGGAATTTAACTAACTTTGCAAAAGGCAATGCCACTTGAATTTTAAACTAGGCTTTAGGGCTTCTCTTACTAACCAGCACAGGATCTTATTGTTTAAGGCACTTAAAAATCTTCTTTAAAACTAAACTTGCATTTCTACATCATGTCTGGGTGGATTTACATATCTTAATTTCTCAGAAGGTTTTAGCTCAGTCCTCACATCTTTGGACACCCTCGGGCCTGGGGGGATTTGTACCCCAGCACCCGGGGATGTTCAGGCCCTGGTCAGGGATGTTTTTCTCTGCTCCCAGTGAATGCTGGTGATACCTTGGGAAGGCTGACCTGGAACAGAGACTGGACAGAGCTAGAGAATAATGCAGATATTTATTGAAAGGCCTTTAGAGTACATCTTGGGCAGGACAAGAGCCTGACCAGGGCTACACCCAAGACGGACTAAGAATGGTGATAAAATGGACGAGCCGTCACAAGGTCTCACACTTTGATAAGTTTTGCTCCATTTGCATATTGGGTTTTAATGCTCCAGTTACAGCTTCAGGTTGTGAGGTCCCATCCTTCTTGTTCCTCCCTTCAGCCACCCTTGTTTGTGCCCTTGGGCCTGAAAGTTGTCCTTGGTGTGCAGCAGAAACAGGATTTGTTTGGTGTCCTTGCTCTGTGGAGAGAGCTCACTGACACTTAATATGAGCTCAGAACTGCACCCCTAGGCAGCAGAGAATCTGAAATACATGAAAGCTCAAACTTAAGGCATCATTTCCCCCATTAGAGGCTTGATAAGGCCTTTTCCTCGTCGAGTCTCTATTCTAAATATCTACTAATAACAAGTATTCAATAGCAATCTAACAATAGTAAACAGCTAACAGTAATAAAGGCAATGCTGGAGGTTGTGGGGTGAGATGGAGGCTCATGGGCAGGAGAGGACGGGTCAGGCTGGTGAGATGAGGAGCAGGGGGAGAGGGAAGGAATCAGAGAGTGGTTCTGGTCACCCCCAGGGACAGTGTTTGTGGTGCAGTGGGACAAGGTTTATCTCCAGGGCAAGGAGGACATGGGCAGCTTCACCTTCCAGGCCGCCCTGCACAGCAGTGGGAGGATCGTCTTCGGCTACAAGGAGGTGAGGGAGGGCTCTGATGGGGCAGGAGGGTCCCTCAGGGGTCCTGGGAGAGGGGTTGGACACTCCTGGAGGAATGGAGCTGGGATCTGTCCCATCCTCTGTCCCCGGAGCAGATCCCGGTGCCAGTCCTGCAGATCAGCGCCAGCCAGCACCCCGTGAAGGCCGGACTCTCCGACGCCTTCATGGTCCTCAACCCTTCTCCTGATGTGCCTGGTGAGTCCCTGGGGGAGCTGCAGAGGCAGGGAAGGGATCCCACAGGGAGAGGGGTGGGTGGGGAGGGAGAGGTGTGGAATCCTCATCCTTGGGGATTTCAGGATGTGAGGATGCCCCGCTTAAATTTCCAGGGTGTGTGGGAGGTGTGTGGGGTTTGCCTGCCCTTCATGTTCCCCATGCACCTCTTTTGGGATGCCTTCCTGAGATGCCTTTCTGGGATGGCTTTTTGGGATGCCTTTCTGGGATGCCCTTCTGGGGTCCCTTTCTGGGATCCATCTCCCCGTGGCCAAGCCCATCCCTCAGCCCCCTGCTCTGGCTGGAACTTTGCCCGGTCCAGAACGTCCATGAGATTCGCAGTTGACAAGGAGGAGGAGAGAAATCCAGTCCTTCTTTGATTCCAAAGGAAGCTGCAGATGGACCAGAGCCTCGGGGGGTGCAGGGTGCTCCATTCCATAGGGAAGGGAGGTTTTGGGGGTCAGCAGCTGCCTCCGTGTCAGCAGGATGCGGGAATGCTCACATCCATGTCCTCATCCCCCGTGTGCCCTGAGCTGCAGGCCCCCCCCCGAAGAAAGTCCCCTCCAGCTTCTGCAGTCACGCGGAGCCCAACCCCGCTCCTCCTTCCTGGCTTTTCCCTGTTATTTCTGGAGCCATCTGGCCCTGATTTCTTGCCCGTGGTTTGTGTGGTTCCTCCCCTCCCGCCCCGCAGCTGCTCCTTGGGCCGCTCCCTCCATCCCCGCGGAATTCCCGAGCCCTGTCCCGGGGTGTGAGGGCAGAGCAGATGCAGGAATGGGCAGGGGGAAGCGGGGTGGAGTGGAGCACCGGGGCTTGGAGGGATGGAGAGGAGCGGAGGATGCTCGCCCTGCTCATCCTCGCATTCCCGTGCCGGACGGAGGGCTCGGATTTCCCGATGCCAGAGGAGCATCTGGGCTGTGTCACCATCCTGGAGGCGGGACAGACCCCGTTGGCCCCGGGATGGAGGGGGCACGGCCCGAGGGAGGTGGGGCGGGAGGAGTTTTTTGGGGGAAAGTGACTGCAGGAACCTCGGGAGCGCCGAGGAGGCTCCGGCCCGTGAGTCAGAGCCGAGCGATGTTCGGAGCTTGGGCTGGACCAGTCCCTCCTCGGTTCCTCTGCTCGGAGAGAGGGGCAGGGCAAGCTCTGAGCTCCTCCTGGCAGAGCAGGAGAGGGAATTTGTGCCCAGGCACCCCCCAGCACCTCCGGCTCTTCCTCCAAGGGAACAACCCCACACCTGGGGCCACCTTTGCCTTTCAGCGCCTCCTCCAGACCCGGCTGGGGCCCAACCCTTGGCAGGGAGGGTTTCGTGCCCGGTCTAAACCCCAGGCTCGGTTGCAGAGTCCCGGCGCCGGACGATCTACGAGTACCACCGTGTGGAGCTGGACACCAGCAGGATCAGCAGCCTGTCTGCCGTGGAGTTCACCCCGCTGCCCAGTGAGTCCCACAGCGCCTTCCTCAGCTGGAATTCCACCCGCAAACCACGGCAGCCTCCGGTTTCCAGCCCAAGGGGACAGCCAAGGCAGGGCCGGGGGTGCTGGGAGGGTGATGCCGCCCATCTCCCGGCGCTTGGGGTCTGGAGTCATGGAGGGAGGGGGTGCTGTCAGCAGGGAGCAGCTCAGCCCCACCGTGGGGTCCCTGGGGAGCAGCTCAGCCCTGTCCTGGGGTCCCCAAGGAGCAGCTCAGCCTGCCCTGAGGTCTCCAGGGACAGCCCTGCCTGGATGGATCCAGGATGATCTTGGAATCAACCTTAGCTGACAGAAACCCCAAATCCCAAGTGTTTGCACACCCAACTCAGGCAGGAGGCTGACATGCAGCACAGGAAGAGCTGATAAAGGAGGGATCTGCAGGAAATTCCCTCTTCCCTCTGCTCAGAGGTCTCCAGAAAGGGACAAGAACGGTGGTTCCAGCCACGATGGCCCTGGGGGACACACTGCCGTGGTCCCTGAGCTCTCCTGGCCCAATTCCTCACTCCCTGCACTGGCAGCTCCTCCCACCTGAATTCCCTTTTCCTCCATCCTGCCGCAAGCAGCAGCTGATTTTGCTGGACACTGGTTCACTTCAGCTCTGTCTCCAAGGCATTTTCAACGCCTCCACACCAGGCTGAGATTTCTGGGAGGTGCCTCGAGCAGGTTCTTAGTGGCTGGGTCCAAGGACACGAGGCAGAGCCACCGGTAAATCCGGGGTGAGAGTAAATCTGCCATGGAGACACCCAGGGGCTGCATTAAACGCTCTCCCCAGGGTGTTTGATGACAATTTTAGCAGCAGGCAGGTTACTGCAAGCAGAACATAAATAACCATTCTGCAAGAACTCGGTTTTTTTTCCTGCTGGAGGTTTGTTTTTTCCCCCAGCAGCTCAGGGAGATGGGAGCGGTGCCTGCAGAGGAGCTACAGAGAACCAGACCCTGATGTTTCTTCTGGGGGGTTCAATTTTTAGCCTTTTTTTTGGCTCAGAAGGGAGGGATTTAGGCTCTGCCTGCTGCTGCAGAGGCCTGAGGTTGTTCCCTGCCTTGGGAAGGTCGAAGAAGGGAGGGGAGATGAGGAGTGGAGGCCACTGGAGAGTGTGGGGAGGTAACCCAGGTGAGGGGGAGCTCACGCAGGTGTAGAACAGGTGGCCCGGGGAGGGAGCACCTGGGCTGGGGGGAGCTGTTCCAGGTGTCCCAGGCGGGATGAGGACACTGCTGCCCTCCAGCAGGGCGTGATCCTGTGATTCCATCCCCAGGAGCATCACAGCACCGGGTCCGCTCTGGGCTCTGCCATTCAGGGCCTGGTTAAAATTAAAACTCCTCCTTTCCTTGAAGTCCTTGGCATCCAAGCCCGTCCTGGCTGCCTTTTCTAGACCAAATGTTGGTGTTGTGTGAGCAGCAGAGTTCCTGCAGGATCCCTTGGAGTGAGCACAGCCCGGGGGGGTTCAGCTCCTTCCCCCCAAGGAGCAACAAGAAATGGCAGAAATTCCCAGCTGCGTTTTAATTCTCAGCAAAATGAAACAGGAAGAGCTGGGAGCTCAAAGTGCTGCTCCCTTCCTTTTCCACGGAGGTTGGGTTGGACACTCAGGGCTTGCTGCTCTGGTGCTGCCCAAACCTTCAGCTCCGTGCAGTTGCTCCCCTGTGCCCTGCAGATGCTGGCATCTGGCTGGAGCCTCTCCCCTCTCTCTTTTCCAGCCTGCCTGCAGCACCAAAGCTGTGAAATGTGCGTGAGCTCGGAGCTGACCTTCAACTGCAGCTGGTGTCACGTCCTGCAGAGGTACCTGCCACCAGCCTCTTTCCTTGGCTGATGCCTCTTGAGTTGGGGCAGTGTCTTCTTGGTCTTTTTAAAATCATTTTTTATAAATAATTTTTACTATTTTATATAAAAATATTAAAGAATAATATATTTTATATATTTTACCACAATACATATATAAAATATAAAATATAAAATATAATATATAATATATAATATATAATATATAATATATAATATATAATATATTGTATAATGTATATCATATATTGTATATTATATATTATATTTTATATATATTTATATATATTATATACTATATATTATTTAAAATATTTTATATAAAATACTTCTAATTATTTTATTATTTTTATTCATATTATTTATTTTTATTGTTCCCTTTTTGTTGGTTTTTTTTTGGGTTTTTTTTTTTTTTTTTTTTTTTTTTTTTTTTTTTTTTGCGGGGGGGGGGGCAGTGTGCTGAGGTGCTGCCCTTGGTCCCACAGTCACAGTGAAGCAATGAACTGATCTCCAAGCCACTCCAAGGCTGCATTTCCTGGGCTTTTTCAGTCCTGGAACAAGCTGGGACCTGAGGCAGGACTCACATTATTTGTCAGCAAGCTTAAAAACGGGGGAAATCTTGTCCTGACTGGGGCTGGGGTCAGTGGGAGTGCAGGGCAGGGAGGCTGGAATGGGTCCAGGGGAAGGCCAGCAGGGAGGTGACAGCACTGGGGACACTCCTCTGTGTGGGACGGGCTCTGCTGCTCAGGGATGGACCAGCAAAGCTGTGGGGGGGAAATTCCAGATTTTTTGGAGGGGGGTGGGGTGGTGAACGGAGGATGTGGTGCTGTCCCTGCTCTACTCCAGCTCAGGCAGGGTTTTAATAGAAGAGGAGATTTTTAATGAGATTGAGCTGAAGGGTTTATTGAGAGCTGGTGGCAGGGGAGGGGACCCAGTAACACAGATCCTGCGCCGTGCAAACCCCGCTCTGCCTGGGGCATCTCCCAGCCCCCTCCTCATCCCCTGAGCCACCCCAAAGCTGCACCGAGTCCCTGTGACACCCCCCGGGCCAGGGAGGTGACATTTGGCTCGGTGGGAAGGGGACATTGTCATTCTCGTGAGCCCAGGCGTGGCTCCCGTGGCAAAACTCGAGCCTGGGGTGCAGCGGGTTAAGTTTTCACAGCCTCTCCCCGCCCTCCAAGGGAGGAATTCTTCCCGATATCCCACCAATCCCAGCCCTCTGGCAGTTCTAACCCTTTTCTTTCACCCTCCAAAGTCCCAGCTGCTGTTGCTGCTGTTTGCTCCAGAGTCCTCCCAACTCTCTCCCCAACACTGAAATCTCTATTTTTGCCTCTCTCGAGCCCATAACTGTGACAGAAACTGGACTCCGAGCAAAGATCTCAGCAGGAGTTGAAGTTTCTTTGTGGTTTCTCCTTTCCCTGGGAGGTAAATCGGTGTTTGCACGAACTGCTTGGGGTTTTCATCCGCCCCGAGCCTGTCCAAAGGTCAGAGCGCTGCTCCCTCCCCTGTTCCCGCAGTCAGTTCTCGGGCTGGGGTGTTTGCCTGATGTCATTTGCAATCCCTGCCGTGTTTTTCCTGTGCAGATGTTGCTGGAAGGAGCCCAGCCAACCTCGTGGATCTCGCGGCCTTGCCCTGGCACCGAGTCCAGGCAATGGAAACTCATACTCAGCCCGTGCCTTTCTCCCGTTTTCCCCTCTCTTTTTCCCTTGGAGAAGTGCTCTTGACCCTTTTCCTTCTCTGGCAAGGGGAATATTTGCGCTCTTCCAGCACAGCTGTGTGGAAACCCCCCAGCTCTGGTTAAAATCTTGGAAATCATCTTTCCAGGCCCTGTTTGCCCAAGGATTCCCACCCAGCACCAGCCAGGGTGGGATTTGGGATTTCTGGGAGCTGAGGAACCGCAGGCACTCCCACCCTGGTTCCCCGGCCCTGGACAATCCCGCTGCTCCTTTTCCCCACAGGTGCTCCAGCGGCTTTGACCGGTACCGGGAGGAGTGGCTGAGCTATGGCTGCGGCCAGGTGAGCCCAGAGAATCCCAGCCCCTCCCTGTGGGCTGGGAATGGGGCTGAGTCACCGGGAAATCCATGGCCCAGCTCAAAAAAACGGTGTTCTGGATCAGACTGGGCATCTCTTGGGATTTCCCTTTGCTCCCTTTGGATATCCCTTTATTCCCTTTAGATACCCCTTCCCCTCTCCCTTTATTCCCATTTTCCCCTTTATTCCTGTTATTCCTCCTCCTCCCAGAATGTGACTCTTACTCATTCCAGGCAGGAAGGAACGAACACTGTTTGTGTCCCTGGGAGCAAAATTATCCCAAAACTCCTTCCTTTGTCTCACAAGGATCAGCTCCGACCAAACATCTGCTTCTGCTTTGGCCTTTTCTCTTTTTTTTCCTTTCTCCTTTTTTTTTTTTTTTTTTTTGTTCCGTTTTGCTTTGGTTTTGTTTGTTTGCTTCGATTTTGATGGGGTTTGTTGTTTGTTTGGGGATTTTTTGTTTTGTTCTGTTGGGGTGTCTTTTTGGTTTTTTTTTCTAGTTCAGTTTGTGGGGTTTGAGTTTTTTGGGGTTTGTTTGTTTGTTTGTTTGTTGATGGTTTTTTGGGTTTGGGGGGTTTTTTAGGGTTTTTTGTTTGTTTGGTTGTTGTTGTTTGGTTTTTTGGGGGTTTTTTTTGGGGGGGAGGGGGGGTTTAATGATTTTACTTTCCTACTGAAAACTCAGCTTTATTTCCTATTAACCAGAGGGTTGAATGAGGGGAACAGAAATCACTGGACCCTTGTGAGGTCACTGGACCCATGTGAGGTCACCCAGAGGTGCATGAAGCTCAGGCTGCAGGATTTGTCACTTGTCCTGCTGAAGTCCTTCCCAAATTTTCCTCTCCTTCTCCCCACCTCTGGGTCACTCTTGGCCCTCGTCCCTCTGCTTCGCCTCTGTGTGGGAAGCAGAGCCCTCCTGGAATTCCTGCTGGAGGGAAACTGAGGAAACACAGCTCCAAATTCTCTCAAATTTTCCTTTTCTCAGTCGGATGAAAAGACCTGTGAGGATTTAGCAGAAGGCGGCCACTACTCAGCGCCCCCGGGCAGCTCTGTGTCACCGCCGGCTCAGGATGTCACCTCCCCCACGGCCTCGCTCTTCCTCGACAGCCTCACCACCGAAGGTGGGTGCCCAGGGTGACCCCCAGCCCTGAGGGTTGTCCCTGGACAGGTGACCCCACTCCCCTGAGCCCTGGAAAAGTGACCCTGCACCCCAGAGCCCTGTGACAGGTGATCTCTGATGCCTGGAGAAGTCATCCCCCATCCCTGAGCCCTGGACAGGTCACTCCCCATCCTGGAGCCCTGGTAAAGTGACCTCCATCCCTGAACCCAATCCCTGGACAGATGATCCCCATCCCTGATCCCTGGGACAAGTGATTCCCCATCCCTGATCCTGATCCCTGGAAAGGTGATCCCCCATCCCTTACCTGAGGCCTGGACAGGTGATTCCCCATCCCTGAGCCCTGGGACAAGTAATCCCCCCATCCCTGAAGATGATCCCTGGACAAGTCTTTCACTGCCTCAAAAAGCAAATCCAAATCCAAGTAAAAACCAGGAGCAGATGGGTTTTGGAGCAGAATCAGGGAATGGTTTGGGTGGGAAGGAATCTCAAAGCCCACCCAGTGCCATGGCAGGGACACCTCCCACTGTCCCAGGCTGCTCCAAGGCCCCGTCCTTGGGGAGGCATGAGAACAGGAGATGATGGAAAGGGGAAGGGCGGGCAGCCAGGAGGGGACCCCTGGGGGAGTGAGGCACGGCGGGAAGAGCTTCAGAGTTTTCCCAGCTTTTTTATCTATTTGTGAAGGTCAGCAAGCAACCAAGCTCTGGTGGGCAGAATCCACAGGATCCCAAAGGAGTCAATCCCGGAGAGAGGGGCTCGGGATTTCCCTGGGCTCGGGATTTCCCTGGGCTCGGGATTTCCCTAGGCTCGGGATTTCACCGGGCTCGGGATTTCTCAGGCGGGTCAAGGCTGCCGGGACTCCCAGCCTGGAATTACCGTGCTGATCGCCCTCTTCTTGGGAACGCTGCTCCACAAAGAGCCCCGAGCTTCCCTGCAGACCCCCCGAGTTCCAAAGCTCCGTAATCCCATTAACGTGGGGCCGGCTCCGCCGATCCTGGCGCAGGTAGCGCTGCGATTTGGCTGCCTAATAGTCCCTAACGCAAAGTGCTAATTAGGATAATAGAAAGGGGCGTCGGTAATTGTCCTTCAGCGCCGGGAAGGAGCTGGGTGGCGGAACGGAGCTCCTGCCTGGCAGGGCTGACTTTGAAAGGAGAAATTAAAGGGAGTGGGGGGTGGGTTGGAACTCCACCACGGAGATTATTTTCTAGCCCATCGCCGGTTCTTGGAAAAAAAAAAAAAAAAGAACGAGAGGCTCTGTGTGACACAGTCAGGCATGAAGTTAATTTGTGATCTTGGAAGGGAACAAACGGCAGCTGCACCGGGAGGAGAGCTGGAGAACAGCAGAGGAGCAGCTACACAAAAGAGAGGACCTGGCCCTCAGTGTCCTCCCCAGCCAGCCCAGATCCCTGGATCTATGTCCTTCCCAGTCAGCCCAGACTGGTGGATCTGCATCCACCCCACCAGCCTAGCTCTGCGGATCTGTGTCTTCTCCAAGCAGCCCAGCTCCCTGGATCTTCATCCTTCCCAACCACCGAGCCCAGTCCAGCTCTGTGGATCCACATTGTCCCCAGCCAGCCCAGATCCCTGGATCTGTGTCCTCCCTACCATCCCACTTTCCTGGATCCACATCCTCCCCACCAGCTCAGCAACATGGATCTGCATCATCTCCACCATCCCACCTCCCTGGATCCGTGTCCTTCCCAGCCAGCCCTGTTTTTTGGATCCACATCCTGCCCAGCCCTTCCAGCTCCCTGGATCTGCTCCTGGAGCTCTGGAGCACAGCCTGACTCACCGGCCACATGCCAGTGCTGCAGCCAGAGCAGGGGGAGCCAAACCAAGCCCCGGGAATTCTGGATCGGGATGTGGAAGTTGAGCCAAGCTCTGGGGATTCTAGATCGGCATTTGGGAGCTGAGCCAAGCTCTGGGGATTCTGGATGAGGATTCCACCCCCGTGAGGGCGGTCATGTGGAGCCTGTCTCTGGTAGATCCTGCACGCTCCAGAACGAGCCAAGGACTGGAAGTCGATTTTGAGTATCCCCTGGATTTCTTGGGATGCGCTGGCTGTGAACTCCATGGGCTGAACATGGACACCCCATTCTGGATCTAAGCTCCCACTGGGAGCCGTGACCGACCCCTTCCCTGGTATATTTGTGCTCCAGATGCCACCTCAGTGAAGGAAAACCACAACCCACACCCCACTCACTCACTGGGGTTTTGCAGGTGCCTCCCTTTTCCACCGAGATTTGTAACTGCCTGGAGATCCCATCCCAGGGGGAAGGAATTGGGTGGGAAGCACGAGGATATCACAGAAAGCTCCTGATTTGTTGTTTTGCTGTCTTTTCTCATTTCAGATGACACGAAGCTCAACCAGTTTGCAGGAGGAGAGGGTAAGGCCTTCATCCCTCTGTCTGCTTCAAGGGAACTCAGGATTCCCTGGATTCGGGTGCTCTGGAGCTGTGGTTGGGCTGTGGGGAGGACAGGTGGACCCCACCGAGATCAAGATGCAGTTCCTGTTGTCCTCACCCTGATTAGTGCAATTCCAGCCAGTGAAAAAAAGTTGGGAATACTCTTGTTTTATCCTGACACTGTTTGTCCACTTTTCCCACTCACTCCTGCCAACTCCAGGAGTTTTCTCCTTCCATGAAATTCCCATTATTTGCAATATTTTTATAGACACAAAGCTTTTTTTTTCTTTGAATTTTTCTGGCTGGGACATTAAAAAAAAACCAACATAAAATCCAACTATAAATTGTCCTTTGCCCAGCTCTGCTTTTGCCCTCCCTTTTCCCGGGAATCCTGGCTCTGCCCCAGTCTTTCCATCAGCTGCCGTGGTGCCCTTCCTAATTCCAGAGGTTCTGGAAGGATCCAACCCCCTCTTCCTCTGGTGTTGGGATCCTCTGCAAAGCAGCAGTGAATCCCTGTTCCCTGGGAAGCTCAGCTGGCAGGGTCAAGCCACAAAGCCTTTGAAATCCACATTATTCCAAATTTTACCCAAACCGCTCGCCAAACCCCTGGGAATGGCCCTGGGAATGGGCGCCAGGGGAAGAGGGGTTGGATCCTGGGTGTCTCCGTGGGGTTGCCAAGGTCTCAGCCCCGCTCCAGGCTCAGCTGGATCCTGTTTTGCAGGCACAGGGAGCAGCCTCCCCTCCCAGAGTTCCCCCATCCCCACGGGCACTGTCGTGGGCATCGTGGTGGCCGTGCTGCTCCTGGCCGGGATCATCCTGGCTGGGATCTACATCAGCGGCCACCCCACCTCCACCGCCGCCCTCTTCTTCATCGAGGTGAGTGAGGAGCTCAGCCCTGCCCAGTAAATCATCCCATCCTCCCACTTCCCTGGAACTGTGTGCTCCCCACCATCCCAGATCCCTCCTTCCCAGCCAGCCCAATTCAGTGGATCCACATTGCCCTCAGCACAGGACAAATCCCAACCTTCCAGAGGAGAGCAGGGAGCAGCAGGAATTTTGGGAAGTTCCTATCCAAGTTCTTTTACGTGCTCCTGCTGTGGGATCCGGAGGAGTGGGATGGATCTTGGCCTGGAGGATGAGCAGCACTCAGCCCTCAGCCTCTCCTGATCCATTCTTGGGATACTCCTGGAGCCTTTCTCCTCCATCCCTGTGCAAAGGGAAGCTCTGAGGACCATCCCCCAGGCCTCTCCCAGTCGAGATGCTGAAATTTTTGGTGGGATTTATCCACCCCCTGAGGAGAAGGGGCAGTGCTTGCCCCTTCTGTTCCAGGGAATGCTCATGGTCCTCCTGGGCTGCACCAGGCACAGATTATCCCCATTTTTCCAGGCTGATGTCACTGGAAGCTCCATTCCCTGCCTGCTGCCCATCTAGTGGCTCAGCTCAGTGGGATCAATGCATTCCAAAAAACCCTTCTGAAGCGTTAAACAATATTTTAAAATTCACTTTCTTTGCTCAAATGCTCACACCAGCAGCCCCCTTTGTGTCCAAGACCCATTGTCCCCATTTTTTTCCCATTTTTTCCCATTTTCCCTGCAGGAATTGGCGCCAAGGCCCCTGTCCCAGTATGGGGTTTTTATCTTCTTTTCATCTGTCAGAGCCAGGATGAAATGCTCAGGAGACACAGTTTTGTGTTTGGACTCAGATGTTTATTAATTCTTACCTATAGCACAGGCTCACAAGCTGTCAGTTCCAGACAGCAAAGTGAAAAATGGCTCTGTGTCTGTCTCTGTGCAAGGCCTTTTAAGCACAAACTGTCCAATTGTGAGATGACACCTTTTTTTGAATTAATTTATTGAATTATTTTTACTTTTAACCCAATAACCAAACACCTGTGGCCCGCAGTGCAGATTTTCTCACCCAGTTACAAACCCATGAAGAAGAAGGTGAAAGAGGAGCTCAGCCTCTGCCCTAAACTCTCCATCTTGCTTTATGTATATCACTGTATCCTAAAGCCTTAAACTCTAAACTTCCACCCTGTGATTTGCACACTTCTATCCAAACTCCACACCCACAATCCCAGCGCTGTCACTCAGTTTTGGGAGCTGTTCCACGGCCTCAGGTCAATGCAGGGTTTGCCTGGGGGTCAGTGCCTGCCAGCAGAGAAAGCCTCAACTCCTCAGTGCCCAGGGTTCCAACATCCCAGCTCCTCACATGTTAAGGTTCTTGCTTCCTTTTTTTCCTTGCCAAGGTCAGGATTAACCCACCGGAAATGTAGGTTTGCTGTCCAGACTTGGTTGTTTATTATTTCTTATTCTATCTACACACACATGAGCTGTGAGCTCTAACTAGCAAGCTCGAGAAACAAAGTAAAATGGAGCCCTTCTAACTCCTTCCAGGGTTATTTAAGCAACAATTACCCAATAACGAGGTAACACCTGTACTATTTATATTTCTGAGACAGTAATGACCACCCAAGGCCCGCAGTGTGGACTTTAATTACAGAAAACCACCCAAACCCATGAAGAAGAAGGAAGGAGGAGGTGAAGAAGCACTTAGACAAGGCCCCAAATCCTCCATATTAATTCACATTTACTGCTACGTCCTAAACACCCAAATCCTCTGTTTCCAGAATTCCAAGGCTGACGTGCCTCTGTTTCTGTCCCCAGCGGAGGCCGCATCGCTGGCCCGCCATGAAATTCCGCAACCACGCCAACCACGGCTCGTACGCGGAGGTGGAGGCGGCCAGCCAGGAGAAGGAGGGGTTTGTGGAGGCCGAGCAGTGCTGAGCGCTTCTCCCCAGGAATCCCCAGGAATCCCAAGCCTCCCGTGTTCCCAAAGCGCCGGAATCTTCCGTTGTCCCGTTCCGTTGTCCCCTCTTGGAAAAGGAGCGGGGAGGAGAGGGACAAGAGCCCAGAAGGAGATTTTTTCGGGGGGCAATTTTGGAAGGAATCCAGGCTGGTCGTGCCTGGATCCTCGTGGGCAGCGGTTGGAGCCGCACCGGGCTGAATGTGGAGGGGAGAAAACGCAGCCAATTTTCCCAGCTTGGTGGGGATTTCCAGCTTTTTTCTGGTTATTTTTTCCTCTTCCCTCCTCTGCTGGAGCCTGACCAGGGGCAGGGATGGTGGGGGAATCTCCCCGTGGGCAAACCAAGGTCTCCGGAGCAGCAGAGAGGATTTTTGTGGTGCTCAGGAGCGTTGTGCCGGTGCCTCTGGAGCAGGAACAGATACCGTGGTGTCCCAGGAGGGGCACCCAGGGCTCCTCTCCCACCCCCTCACCCCAGCTCTGTCCCTTTCTCCGCCCTCCCCTTCTCCTTCTTTAATCAACATTTTAATTTTGCCTTCACAGCCTGGATTTTCCCATCCCACCTCTGTATTTCCACCCTCACCCTCCCCCCTCCCCCCTCCCCCTGCAATTCCAACTCTCCTTTCCAAGCAGCCCCTTCCACACCCTCTGCTCCCAGGACAGGGGGATTTGGTTTATTCTGAGGGCAAAACCCCACAGAGGATTCACCTCCAGGATCTGTGTGGCTTTGCTGCACTTCTGGGCACTTAATTAGTTTGCTAAATTGCTAATTGTGACCCTTGGCCCTGAAGGGGACAGAGAGAGTGGGGGAAATAAATCTGAGATTCTGCCAAAATGCGTCCTCTGATGGTCATGGATGCAGTGGGAACAGAGAGGGTTTGAGGGGCAGAGCTCTGGGATAAATCCTGGAGTAAATCCAGGCTCATTCTTGGGTGTTTCAGATCCGTGAGGAGTGCCTGGACATGGCAGGAAACCTGAAAATCACTCATAATTTTTAGTTTTTCCCTAATTCTGGTTTCATTTCCCCATGTCTGGGATGAGCCCCTGGGTGTGGATGGATATTGGGATCCCAGATCTCGACCCCAAGGAAGGCTTTGACTCGGGACCTCTCAGGTTTTCTACTCCTTCTGTGCCATCAAAATTCAGGCTTCACCTGCAAAATAATCCCACAGATCAGGCCCCAAACTGAGGGAAAAAAACCAACCCAGGATCCCAAATCCAGAGGGAGGCAAATTTTCTTTCCCTCACCACAAAACCTGTTGGATTATGAAACTTTCACCCCTCCTTATTTTTAATTTTCTCTTGCTCCTCAGCCCTTTATTCTGATAATGAAATTTGGGGTGTATTTTGTCCCCTGGCTGGCTCAGTTGTCACTGCTGGTGATTAGTGCCAGAAGCAGGGTCTGTCTAATTAATGTTTGCCTTCTCATCCACTGAATTTATGGAACCATTGCAGATAAATATAGATGTTTGGTGGCACTCAGACCCCAGACTCAGCTTCCTTGCAGCCCCTGGGGAGGTTTTTTTTTTCATAAAAGCATCAAAATGCTCGAGCTGAGTTGTGATGGTGGCCCAGACAGTCCCAGATTTGGAAGAGGAGTTTCATTCCCAAATCAAGCTTTTCCCTAAAACTGGTTCTTTCCCTAAAGTGGGAAATTCAAAGGGAATTTTTTTTCACACAGTTTTTGCCCCAAATCTGATCTCCTTTGAAATGGTGATGAGTTAATGAGGGGTTTTCCCTGTGTTTCACTCTTTTCAAATGGTTACATTTTGAATTATTAATTCCAGTAGTTCTAGGCCTGGTTTTCTCTGTTTTTCTGCACATGAACACATGGGAACAGCAAGATTTTGGGTCCTTCTCTTCCCCCGCAGCCCCTGGAACTGCTGGGAAACTTCCAAGAGTTCTGAAATGCCATGGATTTAAAGGAAATCAGACTTCAAAGAGCGAGCATTGTACCAGTCCCTGGGGTTTGTGCTGCAGCCAGGATTTTGGGAGGATTCCAGAGAAAATACGGATTTAGGGAAGGATTCCGGTGGGGAATCCCAACATCCACAGCTCAGGCTAGACTGGGACAGTAAAACACCTGGATCTGTCTAGATTGGGATCTGTAAAACACCTGAAATTCAGGGAGATGCCGAATTTGGAGTGCCTGGGATGAAAAAAAAACAAACAAACAAAAAAAACCAAACAAAAAAAAAACACCTCTTATTTTAAAATATATTTTTCCTATAAGGGAAGAACCAAACCCAGCCAGGCTGGCTCTGCTCAAGGGGTTTGTTCTGCCTTCCTGAGGTTTGGGATTTGGGCATTCCCAGTTCCAATCCCTCATCTCCGAGGTGGTGGAGTAAAAGGAGAAGCTCCTGCCAGCTCCAGGCTGAAGGTCTGGATCCAGCTGGCATCTCCCACCACCCAGCCTGGAGAGCAGAAATTCTCTGTCCTGCTTCCCACGGGGGGCTGGAATTTCACCCCTGGGCAGTTCCTGCGGGGAGAATATTCCCAAATATTCCTTGTGCTGGAAGAGGAGTTGGAAATCGGGGAAATCCGGGAAACCCCAGCTTAGAAAGAAGGAGAAAATGGCTTTTCCACCACCAAGTTTGGTCAAAAAGCTGATTTTGGATTTTCCAAATCCAACCCGTGGGGGGCAATCCTCCTTTTCCTGCCCAGCAAACTCTGAGGTGCTGGCTAACCTCGGAGTGTTGAAGCAGGGACGTGATGATGACAACCCAAAATCAGCTTAATTTCGCTTTTCCAGCCACATCCTGAAGTTTTCCTCTGTGCCCCTCTGGATTCTGGGCTCGCTTTGGTGTCCCTGCCTGATGGGCCGGGGGTGCAGCTGTGCCTGCCTCGGGGGCTCAGAAAGAGGGGGAAAAGCCCCAAAGTCTGCTCCAGCTCCTCCTCTGTGCCACTGCTGGGCCCCTCCTGGGTGGGAAATTCCATCCCCTCCCTGTTCCTCCCCCTCTGAGCTGGGAAAACACAAACCAGGCTTGGGGAGACCCAAGGGAGGGCGTTTTGGGGCAGAAACCTGTGGGGTTTTTTGATATTAAAAATTATTCTCTCGCTAACTAAAGGCCTATTTTCCACATACTTGAATTTCCAGCAGAGTCTGGACCGTTCTGAGGGACTCAAGGCACTTTATCTGGCTTTTCTGCATTTTTTTGCTGGATTCTCTGCACGGGATAGAAGCTAGATATGGAATAAAAACTTCTTTTTTTTCCAAATAAACCCTGCAAAGGATTCTTGCTGATGGCCTGGGCTGCTGGGTGGGCTGGGAATGGATTTCAGCCTGAATTCTTTTCATGGATGCTCCAGGAATACAGGGAATTATTTCATTTTAGGCTTTTTTTTCCCTGCCTCATCGTTACCAGGAGGAGTTTTCAGGGCTCATAACGAATAATCGAGATTAAAACCAAAGCTCTGATTTTCTTCTCATTTATCTTGCTTGGATTATTTTAATTATTTTTGATTACTTTGGATTATTTATATTTTTTTCCTTGCTCAGTGGAGTTTCCTTGGATCATTTGGCATTTTTACAACATCCAGGGTCAATATTTTAATCCCAATTGATCCCAAATTATTTCAAATATAAAAATCACTTCAAGGTCATTTACAACCTGAGACCTCTGGGCATAACTCCACATCCAGGCTACCTTTTTAAAAATCTGTTTATTCCCATTAGAAAAATTAAGAATAAATCCATTTTTTTCCCCCATTTTCCCTTTCACCCTGTTCATCCCTCTTTTCCTTAAGGAGCCTTTTCCAGGCTGGGAAAAGCTGTGCTAACAATGCAAACAGGTAGGAGTTAATTTAACTTAAGCAGGATTAAAGAATTCTCCCATCCTGGTGCCTTGCTCTGTTTCTCTGAGTGGAGAAGCAGCAGATCTACAATTAGAGATATAAATACTTGGGTTTTATATCAATAATCCCATTTATTTTTTTAAGATATCCCGTTAATATACACATACACACATGTAGGTCACCAGTTTTAATAGAAAATAAGGCACAAATTGAATCACGGTCAACAAATGTTTTTCACACCAAACAACACCCGCCAAAACGGGGGGAAAAACCATCCCAGCCACGCAAATAAACACGGATTTGCACCCTGGAAATGCAACCCCGGGTCCAAAGCAGCATCTTGAGCCATAATTAACAGCACTGACAGCAAGGAGGGAGCAGATTGCTCCAGCAGGGCCCGTGGGTGGAGGAATCAAATCTCAAACAGAGGCTCTGAATCTGCATTTTCCAGGCAGAATTCAGCTCTGGGTAGGGGTGGGAGCGGGGAGCTGGGGTGTTAAAGGGATTTATTGCGCCTTGGCTTGCCTCACTCAGCAGGGAGGGATGGGAATGGTTTCCTTTCTCCCAGAGAACTTGGGAATTTGGCTGGTTTTTTTGGGGGGGGGGGGGGATGTTTGCAGGGAAAAGGTGTTTTTAAGGCAGGGTGGAATCACCTGGAGTTGCTTTTTGCCCTCTCAGATATCAGGAATGATGAGAGGGTGGAATCCCGGGGTGGGATAATTACCAGCACAATCCCGGAAAAAAGTGGATTTAAAGGAGCAGGAAACACCTGCACATTTCCCTTCAGCTGCCACGAGAGGATCCTGAGATCACCTTCATCTCCCCCGACAATTTTCCTGTTAAAGAAGATGAGGAAAAACCCAATGAACATGTCCCGTTTATTTTTCCTTCCCTTTCCTTTTTTTAGGCAGCAAATCCCGATTGTTTCTCAAGTGGGTCGTGCCAGGCAGCAATTTCCCCCCCCGTTTTCAGGAAAACTGAGTTAAATTTCCTCAGTCCCCTCCTCGATTTCAGCTAGCAAACATTGACAGGTGGTTTTGCTAATTTTTTTAAAAAGCTGACTAAACCTCCAGCACGTGCTGGCAGAACTCATGTAAACCTTTTTTTTTTTTTTTTTTTTTTTCCCCACTGCAAAGAAATGACATCACTGAGAAGAAAAAAAAAAAAAAAGGAAAGGAGGAAAAAGCCTTTTAAATTTGCTTTTTTTGAGGGCTGCAAGGAACAGGTTTGGAAGGATAATTGTGGGGTTGGTGCTCTGTGACGAGCTGCAGGCAGGCTCCTCCTGCCCTTCAGGGTTATTTCCATGATTCCTCTTGGCTGCTGGAGGATTTTGAGCTCCTCCAGCTGAGGAAGGGACTTCCAGAATAATAATAAAAAAATACAAACGCCGAGGTGAGAATTCCTGAACTCGTTCACCTTTCCCAGCTGGCAGAGGTGGGGATAACAGAACCTCCACGAGAAAATGAGGATCTGTGATGGCTCCTGGAGGGGTCTGACAGCAAAAGAGGCACAAGTTTGGATGTGATCCATGAAAAGCAGCAGATTCCAGGAGATCTGGCACTGGGAATTTGGGATTGCCAGGCAGGAGGCAGCAGGAGGGGGACCCTCATGACCTGGAGGGGCTGAGAATGGAGTTGGGAATGGTTTGGAGCACTGGGAATGGAGCTGGGAATGGTTTGGAGCACTGGGAATGGAGTTGGGAATGGTTTGGAGCAGTGGGAATGGAGCTGGGAAGGGTTTGGAGCACTGGGAATAGAGCTGGGAAGGGTTTGGAGCAGTGGGAATGGAGTTGGGAAGGGTTTGGAGCAGTGGGAATGGAGCTGGGAAGGGTTTGGAGCCCCAGGAGCAGCTGAGGGAGCTGGGAATATTGATCTGGAGAAAAGAGGGATCCGGAGGGACCTTCTGCCTCCACACAAGGCCCTGCCAGGAGGGGACAGCTGGGGAGGTCGGGCTCTGCTCCCAGGGAATGGGGACAGCAGGAGAGGGAACGGCCTCAGGCTGGGCCAGGGAGGGCTCAGGTTGGACATCAGCAGGAATTTCCTCATGGAAAATTTGTCCAGCCCTGGAAGTGTTCACAAGCCCTGTGGATGCGGCAGCTGGGGACATGGGGCAGTGCTGGCCATCAGTGCTGCTTTGACCTGTTGATTTAAAGCTCTTTTCCAGCCTGAACCATTCCACGATTCCACAATTCCAAACTGAAAGCTTGAGGCAATTATCGGACTAATTTCCACGGTGCAGGCCAGGCCTTTTTCCCTCCTTGGCCAGGACAGCAACTTTGGGCAGGATTTCATCCCTACCCAAACCAGGTTTTCCTGGGTGTTTTGTTTTCCAGTGAATAACAGCCCAGGGAAGCTGAAAAGACCATAAAGCAGAGCAGCCCAGGCTGCAATTGCTTTCAAGCTTCCCGTGGCTCCAGTGGGTGATTATCCCGTGTTGTGCTGACAGCTTCCCATCTGTTTGGGGTTGGATGCTGCATCTTAAAAACCAGGAGAAAGGAAAAGCAGCAATTCCAGCAGCAGGAGCTGGGCTTGGGATGCTCACAGATTCTCTGGAACGTGCTGACTTTTTGGGGGGCTGGTCTCTGTGTGCAGAGCTGGAAGGCCGGGAAGAGCTGGAGGGGAAAATAGGAGGAATATTTGGAAGAAAGAGGGAGCAGGCTGGAAAATGCAGAGGGAAGATCCTCAAATCCCAAATCCTGGGATTTGGCAAGTGCAGGGTGAGACACAAACACAGGGCTACCTCTGCACCCACCTCATCCCTGTCCTGCCTCTCCCATGCCCACAGGCTCCCCATTTTTAACTCCTCCAGCTGAGGAAATAATAAGAAATAATAAGAAAATAATGAGAAAACACCAAGGTGAGAATTTCTTAAGTCCTTCACCTTTCCCAGCTGGTGGAGGTGGAGATAACTCGATTCCCTCTATCCCAAGGCTTTGTGCCATCATCCAGAGCTGGGACTCAGGATTCTGCCTCTGGAGTCTTCCAAACCACCATGGAGAGGTCCCTGGGCTCCTCCTGCCTCAGCATGGTTGAGTGAGGCTGACACCTCCTTCCCCAGCTTGGGGCTTTAATTTAAATTAAATTAAATTATAATTTAGAATTTTGAAATCCTTGGAAGCAAGGCCTGGTGGAAGGGCAGAGCAGGGTTGATTTGGCTCAGCCCAAAATTCGGTGGGAAAGGCAAGGAAATGGCAAATCCTGGCAATTAAATCCACTCCTGCCCCCACACAGACAGCTCTGATCCCAGGGGGAACAGGGACAGCTGGAAAATCTGATTATTAGGGAGGATCCTGCCACGATTTCCTGCAGCCCTGGGGCCCAACAGGACTTGGTGAGGATGGGATTAGCCAAGCCTCCATGGTTCCGTGCACCCAAGGATTCAATTCCTCTCCTCACTGCCCCACCTTTTCTTATTTCCTGTTAAATTTTCCTTTTTCCTCCTTTTTTTTTTTTTTTCCTTCCTCCTGCTGCATCTAACTCCTGCCACTGCACAGCCCCACAAAACAATAAAATGGGATTTGAGGTCAAATCCTGCTCAGCTTCCCAGTGGATCCAGCCACTCTGCTCCAGGATATTGGGAATACAAATCCCTGCCCCTTTCCATCCCTAAAAATGCCAGCTGAGGGTGGCAGGGGCATTTTATCCAGAGAATTCCTTCAGCAGGAAGATGGAAGCTGCGCCTGGATTCTCTCTGTGCCCCCACACAGGCACAGGGAGCCTGTGCAGCATGAGTCAACAATTCCCACCGATCATTTCCTCTCCTCATTTTGTAAGGAGCCCCAGACTGCTGGTTTTTTTAAGGATAAATTAAAGGCTGCAGCTCCTTAATAAAGCTTAATAAAGCAGAGAGAAGAAATGTTTGGAAAAGGAGGAAAATTTTGATTTGGAGAGATTAAGGAGGAAAAATTTGCTAAGATGGCAGATGAGGGGGCACAAAACTTGGATTCCCTGAGTTTACGATTTAACTGCTCCCACCCCTCCTGGCGCAGCAGCTGCACCCAAACCCGGAATTTTCAGCAGAGTTCTGAGCTGCTCCCGGGGCAAAGCTGGATGAGATAAACGAGACCCCAGCCGTCGGGAGTTTGGTGCCTTTTCCCCTCCCCTCATCCCGGTTCACAAACCCTGACTGGATTAAAAAGCGGGGAAACCAAACCCCACCCCTGACTCACTCAAACACCAGGTAATGGCGTTACCCCACCACGACTTAATTAACCCCTCACCGTTAATTACCCCAATCACCACAGTGTTTGTTTTACCCCAATCACCACCCGGCAGGTCCAGCTCTGTGTGTTAAACACGGGGTGAAGCCTCAGGAAATCCTTAAAATACTCTCAGGCTCAAAAAAAAAAAACAAAAAAACCCCCAAAAAAACAAAAAAAAAAAAAAAAAAAAAAAAAAAACACAAAAAAAAAAAAAAAAAAAAACCAAAACAAAAAACCAAATCCCAAACAAACAAACAAAAACCAAAAACACCTGTCCCAGGATATTCCAGAACACCTCTGTTTATTTGAATTTTCCCCCTGCATTGGAATCTGGTAATTTCTGTAAACGTTGGGGTAAATGAGCAATCTGGAATTCTCTACTTTTGGTTTTTGGTTTGGTTTTTTTTTTTTTTTTGGGGGGGGGGGGGGGGGGGCGTGGAACACAGGACTGCAACAGCAGGATTTATGGAGGTGGGATGCAATTCCAGGGAAAGATTCAGTCCAACCCTAGACCCCAGGAGGAAAATTAAACAGGAACAGCCCAACTCAGGCTCTGCCTGCCCTGTGCTGCTCAGCTCCAAGGCTCCCTGCGCATGTTATTTTTGTACATTTATCTAATTTAACTTTTCAGCAAAAATGTTGCAGTCATGGTGGCGTCATCATCTCGTTAATTTAAGGAGCCATTCTTAGACTTTGCCATTTCCTTACATTTGAGGGTGATATTTTGCTTTCTTTCTATTTCAGTTTCTCTGAGAAGAGTTCTTTCAATGAAGTTACAAGGGGAAAAAGGAAAAGCAAAAACAAACAAACAAACAAAAAAGCCAAGAATTAAAACAAACCAATCAACTGCCTTTGGGGAAAAAAATAAAAATACTGGGCAAAAATTTCTTCCAAGCAGCTGCAGGCCTCTGCTGCCATCGTATGGGAGCTGCCTTTGGAGCAGCAAGGAAACCTCCTCTCCTGGGAGCTCCAGCTGCTGTCCTGGGAGGACTCTGCAGTTATTCCCAATCAGCCGCTTCCCAAGCAGAATTTATAAAAAAAGAAGTCTTAAAGTTGTTTAAAAGCCGGTCTGAAGGGGAATGTGGTGCTCTGGCAGAGGCAGCCTGGCGTGATTTCCCTGAGACTGCAGCTGATGGAACAGCACCCGTTCCACAGGGTGATCAGCGACTCCTCCCCGTAACAGCTCGGCGGGGAGAATTCCAGAATCCTGGAATGGTTTGCGTGGAAGGGACCTTAAAGCTCCTCCCATTCCACCCCTGCCATGGGCAGGGACAGCTCCCACTGTCCCAGGCTGCTCCCAGCCCTGTCCAGCCTGGCCTTGGGCACTGCCAGGGATCCAGGGGCAGCCACGGCTTCCCTGGGAAGGATCAGAGTTGGAGATGAGGGTTAGAGATGAAAGTTGGAGATGAAGAATGGAGATGGAGGGTGGAGATGAAGATTGGAGATGAATTTGGAGATGAGGGTTGGAGATAGGTTTGGGGGCTCTGGGCTCAGGCAGAACCACTGTGCAGGGTGTGGAGTTTTAGTTCCACAGGCTGGGGTCCAGGGCAGAGAAACCCAGAGCCCTGCAGGTGCCCTGTGCTCCCATGCCAGAGTGATGCCCTGTGGGATCACACCTGTGATACCCTAAAACCCAGTGCTACCCTACACACCTGTGACACCCCACACCTATGGCGCCCCACACACCTGTGACACCCCACACCTGTGACACCCTACACCTGTGACACCCTACACCTATGGCGCCCCACACACCTGTGACACCCCACACCTGTGACACCCTACACCTGTAGAACCCCACAGCCATGGTACCCCACACCTGTGCCATCCCACACACCTGAGCCTCCCCACCCCAGGATGGGCCCACACCTGCCCCAGCACACCCCATGTACCCACCCGCGGGGGCCCTGGCCTGACCAGGTCGCCCATGGGACCCGCGATGTCCCCTCGCCCCGTCAAATGCCATCAGACCCCTCATTGATTATTCATGAGGGGGCGTGGCTGTATGAGCGCGGTTCCCGCTGTGGCGGGGCGTGTGCCTAATTTAAATATTCATGAGATGGGCGGGGGCAGCGCGAGCGGGAAGAGCCGCCCGCGAGCCGCTGGCGCCCCGCCCCCCCCTTCCCCCCCCTCCCCGGGCCGGAAGAGGCCGCGGGCGAAAAGGCGGGAAAAATCGTTTTAACCCAAGATTCGCGTAAATTCACCTAAAAAAGTTGCCGATAACACCAACGAAACACCGCTGAAGGGACAAGCTGTTGTTGTCTGTGATAATTTCCTCCTTCCAACACGTCTGTGGCCACATTGACAGCTACAAAATCGAAACTTACTGTGTTGGTCTTTAATATTTGCCAACGTTTCTGCTCCCGGCTGAGGCACCCAAACACAGCTGTGCTGCCTGTACACACCCGCCTCTGCTCCTACGACCAGAACCCCTTTTAACCCCAACAGGTAGCAACATTTGACTGAAATAAGGCTTTAAAGAGTTGAATTTAAATATTAGTAATTTTTAAATGGCTGTTTGGTGTTTCTTTCCCCCTCAGGGTTTGCTGACCCCATACCCTCATCCCCTGCTGCTCCCTCAGAGCTCCCTGTGAGCGCCCGATCGGGGGTGTTTGTGGAGAGCGAGTTTCCCTGAGGTAAAAAACAGCTGATAAAGTGTTTTATGTGAGTACCATCAACTGTGAGACATCCTCTGTTAATTTTATGTAGGTTTTGGGGCGCAGATCCTCCATTTCAGCCCTTTAGCCACGAATTTTGCTAGCTTGAAGGAGAGGGGCTGTGGCGGAAGACACAGACTGGCCCATCTTTTGGCCTAAAAGTCATAGCCTGTCCAAATCTGACCCAAAAACACAGGTAAAAGGCCAAAAATAACCCATTTCATCAAATATTGAAGTCTGAGGAGCAAATCCAGGCTAGAGCGAGGGAAAAAGAGGTAATTTTAGTGTGTTCCCCCTCTGCTGGGAGCCAGCCCCCTCACAACCTGGCTGCCATCAACAACAGGGCCAGGAACGCTCAACTCTGCTCCTTACTCACCTTACTCATCAATTTACGTGGTTTGGGGAACAAGTTGTACCATCAATCTTACATAGAACCTTTATCATAAATAAAACCACTTTTTAAAGCAGAAATTTTCAGTGTAGGTTAGGGATAACAAGTGTGAAGGTGACTCCATGGGTGCACTCAGTACTCTAAGGTTTGTCATCCCCCACTTCAGGCTGTACTTGAAAATTATTATTTTATTTTCTCCTGTTTTCTTCCACTCTATTTTATTTTATTTTTATACCACAAAAGACAAGAGAAAATCGGGAAAAACAAATGAAAACCCCCATGGAGTTGATATTCACAGCCGCTGGGTTTATGCTTGTGGTGATGAGGAAGGGAAAGGGAAAGATCCTAAACCAATCTCCAGAGTAAACACCCTTTTTGCAATAAATGTTTGCCAAATGCTAACACAGAAATATCAGGACTAAAGTGCATCCATTAGCAGGAGTTTAGCGACTGCTTAAGGGCAACATGGGTGGAAGTTGATGCTTTCTGCCTTGTAAACAAATTAGTTTATAGCGACAAATAAGATGACCCTTCTTAGCTAATGTTATGAGTTTAGCTTGTTAAATATTTAACATTTACCTTTCAATTTCCAGTGTGGATTAAGCAGTTCTCCAAACACTGGTGTCCCAACAGCAGATGGAAATGCACAGCCCATTGCCCCACTCTGGCTCAACTCCATAAGAAATAAATAAAAAAACCCCATGTTAAGTCAAAGAGGAAGCAAATGGGAGCTTTCAGGAAAGGCTTTAAAACTGGCTGTTTGCACTCATTTTTATTTACATTAATTTTATCTAGCTCTGCTCCTCATTAAAACAGCGATAATCAATTTAACTTCGACCAGATTGAACAGAAACAGACAAATATTAGACAAATCCTTCCCAAAAACCTTTGCTGGTGGCAAAGTATTTTTCCTTCCACAACTGGAGAGCCAAGGTAAGATTTTTAAAAAACCATTGAAAGACCCAACAAATCCTCACAGCTCCAGGCAGAAAGGAGAGTGGGAAGAGAAGAAAGTAACATAGGTTTGCAACTTTATTTCTAAAGCCTGGATCAGAAATATGCGCCAAATTCAGCCAAGTTTAGTGGTGCCTGGTCATAAACAGGGAATGGGCTGATTTTAATGTGGTCCACAAGGAATTTATGGAATCCACTATTCTATGTGTAAAAATCCTTGCTTTTAAGAGATAAGAAATTTTAATAAAAATTTTATCTATAGGTGATTTTTCTTAAACCTATTTTGTCAACTTTCCCTCCTAAAATCCTAAAAGCACTAATTTTAGCAGCAGTCACATTTTCTCCCAAGCCCTGTGAAAGTTTTCAGCTACTTTAGCAGGCCAGAAATATCCCACAGCTAAATTAAAAATGCTCCCGGCCACGTCAAAAATTCCTTAAATGTACAATTCCCAGTCTCACCAGAGCCGGCTGGCCCCGTGTGTTTCACTTTTCCCAAAACCCCCTGATTTCTCAGCACAAACAGAACCCCCATTGTGGACACGGCCATTTCCCCTCCATGGAATATCAGAGAGCCTGGCTGGGGCGATTTGGTAATGAACAGGGAGGATGTTTGGAGCTTGTTGTCTGTAATTTTGTCAATTTTTTAATCCCGGGAACAATGGGCTCTGTTCTCCGGGTGAATTTCCCACTGCTGGTGGCTGGGATGTTGCACTGCAGCTTGGAGCGGCTCCAGGGATGCTCCAGCCAGCGCTGCCAGCTCCTGGAATCATCCCGCAGGCTCTTGGCATTCTCCCTGGAGCCTCAGCTGCTGGAATAGTGTGAAAAGTCTCAGTTAGAACATAAATTTCAGACACAGCGAATCCCCGGCTCCCCGTGTTGCCTGACATTGCGAAGTGTGGCTGTTCCAGACACTCAGAACCCAGAAGGTGAATCAAATAATCCGAATTATTGATTCTTTCACAGCTCGTTTTCAGCCCCTCGTGGTTTTGGAAAAGCCTGAGGCACTGACATTTCCGCAGGGCAATGCTGTATCATTTTTTTTTATATCACATTATATTAAATTAAGCCTTGCACCGACTCGGTACTGCAGGAAAAGGGTTTGAAGCATCACTTTGGTGCTTTTAGTCTTTGGTTTGGTCCTACACAATCAGTAATTATCACCCTAAAGAAACGGTGATGATCCTCTCACTAACAGCCCTGGAACTTTGGTGTTCTTTGGTATTGAATAATTAGTGTGACAAATTAAAGCAATGTTGTTAATTACTGTAGCTTGTACCCTCACATGTAATTCCCCAAGAATTCCCTTCCAGAACTGTTTTCCTCACTTCTTGTGCCCTCAGTGCTTTTGTCCCTTCCACCCCCAAAATCAGCTGAACCCTTCACTCCCCCAGAAATTATTTACACATTTCAACACACTAAATTATTAGCTGGAACACATTTTATTCTTTATGTAGCAGAAGTTATTTGCTTTCCCTGTGCTGAATCCAAGCAGCTCATCCCACACACGGACGAGATTTCCACTCTCTGAACCCTCCCTTCCCCCAGACATTATTTACACATCGCAACACACTAAATTGTCAGCTAGAGCACATTTTATTCTTCATGTACTGAAAATTATTTAGCGAATTGCTTTCACCGCACTGCATCCAAGCAGTTTATCCCACACACAGACGGGAGTTTCCCTCTCTGTGTCTCCAAGGGAGGCATTTCCTCTCTGCCTCCTTCTGGGAGCCTTGTTCTCCTCAGAAAATCAGACTTTAATATTTATTTTTCGGCTTTTTCTCCAGGTTAAGCTTATGGGAACACAGGAACAATGACCTCGAGCGCAGGGAACAGCTGCACCTCGGTCCCCAGGCAGAAGCAGAGGCGGAGCAGCCGCCGCTCCGGCCGCACCCCGGGCAGGGATTCCCCGGCTCTGTCCGCGCTGGGGGATTTCCAAACACTCCCCTTAGAGATCTTCCAAATGGTGTTGAATTATCTCTCAGGTGAGGATCTGATCAGAAACATCGGTATCTGAAAATTACCATCGGGTTTTTTTTTTCATTTACGAAGAATTATTATTTAAAATATTGTCACTTCTAAGTAGTTAAAGTAATTTTGTGTGGGTTTAACTCTGAATTCTCAGCTTTTCAAGTATGGAAAAAACAACTGACCAAAATTTCAGTGATAGCCACAATCTATTTGAAGTTGGTTTTTGACTATCAAATGTGAAAATTATTCCTTAGATCTGTCAGTTTCTAATTACTCCACTTCGCTGGCAAAACAGATCAACAGCAATTAATTTCTGTTTTATTTATAAATCTCATTTCTTGGCCTTTTTTTCTGAAGCCAGAAGTAATTGACTCGTGATCAGCATTTTTTCCCTTGCAGCGGGAATTTAGGGGTGTCCCGGGCTTTGCTTTTGCAGTGAAGGACATCAGCACGCTGAGCATGGTGTCCAAAACCATCAGCGGCCGCCTGATTAATTACATCTCCACCTCGTCAGGGAGCCGCCGGCTGCTGCTGCAGGACTTCCACCGCCCGGAGCTCCCCAGCAGGAGAGAAGGAGCCTCCATCCTGGAGCACTACAAAGCTCTAGGTGAGAACAAACCTCGCTCCAAATCTTTCTCCTGGGATGCGCATCAGCAGGGGGAGGGCTGAGGATGCGGCCAAAAAACAGAGGGGCCAAATAACCCCTTCCAACACTGAGGAATTGTCTGGAACCCTATCTGAATTTCTGAGTTATGGAAAAAACCTGCGTGTTCCGCCTCCTCCGGGCGTCCCAAAACCTCTGAGTTACGGAAAAAAAACAAAACAAAACAAAACAAAACAACCTCGCATATCCCGCCTCCTCCGGGCTTCCTTTTTCCAGGGAATGGGCGGAGGATGAGCTCGCAATTGGAGGTGTTTCCTAATTCCCGCCCTTTGGAGCCCGGCGCTGGGAAGTGCAGCGGGAGCCGAGGCTCCCAGGCCCCGGGCAGCCGGAGGAATGCGGCTGCTGGGCCCGCAGGGTCTCCCTTTGGAGCAGCGCGCATTCCTCAGGCTGGGAAACGCCGCCTGATTTCAGCCCGGCCTAACTCCACCGCCTGCCCTGATGGTTTTTAAAGCACGTTGGTTCTGATTCTTTCCGTCCAAGGAGGAAATGAAATTAAATCGTCGTTGGTCTGTATTTACTGTTCCCTGTCTGATTGATAGAAAAATGTGTATTTGACAAAGAAATAAATGCCAAGGTTAGACGGAGAATTGTAAATATGGGTTGAACTGCAGACATTAAGTGAATCCATTAAATACATTGAGTAAAGGCATTAAAGACATTAAATGAAGGCATTGAAAGCATTAAGTAAAGGCATTAAATACATTAAGTAAAGACATTAAATAAAGACATTAAATACATTAAATAAAAGCACTAAAGGCATTAAATAAAGGTGTTAAAATACATTAAATAAAGGTGTTAAAATACGTTGAATAAAGGTGTTAAAATACATTAAATAAAGGCATTAAATACATTAAGTAAAGGCACTAAAGACATTAAACAAAGACATTAAACATGTTAAATAAGTATATTAAAGACATTAAATCACACAAGGTAAAGGAAAGCTGTTCAAATCATTTAGAGCAAAAATCTATTGTAAACAAACCATGGAAGTTTTGAGGTATCTTAAAATACCTTTAAATTAATCTGTTTCCTCTTTAAAACAAAGCCTGAAACCTTGTCATTCTTTAAAAGAAATCAGCATTGGTTCGGGCTTTGTAGTAATCTGGCCCAGAATGGCACCTTGTTATTTCAATGTAGGTGTGAGCCCACCCCTGCAGGAGTTATAGGAGTAAAACACAAAACACATATTTAAAAAACAAATAAATAAAATCTTTGGCTGTGTCACAGTGGGAGGCTCAGGGGAACGTTCCTGGTAGGGCTGGCTGCAAAATCAATATTTACATTGCAGCAGGAATAAACTGCAGTCAAATGCACCTTTAGCTCAACCCTTTTTTTTTTTTTTTTTTTTTTTTTTTTCCTCCACACATTTTCCCGATGGCTCCATCTTGGTGTGGAGCTGAGCTGTCCTAACAGCTGCTCCTCGGGGACTGCTCTCCAAAGCCTGATCTAGTCAATAAAAAATGGACTTGGCTGAGCTTTGGAGCAGATCCCAGGCTGTTGAATAAATTATGGCTGTCTGCAGGAATGCTGACACGCTCTGAGCCAGGGAAGAGTCACTTCAGAACCACAGTAAATCCACAAAGTACTTTCTGACCCTGGGGAAAAAAAATGTTTTTAGGATTATTTTTCTGGAGAAAAAAATTCTTTTTTTCCCTTTTCTTTCCCCTGGGAAACTCCAAGCTTTTCAGTGGATTCCTTGATTAATCAACAAGCAGTATATATATTTTTTATTCTGGTGAAAGACTTTGAGTGCAAGCTGTTAACCCAGTTTCTGTCAGGAGTGTAGAAGAAATTCTGCTCAACAACCAGCTGTTCCTCAGGATAATGAGCTTCAGACTCTGACATCTCAAACAGGGAGAAAAATTTCCCTCTCTGCTATGTTTTACATTAAGGAATTTCAGTATATTAACATTTTAGAGCACGTGGCTATCCTGAAAAAAAATTGAGGGATGATGTAAGGGGAAAACCAGCATAGAGGTGCAACAAGTTAACATTTCTGTCCAATATTTTGAACAGCTGTAATTCCCAAACCAACGCAGGAATTTTAATACAGCTCCAACTGTGAGTAACAGGGGCTTTAAACAACACCATCAACAACTTAGAGTGGGTGCAAGGAGCTGGGAACTCCTTGAAAATATTCCTTGGGGAAAAGATGGCCCTGCTACGCTTACCCCAAACACAAACTACTGCTCCTTTCACCTTGGAGCAGCAGCTTTTTCTCTGTGCCTGCATTTTCAGGCTGTATATTTTTGGGGGTGTTATTTGTTTGGTTTTTGTTTTGTTTTATTTTGGGGTGGTTTTTTTTCCTGAGGATGCTCCAGCAGTGCCTGAGCACCCCCAGAGCTGTGTGTGTTGAACACCTCTGCCACAGGGCTGCTGCTCAAGAGGTGCACCCTGCTGCTGCCCACCAGGGACAGGCTCAAGTATGTGCACAAGCTGCTCTCAGGGGTAAGTCTGATGCCAAGATGGTTTTTTTACCTTTTCTTTTATATACCTTTTACATAACTCTTATGTAAACAACCACCCTTGTTGGGTACTCCTGGGCACTGAGGAGTTGAGGCTTTCTGTGCTGGCAGGCACTGAGCCCCAAGCAAACCCTGCATTGACCTGAGGCTGTGGAACAGCTCCCAAAACTGAGTGACAGCGCTGGGATTGTGGGTGTGTAACCTGTAGCACCAGGACAAGAGGACACAGCCTTCAGCTGTGCCAGGAGAAGTTCAGGCTGGACATCAGGAAAAAATTCTTCACAGAAAGAGTGATTTGGCATTGGAATGTGCTGCCAGGGAGGTGGGCAGCGGCCCTGAAGCTGTTTAAAACAAGGCTGGATGTGGCACTTGCTGCCATGGTTAAGTTCATGAGGAGCTGTTAGGTCATAGGTTGGGCTTGATGTCCTCAAAGGTCTTTTCCATCCTGGTTAATTCTGTTATTCTCTGATTCTTTGCTGGAGTTTATCACCACTGAATAATGAGTTTATTGATTTGGAATCAGTCTCTTTATAATACCAATACCAAACTCCAGTGTGTTGGACACAAGACTGTTCCACTGAGATCCCACCTTCCCAGGCTGGTAGTTCTCAGCTCCTCATCATTTCCTGGGCTACTAAAAACTCTGCACAGCCCCTCATGGAAAATTTCCTCCCTGAACATTGGGGTTTTCCTCCCGGAAAATGGGAGGAAATTCTTCTTCCCAAAACACTTTTGTACACTCCCAGTTTTGACTCAATGCTAAACCCTAAAGTAGCTGCCATAACTCATTTCAAGAACTCATTTCCACAACACTCCTATAACTCACACAAAGAGGGGAGGGAATCCTCCTGAACCTCTCTGAACTGAGGAACACAAGGAGCACAGAGAATTTCCAATCACAGCAATTAAATATTGGTCTGCTAGGGTGAACCACTGCTGTTTGCACTTGCAGGTTTCCTGTTTCAAGCTGAATGGTTGTGCCAGTCCTCTGCACTGCCTGGGCTTGCAGTGCTATGGGGTGTTCTTACAGGTACAGTATCCCCACGGACACAAGGCAAGTGGCACAAATGAAAAAGAAAATTAAGGCTTTTTTTCCTAACTTAACTTATGTTTTGCACGATTTTTAGAAGTATAAACTGGTGGGGGGTTTTTTGGGTGGTTTGGGGTGGTGTTTATTCACACAGTTCTCTGGGTTTTCTTTCTGGAGCTGAAAGTTGCTGATTTGACTGCTGAGAGTTCCTTGGCCTGGATTTCACTCCCAACCAGTCTGGGTTTTGATTAGCAATTTATTACCTAAGAAGGCAGGGGAGAAAGGGAGCATTTTATCACACAGCTCCAAACTCACAGGTCAAGAGCAGAGATGCTTTAGTTTCCAGGGAAGAGGCCAGAATAGTTTCTGCTTGTGGTAGCTTAGAATTAACATTAAAAAAAAAAAAAATTAAAATCCTCTCTTAGAAGAGCAGGTGATTATTGGTGCTGGGACATTTTGTAGCTAATACCTCCCACATAACAGTCACAAATCAGATTTTGGGACATTCTCAGCACTTTTTGATTCTGGGAAGCATCAGGCTGATGAATTCCTGCTTTCTAATGCTTCAAATCATATTAGAAAGTTTCTTTTCTGGCCAATTTCAGTACCAAGGCCTTAAGCACCACCCATGACTTCCCTGCCCTCCACTCAGGTACGACCCTTCCCTCCCTCTCTTGAGACCGCAGGATAAATTGTGTTTATCTGCTGTGAGCACAGGCATTGGGGACCGAATTTCCGCTCAGTCTCCTCATTTTCGCTCCCCTTCCCCTCCCCTGCAGATCCTGACCGCAGGCTGGGACGAGCTCGAGTGCCACCGGGTGTTCAACTTCCTCTGGGAGCTCAGCAACTTAGCCCGGAAAGTGCAGACGGTGGTCAGCAGCAAACCAGGTAACTCCGAGCAGCCAGGAGTCCCCTAAAGGCAAAACTGCCAGGCAGGAAATGGCTCCTGGTGGCTGCGAAGGGAATGTGGGTGCGATTGAGGCAGGTTTGGCTCGGCTCCTGACACTGCTGGGTGCTCTGGGGGCATCCAGGACAGACAGCCAGTTCTGCGCCTTCACCTCGATGGGCACGGCTGTTTGCTCCTCCCCCAGACTCAGAGAAGTGCTTTTTGTCTCTCTTTTGTCTTGAGAGGCCTTGAGGGATTTTGAATCATCCCATTATCAATCTGAAGCATCACTTGTGTCTCTTCTTCAACAGTAACATGGGTTTGAATCTTTCCTGCTCTAGAACCAGTGAAATCAATGGGAAAGGAACCCAGTTAGAAATAAAATGAAGCAGTAAAAAGTGAGGTTGAACCCCAACAGCAACGGGACAAATGCCTCTCAAGAAATTCTTCTGTTTCCCAACACAGAACAGGGAATTTCTGAGGAACACTCCATCCACAGCCACATCACCCTTCCTCCCACTGCCAAACCCCAGAAACCAAACCCCAGAAACCAAACCCCAGAGGTGAGAGCCCCCGTGAAGGCTCCCAGAGGAGATTCCACAGCCTGAACAAGGGCAAAGCATCAAAAAAAATCAGGAAGCACGAGATGAAAACTGAGTTAAATACGTTAGGAAGCCCCCCTTTCCCTTCCCATGAAGAAGCAGAGGTCTGTAGGGAGCGCGGCTCAGGGGATGCCTGAGCCCGAACCCTTTCCCCAGGCAGCGCCCGGAGGCTGGAGCTGCGGATCCGCCTGTTCTGCCGGGGGGTGCTGCTGTCGCCCGGGAGCCACCGCAGCGACTCCGCCTTCTGGCTGACGCGCATCCTCAAGCCCTGGCCCATGGTCAACCAGGCCCGCCTGCTCTACATCATCTTCGGGCCCGTGTCCTCCCGCGACGGTGAGCGCCCCGCCCGGGGGGGCGAGGGTAGGGCCCGGGGAGGAGATTTCCTGGCAGGAAACCCCGAGAAAGGTGATTGTGTTGGAATCACGGAGTCATGGAATGGGTTGGAAGGGACAGGAGAGCCCGTCCAGTGCCACCCCTGCCATGGGCAGGGACACCTTCCACTGTCCCAGGGTGCGCCAAACCCGGTCCAACGTGGCCTGGGACACTCCCAGGAATTCCTTTCCAAACCTGCCCTCTGTCCATCTGAAGCCATTGGAGACATTGCATTGCCTGGGGAAAAAAATTGTTCTGTTCAACCAAACATTGCTAACATACAGAAAACATTTAAATTATATACACACACATGTAAGTTACAGTTCAATGAAGAAATTAATGATTCCTCTGTTCCTCTATGCTCCCCTGCTTGGAGTAGACTGAAGTCCATCTCAAAGAAGCACCCATTTCCCTGAAGGAAAACATGTTTTCTCACTTAATGATTAAGCCTGTGTTTCCTTAAGTTTGACTCACTGTCCCTGCTAAAATGACAGATGGAAAATAATCACAAAACCTCACTGGTGCCACCTGAATTCCTCTGCCTCTGCTGTGAGGCTCAGTTTAGCAACTTCCTTGTTTAAAAAATGTCACTTACTAGCAGTTGTGGTTGATATATCACTCAGGACACGTGGTCTGGCAGAAAATGATAGAAGGACCAACAGATGAGACCAGTCTGAAGGGTTTAGCTGATGCAATTAAGCTGCTGTATGGTACAGAAGCTAGAGAATGGACAGCAGATGATGTTATCAGTCTTGTGGATGAGCTGTCAGGTGTGTTTTTGCCTTTATCATTAATCCCTGGGATTGTGGATCCTCACGTCCTCCAAACCCAGCTGTGTGCTGCAAAATTCCTCTCAGTAGCTGTGGCTTAACTGGAAAAGTCATCACACTCACATGCTGGGATGAGAGAAACCCAGTATCCCTTACACATCCAGGCTGTCTTTCCCCATGGAGAAATCCTTTAAGAATCCATGCAGACCTTTAAAACACAATTCTTGCCTTGAATTATTCAGGAAACATTGTCCAAACACGGAGTTTGCTCAGACAAAATTCTCCTGAACAATTTTACCAGCTACGCTGAGAGTTTTGGCTGAGCTTGTGTCACAGAGTCGCTGTGGAGAGCTCTAATTATCACTGGCAGGGATTATTTGTGCACTTTCACTGCTCCCCTCTGTGCTCAGAGGTGACTGAAATCTCCTCCCCCTCCTTCCAAAGTCGTTCCCCAGGAGTGGCTGATGGAGAACAACGCTCGGCTTCTCCTCCTCAGTGGGAACAGCATCTGCTTCACCTTCCTGGCCAGCAAAGCTGTGAATGGCAGAGCTGTGGAGCTGGCCAGGTTCATGGTCTTCATGGCTCTGGTGAGTACAGCTCAGCACAGCCTCTTTGCCCCAAATTTGCTGCCTCAGGCTGGAAAAGCTTCCCCACCTGCTTCCACACACCAGGAATAAATCCAGCCAGGAGCTGGGTGCTCTTCCACCTCTCTGCTCCCTGTCCAGCACATCCCTCAGGAGAAGCACCACCAGCAAAAGGTTCAGAATCCCCTTTGTGCCAGCAAGAACAACCTCTGTGTCCTTGTCACAACCCCTGATTTTCCAGGCCTTGGCACAACCGACCCAGAACCAAGAGTGAATGCTAAGGTTTGATCTTGCATCATAAAAACTGTGGGTTTAATCCTTCCTTTGCCCTCCAGGTGTGTGAGAAGGACCTGTACTGCATGGACTGGGCAGTGAAGATGATGCAGAAGGTCTGCCAGGTTTTCAGCACTCCCTGGGAGAGAAACAACTTCCTGCAGTGCCTGGAGAACACCTTTGCTCACATGCTCATGGAAATGCTGCAGGCAGTGCTGGCGGGTAAGGCTTGGCCCGTGGGCCTGGGCCAGCTCCTGGACCAGTTCTGGAGCCAGCCATGGCATCCAGGATGGCCTGGCCTTCCCTCCCACCCCAGGCAGGGCAGTCCTGCAGAGCCTGGGGGGTTTGAGAACATAAATTCACAGATTTCCAGGATTTCAGAATGGTTTGGGTGGGAAGGGACCTAAGGCCCATCCAGTGCCACCACCTGCCATGGGCAGGGACACCTCCCACCATCCCAGGGGGCTCCAAGCCCTGCTCAACCTGGCCTGGGACACTTCCAAGGATCCAGGGGCAGCCACAGCTTCTCTGAGCAACAAAAATAACCAAGCAAGCATCATAATTGGGAAGAAATATTTGTTTTACCTTACTTCTCTTGCTAAGGGATTCCTGGTGCCATGGATGGTGAAACCAACAGTGGTTTAAAACCTGTCCCACCAGAAAGCTGAGCCCAAAGTCCCTTTGGGCTGAGCCTAAACCTGCACCAGCTGCAGTGCTGCCTGTCCTCAGCCCTGCTGCAGCCTCAGGGCTGATGGTGGGGCTGAGCAGGAGGGAGGAACACTCAGCTCAGCTCAGCTCAGCTCAGCTCAGCTCCTTATCCTGGCACACAACTGTTCCTGCCTGGCCCTGCACAGCTGGGGAAGGGGTCTGGGAGAGCTCCTCCTGTGTTCCCTCCCAGCTGTGCTGCCATGGGGCAGAGGCTGAGGATAAGCCCCAGCACCAAGCACAGGCTGCTGCCTCCCTCTGCTGAGCTCTGTCTGAGGGAGATTCCCCCCTGAGCTGAACTGGGTGAACTCTTTGGCTTCACTGCTCCTTTCCCGTGGTTTCTGTGCCCTGCCAGGGGAGCGGGATGAGGAGGACAGCAGCTTCCTGAACCTGTTCCACCTAGTGAATGCACAGGCCAACTTCCACAAGGAAATCCTCTACATGGCCATGGGCAACAACAGCAGCACCTGAGTCCCACGGAGCCCTCCTCTGTTCCTGCTGGATTTCTCTCTCTTTTCCCTTGAACATTTGCAAAGCAGTCTCTGACTCTTTCTGAAATTCCTGTCCCAGTAAGAGCTGGAGTGCAGGAGCTGGGCCCATCCGTCTCAGGCCAGCTGAGTGAGCTCATGGAGGGCTTGGGGAGTGGAATTCTATTCCGTATGCTCTGCTCCTCCAGGGAAGAGGGCTGGGGCCTCTCCGTTGGGAACACAAACTGCATTCTTTTCCCACTGTGTGCATGTTTGCACACACAATACAAATGGCATGGTTTCCATAGTTGATGTGCAGACACCAACTGAAGCTCGTGTTATCTTAGCCCAGAACCCAAAACATTCTGAGCTCTTAAATTTGTTTTCTCTTGGGAATTGGAGGAGAAAGGGAGGGATGGGATTTGAGGAGCTGCACTTTTCCAGCCTGACGAGGTCTCTAACTCAGGCCCAGTGACAGAAATGCTCCATAGTTTGTACATTCAGCTTTAGCTAAAGGTGATTTCTGAAAGCGACTCCAGTGCTTTGATCAAGCAAGGCATTATTTCCTCTCAATCTCCAGGTTTTTGTAAAGCAAAAGAAATTTCAAACCTCTCCCCCTGCCCCAGGTAGCAATTGTTGAAGTGTTTTAGGATTTAACCAAGTTGAAGACACCTATTAGACACATTAAATTAGAAGACTGGTTCATTAAATGGATAAGTGTTTGCTGCTCAGAGAAAGGTTTGATTTTCTGCTCTATTGCCTTCCAGACAAACCCCTGCGAGGGCAATAAAAGGCACTCAAGCTCTTTGTGCTGTTTGCAGCCTCCAGGTTCCTGAAGAGCCCCTTTCCCCACCTGAATATTCATTTCCCACACCTCTCAGGCTTCCTTCAGCACCAGCCTTTCCCACATTTAGCTCCAGAAGTGTGGGGACAGCTGAAGCGAGACCGATTTATCCCAGCTGCCCCAACCTGCTCCCGTCAGCAGCGACCCGAGAGCAGCTCGGGAATTGCTCTGAAGTTTGTGTGCTAAAAAATCCTCGCGGCGTTCGTGGAATCCACAATTCCTGGCAGGATCTGGCTGCGGGACATCCATTGGCGGCGGGTCCGTGCAGGTGCCGGTAGATGGCAGAGGTGAAACCTTCCCTGAGCGCGGCAGCTGCTGGGAAACGCTGGGAACATCCCCCTTTCCCCCCGCACCGCCCGGACCTTGCTGTTCAAAGGTGATGTTCTACGGGCACTGCAACGCCGGCGCTGTGTTCTGCGTGATTTCTGGAGGGACAGAAATGCCCGGCTCTGGTTGCCACTCAGGGAACCGAACGCGTCCGGACTGAAATTTGTGGAGAAAACACCCTCCATGTGGGAACGGCGATGGGAAAACGCCGCCAGGAATCTCCAGCCCAGGTCCTTGTCTCTCCCTTTTATCCTCAGGAATTGCTCCCGATCAATAATCCCGGCGGATGGGAGCAGGAGAAGGGAGCAGAGCCCTCTGTGTGTCCCTGTCCCGCCGTGTCCCGGGTCATTCCCGGCCCCGGGGCCACAGCAGCCAGAAATTCCAGCCCGGCACAAGGAGAGCCTTTATCAGAGCGCAGCCCCGGGAGAAGGGAGCCCTTTGATTCCCTGCAGCAGCCGGCGGGGCTGGAATGTCAGCACGGCGCTGCCGAGCGGCGGCTCCTCGTGAATTATTGATGGCTTTATTAATTGTCATTAACTCCCAGCGGCTCAGGGAGCGCCTGGGTTGGGTTGGAAGGGACATTAAAGCCCATCCAGTTCCACCTCCGGCCACGGGACACCTCCCACTGTCCCAGGGTGCTCCGAGTCCCGGCCAACCCGGCCTGGGCCACCTCAGGGATGGGACATCCTTGGTGGCAGTTTTTGCCACATTCCCATCATCAGGACTTTCCTTCCCAAAGGAGGGAAGCCCAATCCCGCCCGTGTGGTGCTTCCATGCCCAGGTTGGAGTGAACTGGAAAATGACACCAGCCCTGCACCCTCCTTTTCCAATTCCCCTTGGATCAGCTCAAACACAACAGGTTCCAGGTCCAGAGACCTGGGATGGGGGTACTTGAGAAAAGGGGGGTTTTCCTTTTGCTGCCAGATTTTAACTGCTGCACTGGAGCGAGGGTAAAACCCAAGGCCAGGAGCAAATCCCCCTGCCAGGGTGGCAGGGCTGCGTCCTGGCTGCAGCCTGAGGCGTGGAGGGGCACTGTCCCTGCCCTCTGTGGCTGTTTGCCTGGCTGCAAACCCCTCTGCTGCCCTGCTTCCCTTTTCCCACCCCTCCTCACCTTCCAGCACGGAGCTGGCAGGTTAGGGGCCTGCAGGAAGGGATTGCTCTGCAGATCTGCCAGGCCTGGCAGTCAGAGGAAAGGATTGTTCCTGGTTTCACACTCAGCTGAGTTTCCATTCTGTGCATTCCTCCTTACTCACTCTCCCCTCATCGCTGCAGATGTCGGCTCCACACACGGCCTGAAGGAGGGGAGGCGACTGAGAACATGACTTGAGCCTGCAGAAATTCCTCCCGGAATATTTCAGGCTCCTGATTCCCGGCTATATTTGGTGCTGGAGCGAGGGAGCGGCACTTCCTCACCTCTGGCGCTCAGTGGGAGGGATCACCCAGGGAGGCTCCAGGAACGTGCCTGGGATGAAATCCCCAGCTTGGAATTTCTCTCAGGAGTTTTACTGACAGGAAATTGCAGTGTCAAGCATTCAGCTGGCAGCACTGACCACATCCAGCATTCCCAGGCTCTGAAATCCCTCTTTTTTCCCCTGGGAACACCCTCTCCTGATAGTCACACCAGGCCATTCCAGCATTTCCTGGCTCCCTGCACCCTCCAAAGGGGACAGGCTGGTGGGGACCCCACCGTGCCCGGAGCAGGGACCCTTCCCCATGGACTGGGGGACGCATAAGTGCCTCAGCCAGGATTCCCGATCCCTCAGCATTCCCGGGATGCCCTGGATCCCTCGGCACTCACGGAATTTGTCCCTGGAGCCGCGTGTCCCCCATCCTCACCCATGCAGTGCCACCAGCAGCCATCTTCCCTCTCCTGTGTCATTTCTCTTTATTCCACTCCCTGGACATTGCTCATCAAAAATAGAAGCGATTTCCTAAAATGAAGCCCAGATGAGCAGCCTCGGACACGCCCATGCCGAGGGGACAGGACACAAAGAGGGGGACAACACCCTCCGCATCCCCCCGGGGACACCGCCTGTGCCACCGGGAGCATCCCAGGCCCCGGCAGCGGGGCGGACACGGGTCCTGACAGGGGGATTAGCCGGGTCCCGGCAGCGGGACAGCCCCTCGGAGCCCCCTCCCGTGTCCCCCCATTCCCGGCCCCGGCCCCGCCAGCTCCGTGCCCACTCCGTGCTCCGCGCTGGGCTGGAAGAGGTTAACGCTGTTCCAGAAGGCTCCGAGGGACACGCACCGTGTGGAGTCTGTGGGAGAGAAGGAGAAAGGAGAGGCCGGTGTGAGCCGGGCCCGGAGCGGCGGGAGCCGCGGGGACGGAGCAGCTCCGTGCGGGCCACAGCCGCCCCCGACCCCGGGACCCTCCTTCGGCTCCTTAGCATGACGCAGCCGGGATCCCGCCCGGCTTCTCCCGCAGCTGTTCCACTTCTCCCCTCTCGTGAACAAAAGCCGGCGGCCCGTGCTGCAGAGAGCGCCTTTCCCAATCGGATCAACCCGGCAGGGAGAGCCGGCAGCTGCGCCGGGGCTGAGCGACCTGGTTTGTAAAATCACCCCCCGCCCCCCTCTTGCAGCCCAGGCGGCCAAAGCCAACAGCACAGACCCCAAAAGTGCCCCCGTCCCCCCTCCCGCCACATTCCCCCCCTGAAATTCACACCTGGAGGGGCTCGGAGCTCACCTGGCCACCTCTTGGCTGGTGAGGCTGCTGCCGAGCCGCATCTTCCGCGGCGGCTCCTTAGAGCATGTAAATGATGTAGGACAGAATCACCAGGCCGATGATGGCGAAAAACATCAGGATGAAAATGTCCAGCATGGTGAGGGAGGGAAGGAGGGAGGTAGGCGGCTGGGCAGGGCCTGCGGGGCTCCGGGCAGGGCTCCGGGCAGGGTTGAGGGGCTCCGGGGCTCCGGGCAGGGCTCCGGGGCTCCGGGGCTCCGGGCAGGGCTGCGGGGCTCCGGGCAGGGCTCCGGGCAGGGCTGAGGGGCTCCGGGCAGGGCTGCTGGGCAGAGCTGCCGCTGCGCCCTCCCCTCCCCGCCCGAGCGCGGCTCGCTCTGCTCAGGATGCAGAGACGATGCCGGAGCTGATGGAGCCGCTTTCCAGCGGGAGATAAAGGGATGAACGCGGGCGGGCAGCCGGGCTCAGCCCAGCCCTGGCGCCCAGGGCCGTCTCTCCCCGCGGGGGGCTGGGGGGGCGTTCTGCCCCTGCTCCTTCCTTCCCACAGCGCTCCCCGCTTCAGGGGGTGCCCACGGGGATGTGGGAGCAGCTGGGAACGGCTCCGTCCTTTGAGCAGAGAAAATGAGCGCGGGCCGTGGCAAAGCCACACCGGGACCACCCTGAAGTCACCTCGGCTGGTGCTCCTGGGTGGCAAAAGCACCGCCCTTTGCTTTCCCTGCGCTGCTGCTTTGTTTTCCTCGCCTTTTTTTAACCGGAGCTAGCTGTTGATAAACATCATCCTTCCCTGCACACCTGCCAGATTTATTTTTAAAAGACCGCTGAAAATCCCACCTGCAGCGGCCGAATCCCCGGGGCTCCGCAGAAACCCCTCAGGGCTGCAGTGGGGCTCCAGGACGCATCCCTGGGCTTTCCAAAAGCAGGGGATGAGCCAGGGAGCTGCATCCCAGGTGGATCCCCGGGGATGCCGGTGTGTCCCAGGCTCAGAGGAGATGAAAATTCCAGCTCTGGAAGCCTCCCCTTGTACCAAACAAGCAGGAAAATGGCCGGAAAAGTGGCTGCAATCAAAGCCAGCACAATCAGCAGGTAAAAATTTAACTTTTATTTTCAATCCAAGTAAATTGGGAAGAGAATTGGTTGGGTTGTTCCATTCCATGAAGGTTTTTTGGATTTTTTTGGATAAAAAGGCCAAATACCTTTTTTTAATTTTTTTTTTTTTTTCACTGGTGGGTGCTCAACCCAGGAAGGAGGACACAAGGACAAAACCCCAATCAAGCGACGGATCCCGAGGAAAACACGTTCTAAGCTCAGCACTGAGATGCAATCGGGGAAGCTGGGATGGACGAGGTCTATTTTACACATAATGAGAAGCAATTATTCAGCTTTTTAATTGTTCTTCTTCCTTGTGTTTTTTTTTTAACTATTTTATTTATTTATTTATTTTAAATACAGGTTTAGGTGCTTTTCCAGCTATGAAAAAAAAAAAAAAGGCAAAAAAGTGCATAAAGTTGAGAGAAAAGGCAGAAATCAAGCAGTAAGAGGTTTGTTTCCAATGGCAGTGGGTGAAAGGGGCAGGGGAGGGGAAAATTTAGGGACAATGGTTCCGAGGGAGGATTAAAAAAAGGTCTGAATCCCAAAAGGGAATTTCCCGTGTTATTTGGTCCATTAAAAAAGGGTTTATTCACATTGATGCTCCCCCCTCCCCCCCAGTTCCCAGACAAGAACGTGATTAAGAAGAGGATTTAGCAGGGAGAGGAGGCTCCCCCTGCCCTTGTGCTCCCTGTTTTAGCACCAGCCGGGATTCCCAGCCCAGCCCATCCTGGCTGCTCCTGCCCTGGCGTCACCCTGAACCCCCGTCCCTGTCCCCACCCACTGCTGCCGCAATTCCCTTTTCCCGGTGGGTCTCTGCCCCTTTCTGGCAGGGAGAGGAGGCGGTGTCCCCAGGGACGTGTCCCCAGCAGGACCGAGGAATGTCCCAGGCGGCCGCTTTGGTCCCTTATTCCCGTTTTTCCCACGGGAATAGCAAAGGCGGCGCTTCCCCCTGGGAGCACCCCGGCCCCACAGTGCCCCGGGCAGGGGGACACCCCCGCTGTCCCCAGCTCCTGCCCCGGGAACCCTGCAGAGATTCCTGCTCCTCCCTCCCTGCCCAGTTCCAGTTTTACCCAACCCCACCCTGGGACCCACGGAGCCCCTGAGGAGGAGAGGACAGGGATGTGCTTTTTTGAGGTTTTGGTCCATGACACAATCCCAAAGTGGTCCCAAAGAGCTGCCACCAGCGCTGGGAATGAGAGGTGCAGGGTGGCTCAGGGTGCCACATCACCCTGGGGACAATCACCCAGGATGGGCCCAGGGTGGTGGCAGCACCCAGCAGCAGCAGAGAACAGAAGGAAAAGTTTGGGTGGGAGGAAAATGTTCCCCCAGGGGACTCCCAGACCCCGGCCTGGAGTGAGCTGGAGTTGCAGGGGGCTCATCCCAGTCCGGGGGAGCTCATCCCTGTTCCAGGGGGGCTCATCCCAGCTCCAGGGGGTTCAGCCCAGCCCAGCCCTCCAGCCAGAGCAGCCGCCCCCAGGAAAAGCCCCAGGGCTGCTCCTTCTCTGGAGGGATTGGGACAAAGCAGAGCCCGAGGGAGAAGCAGCCAGAGCCCGGAATCCCGAGGAGAGAGGTTTTGCTGGAGGTTCTGACGGAATGCTTTCCTGCTTTGAGGGCTGAAGGAAGCAAAGATCGAGGGGAAGCTGCGCAGGGGGGCCGGGAGCAGCCGCGGGAGGAGCCCGAGCTGGAGCCGAGCGGAGCAGGGGGAGCCGCCGGCCCAGCCCTGAGCTCCCTCGGGATCAGCCCCCTGGGATCAGCCCCCTGGGATCAGCCCCCTCGGGATCAGCCCCCTCGGGATCAGCCCCCTCGCCTCTCCCACCCCAGAGCGGGAATTTGGTCCTGACGGGGCCTCTCCCTCCCTTGTCTGGGATCCCGGTGGCTCCGGGAGGGCTGCATGGGAGGAACAGGAGCAGGAAAGCCGCGGGGGTTTGATCCCCACCCCCGCACGGCCCCGCAGCCCCCACGGGGCCAGCACGGAGCAGAACCGGCGAGAGAAACCGGACACAGGGGGGACACGGGGACACGGCTCCGAGGGCGGAGCAGGCGGGGAGGGGACAAGAGACGCACACACGGGGAGGGGACACGGGCGGGGCCGGGCGTGTCCCCGGGCTCAGATGGCCTCCACGTAGTTGGCCGGGAGCATTCCCGTGTCGCCCGTGCGCTCCACCGTGCCGTACATCCAGCCGTCATCGATCTGCTGCACGTTGATGATGGTGTCCCCGTCCTGGAACGACACCTCGTCCTCGTCCGCGGCGTTGTAGTCATAGACGGCACGGAAACGCTTCTGTGGGGACATGGGGGTCACTGTCACAGCCCCAGGGGACATGAAACAGCCCCAGGGGACACTGGGGGGTCATGGAACAGCCCCAGGGGGACACAGGGGGTCATGGCACAGCCCCAGGGGACACAGGGGTCACAGCCTCTCCCCAGGGACAGGCTCAGACGTGCTGGCCCCGTGGCCAGTGCCAAAGCCTCCAACCCCCTCCAAAGGGCTTTTCCTGGGGCTGGGGAAGCAGAGGGACCCCGGGGTGGGAGGTGGGGGGCTGGGCTGTGCTCACCCCCCCGGCAGCCGGGGCGCTGCGCTGTGAGGAGGCCGGAGCCGCCGGCTCCTTGTAGCCGTAGGATTGGGATGGAGGCGGCTGCTGCTGCTGCTGCTGCTGCTGGTGCTGGTAAACTGCAGGGGAAAGGTGGAGCCGTGAGCTGGGAAGGCAGGGAGGGCTGGATCCATGAGCTGGGATGGGGAGGGAAGGCTGGATCCTGAACTGGGATGTGGGTGGATCCATGAACTGGGATTGGGGGATGCAGAGGAGCCCCTGCCCATCCCAGCCTCACCCGTGGCTCCGGGCTGGCCGTGGTGCTGCTGGTGCTGCTGCTCCGCCCTCCGGTAGCCGCTGCTCTCCTGGGAATTGCGGCGCTCGGGCTCCGAGGCCTCGCTGGGGCTGGGGCCCATCCGGCTCCGCTCGAACTCCTCGTGGTACTTGATCTGCAGGGCACAGGGGAGAGGTCACAGCTCAGCCTGGAGCAGCTGCTCCCAGGGAAAAAGGGGTGGGACAAGGAAACGGCCTCAGGGGAGGTTCGGATTGGGAATTAGGGAGAATTCCTTCAGGAAAGGGAGTCAGGGCTGCCCAGCGGAGTCACCGTCCCTGGAAGGGTTAAAAACCCTTGTGGATGTGGCACTTGGGGACTGGGTTGGTGCTGAGGGTGGTGCTGGGCTCCTGCTGGACTCGAGGGCTTTTCCAGCCTGCAGGATTCCGGGATCCTTCACCTCAGCCCAGCTCGGCTGTTTGCCACCCCAGCAAACCCCGGGGGCTCCTGCCCCCACCCCACAGGGCAGTCAGAGGCACAGACAGGAGGAGATTTTAGTGGCCTTGGGCGGGATGAGGAATTTTTTCGGGATGAGATTCACCTCCTCAGCTGCAGGAACACGGAGCAAAATCCCCTTCAGGAATTTTGGTGGGCAACCCCAAAATGCCAGGGGGACAGAGGGGACCCCAGGGCAGGCAGGAAGGAAGGGTTAACCCAACCACGGGAGTGTGAGGGTAAAAACGACCAATTAACCCGCTGCTGTTAATGAGTGCATTCCCACCCCAGAGCCGGGGAATGTCCAGGGAACAGCTTCAGGATCACAGACACCCTCGGGAACAGCCCCAGGAGCAAGGGACAGGGACAGGGTCAGCCCCAAGAACATGGATCGGGATCATGGACAGCCTCGGGATCAGCCCCAGGATCACGGACAGCCCCAGGACCAGCCCCGGGACAGGCTCCGGCCGGGCCCGACCCCATTCCCAGGGGGGTTTCCCCACCCGCCCCCAGCACCGAGGGCGTTTTGGGGCCGGGCCGGGCTGGCCCCACCCTCCCTGCCGGAGCGGGGATGCCGGCGCCGCGGCAGCCGCTCCGCTCAGCGGGGACAGCCTCGCGTCTGTCTCTGCTAAGTGGGTCACGGCCACCCCAGACTGGCAGCCAGACACCGGGAAGCTGCTGGAAGCGGCTGCGAGAGGGTGAGGGGGCCGGGCTCAGCTCTCTGCTGTCATTCCACATCCCCAAAGCCCCCTGGGGCCGCCCCGAACCCAGCCCCCAGCCCCGTTCCGGGGGAGCTGCCAGCTCAGAGCTGCCCCAGGGAAAATCTCCCAGCTCGGATCCCATTCCCTGCCTGGGGTTTGGTGTGTCCATCACATCCCGAGGGATGCCAGGAACTGCACAACGGGAGCAGAAAAAGAGAGAATAAAAATCCCCCTCCCGCCCTGCTGGGGCTTCCTGCGGTTTTCTGTGAGCTCCCATCCCCCTGCACCCCAAACCCCTTCCGGGCCCTATGGCACCATCTCCCTGCATCCCAACCCCCTTCCCAGCCACTCCAGGAGCAGCCAGCAGCCCCCAGCCAGGCTCTGTGTCCCCAGGGCAGGGAGTCTTGGGGATGGAAAAGCAGGAGCAGCTCAGGCACCACCGAGAGGATTGTCATGGAAAGCAGCGACAGAGCAGGGAGAATCCAGCAGGAGAATCCAGCAGGAGAATCCAGCCCTGTCCCTTCCCAAGGAACACTCCTGGCTTTCCCCAGCAGCTGAAGGGGAATGAGCTCCCTGTCTGGGCAGGGATTTTGGGAGATTTGGGGCAGGGGCAGCCATGCTGGCTGCTCCTGCTGCCGCAGCTAGACATGGATCCCTGAGCATCCCTGCACATCCCTGAGCATCCTCCTGCTTCTCCATGGCAACGCTCTGGCATCCCCCAGACATCCCCAGCACAGAGAGAGAGAGGGACTGAGCTCATCAGTGAGTGCAGGGACAGGAACTGGGATTGGGGATCCCTGTGGCTTCCCTGTGGCTTTTTGGGGGCAGCCAGGGGGAGGGGGAGCTGCTTCACATCTGCCCTCCCCAAATCCGGCTGCTGCCTCCTTGTTGGAACCTTGGGCACTGAGGAGTTGAGGCTTTCTGTGCTGGCAGGCACTGACCCCCAGGCAAACCCTGCATTGACCTGAGGCCGTGGAACAGCTCCCAAAACTGAGTGACAGCGCTGGGATTGTGGGTGTGGAGTTTGGATAGAAGTGTGCAAATCACAGGGTGGAAGATTAGAGTTTAAGGCTTTAGGACACAGTGATATACATAAAGCAAGATGGAGGGTTTAGGGCAGAGGCTGAGCTCCTCTTTCACCTTCATGGGTTTGTAACTGGGTAAGAAAATCTGCACTGCGGGCCACAGGTGTTTGGTTATTGGGTTAAAAGTAAAAACAATTCAATAAATTAATTAAAAAAAAGGTGTCATCTCACAATTGGACAGTTTGTGCTTAAAAGGCCTTGTACAGAGACAGACACAGAGCCATTTTTCACTTTGCTGGCTGGCACTGACAGCTTGTGAGCCTGTGCTATAGGTAAGAATTAATAAACATCTGAGTCCAAACACAAAACTGTGTCTCCTGAGCATTTCATCCCGGCTCTGACAAAAAAGAAGATAAAAAAGCTGCACCTCCTTGCTCCTCAGAGGCAGCTGGAGCATCTCTGACCCCCTGACACAGAGGAGCTGGGAGAGGGGCAGGAGATGCCCGGGCAGCCGGGCTGGAGAATGATTCCAGCCCAGGATTCCAGGGATTTGTGATTCCAGCCCGTTTGTCAGCAGCTGAGCCCTCCCCGCCTCCCGGGGCCCCGGGGAGGTCAGGGCAGTGTCACAGCAGGGGTGAGGAGCCACTCACGTTGCTGATCTGATCCTGAGTCTTCTTGATCCTCTGCAGCTCCGGGGTGTCGGCCACCACGCTGAAGCCCTTCCCCTTGTTCTTCTCGAACTCCTCCTTGTAGCGGATCTGGGGGCACGGGAGGAAAAGGGGCAGTGAAGGCGGGGAAAGGTGGGAGAGCCCTCGGCTTCCTCGGGGGCAGCAGCTCCTGCCAGGGCCCCTGTGCCTCCCTGGGCACTCCTGAGCCTCCCTGAAAATCCCTGAGCATCCCTGAGAATCCCCAGTGCCTCCCTGAACATCTCCCAAGCATCCCTGAGCATCCCCAGCGATGGCAAAAAGAGTTTTTCCAGGAGCTCCAACACCCAAACAACTCCCTGAGCCCGCAGCTCCTGTTCCTCTTTGGGCAGGAAGGGTCTCTCCTCTCTTTGGGGTCACTCGGGTTTGATTTCAGTTTCCTCTGGGGCACCATGGATTCAGTGACCTGCAGCCCAAGGGCATCTCCAGCCACCCCTGTGGGGGTGACACAGGGCTGGTGACAGCGGGACAGGCTCAGGAGGGGCTGGGTGAGTCCCTCTGGAGCCACCAGCCCCAGTTTGGCCAGTGCCAGCCCAGCAGGGCTGTGGTGTTTTCCATGAGGGATGGAAAACACGGTCTCCCTCTGGAGAGTGGGATGCTGTCCCCGTGCTGCTCAGGACAGGGGACAGGGCACCACATAGGGCTGCTGAGCTGGGAGAATTCCAGGCTGGAAAGACAAGGGATCACTGAGCCAATCCCACGGGCAAGCAGACCCTCTGATAAATCCCAATTTTTTTCCTCAACCCCACCCTGCTCCATCTTCCTTCCTCCACCCTGCTGGCATTCAGGACACAGGAATTCAGCCCTACAAAACCACCTGGCAGCGTCCCTATGACAATAATCATTTAATAAATTAAATGATGGGCCCCATCATTCATCTTCCCTGGGGGGAGCTGCTCCCTCCATGTGCTGCCACCAGCACCGAGGTGACAACGCTCCCACAGGAGCTGGCACAGCAGGGACAGGAGTGGCAGCTGCCACCCCCACATGGGACCCTCCAGCAGGAAGGGCCGTGCCCGAATTCCCCCCGGGAAAGGCTTGGAAACAGAGCCCCAGGATGGGAACCTGCAATTTCCCTGCCACACGTGGGCTGGGAGAAGCAGCCTGTGGGCACCGGGGTGGCACTTTGGGGACACTTTTGGCCTCCCCAGGACATCATTATCCAGCAGCTTCCCGTAAGCGGAACAGGAGCCGCCTCCTCGGGGACACAAATAGAGGGGACAGAGGAGGGACACGGAACCACTGCGGCCTGGCCTGGCCCTGCCACCCTGTCCCTGGGGGTGCCCAGTGTCCCATCCCTGCCACCCTGTCCCTGGCAGTGCCCAGCGTCCCATCCCTGCCACCCTGTCCCTGGTGGTGCCCAGTGTCCCATCCCTGCCACCCTGTCCCTGGTGCTGCCCAGTGTCCCAGGATCAGCTTTGCCACCTCCCTGCCAGCAGCATCCTCCCTCTCCTGCATCCCAAACCTGCACTGTCCCTCTTCTGTATCCCAAATCTCCTGTATCCCAAACCTCTTGCATCCCAAACCTCCTGCATCCCGTCTCTCCTGCATTCCTCCCCTTCCACACCCCTCCCCTGCAGGGTCTCGCCCATCACCCAAAGGCGCTCCCTGCCCAGCACCGACAGAAATCCCCCTGGGAATCCTGCTGGGAATCCGGCCCTGAGGAGCCCCTCCCCTGACCTGCAGGAGGCTCTTCCACCCCTGAGCCACCCCAGCCCCATCCCCCAAAGCCCGGGAGGCCCCGGGGGCTGGGCACGGCTGGGACAGACAGGGGACAGGGGACAGGGGACAGGGGACAGGGGCTGAGCTGTGGTGACCAACTCGTGGAAAAAGAGCCCCCAAGAGGAGCCCCCGTCCCTGCAGGGCTGTGCCCCACCCGCCTCCCGAGGGGCTGCGAGTCCCTGCGGCCTCGGGAGAGCCACAAACCCCTCCCCTGGCTCTCCTCTGATGAACAACAAGCGAGGAAAAGCCTGGAGACTCCAGCGCCGGAGCAGCAGCATCTCCCTGGTTGCCATGGAAAAGCCACGGTGTCCCCGTGTCCCTGTCATCCCCGTGTCCCTGTCATCCCCGTGTCCCTGTCATCCCTGCGTGGACACAAATCCAGCCCCAGGCTGGGCTCAGCTCTGAGCCTGAGCCAGGCATCTGCTGGGCCACTCCCAGGGGGAAGGGTGGGGAGAAAAGCTGAGCTTTGGGGAGAAAAGCTGAGCTTTTGGGGAGAGAAGCTGAGCTTTGGGGACAAAAGCTGAGCTTTGGGGACCCACGGTGGCCCTGGCCCCACTGGCTCTGCCACAAGCCAGGCTCCCCCTCCTGCTGCTGCTGGATGCATTCCCAGGGAATCAGCTCTCCAGCTCCTGACGCTCTCAGGCTGATGGGAAGAGAAGGAAGGAAGGTCACAGCATCCTTCAGAGCGTGGCAGGGAGGGATCTGATCCCGGGAAACACCGATCCCAAAAATTCTGACTGGAAACAGCCCGGAAAATCCCGGGCTGCCCTCCCTCTGCCCAGGAGAGCCGTCAAGCCTTGCTGACAGCACCCCGGGCTGTCCTACTCCCCCTTTTCCAAGGAAAAAAGGGAATTCAGTGGGCTCCCAGGGCAGCTGCCACATCCTGAGCTCTGCTGGCTCCAGCCAGGATCGCCTCTGGATGTGGATTTTTTCCGGCACAGCGAGCTGGGAGCACACGTGAGCAGGGCTGTGACACCAAAGCTCGGAGCACGGCTCAGGGGACGCTCCAGCACAGCCTCTCACAGAGGCAGGTCCCAGGAAAAGGTGGAACTGTCACGGCTGGAAAAGCCCGCTGAGATCAGAACGCCCCGTGTTCAGAGTAACCCAGGTCCCCAGGTGCCACCCCCACGTGGCTTCGGACACTTCCAGGGACGGTGACCCCCCCGCTGCCCAGGGGAATTTGGGAATTCGAGGGGCTCACCTGGCTCTGGAGCTCACTCTGCTGCTTTAGGCGCAGGTTCTCGGGCGTGTCTGCCACCATGGTGAAGGATTGCTTCGGGTAGTGCCTGCCGAGGGAAGGACACGTCAGTGCCACCGTCCCTGTCCCCGTCCCGCCCGCCCCGCTGCCCCGGCACGGCAGAGACACTCCTGCCATGGAACCATGGAACCCTGGGATGATTGAACCATGGAATTGTGGAACCATGGAGCCATGGAGCTGTGGAACCCTGGAATGATTGAACCATGGAATCGTGGAGCCATGGAATCATGGAATTGTGGAACCATGGAGCCGTGGAACCCTGGAATAACTGACTGAACCACGGAACCCTGGAATGATGGAACCATGGAACCGTGGAATGATTGACTGAACCATGGAACTCTGGAATGATTGAACCGTGGAACCGTGGAATCATGGAGTCATGGAACCCTGGAACCAGGGGTCCATGGAATCCTCCAGGCTGGAAAAGCCCCTCAGGATCATCGAGCCCAACTGGCACAGCCGTGCCACCCCAAACCCGTGTCACCAAGGGCCACATCCCAATGTTGTGAACGTTCCAGGGGTTTTGTCCCACTCCGGAGGAGCCAGAGCTGGGGACACATGCACAGAGGGTTTGGCAGTTGCCTTGTGGGATGTGGGATTGCCCAGACAATGGGACTGCACGGACAATGGGATTTCTCCGACAATGGGATTTCTCCGACAATGGGATTTCTCCCTGTGCACTCTCCCCCAGCCAACACTTTTCTTCCTCTCCCAGTGTCACATTTATCACAAAAGAGCAAAAGCAGCATTTTCCCTTTGGGGACAAAGCCATTCCAGGCCTGTGCAGGATTCCAGGATGGACCTTTCCACAACCCCAAACAGCCCCCAGGGCCCCGTTATCCCAAGAAGAGCTGCTGGCTCTGCTCCCAGCGCCTCTGCCTGGCACAGCCTCGGCTCTGGGGGGTCCCAGGCACAGCCTGAGCTCTCCCTGAGCGAGGTTTCAGCCACGGCAGCTCCACGGTGGCGTTTCCTGGTGCAGCAGAACATCCCGGTGCCAGCAGGAATGGGGACAACGCACAGGAACGGGGTCAGGAACTCGGAAAGAGACTCAGGGAGAGTTCTGGGAGAAAGGAAACACCCAGTGCTCCAGCTGGAGGCTGCTGTCAGCCCTGCCCAAACTTCCCATGGCCACTCCTGCCTCCAGCAGACGTGGAGCAGAGCACGGATGGAATCCCGGGATAACAGGGAGAGCTCAGTGGGCAAACCCCAGCTGGGCCTGCCCTGACCCCAAAGGGCTGCTGGATTTGGGGTCTCTCAGACGCCAAGAAGGGGAAGAGTCAGTTCCACCTTCACCCCCAGACCCTGCATCCTGGAGGATGCTCCCACCCACAGCTCTGCCTGGAGCATTTCCAGCCTGGCTGCCATGGAGGCAGAGCCACAGCTCCCAGGAAAAGCCCCGGGAGGAAACCCGACCCGGAGCAGATGGTGGCTGCGGGCTGGCACCGACAGCTCCGGGGCTGTGGCACAGATGGGAGAGGGCACGGAGGGGAAAACGCCCTTGGGAAGGGGTGACGGGCTCATCTTCCACAGCCTCAATGCAGAATTCCCAAAGTGCAGGGCTGTGGGAATGGAAATTCCCAGTGCAGGGGACACGGGGACAGCGCTGTCCCCGTCCTGCTCACGGTGACCACGCCTGGTGCTGTTCCACTCCCAGATCCACACAAAAACTGGGATAGCTTCCCTTGCAAAGCCATCCCAGTGTCCCCTCCCCGTAGGTGACCAGGGCTGAGGACAGAACTCAGAGGACAGCAGGGTCTCCTTGCGTTTTTGGGGGTCCAAAGGCTCCCCCACAACGCTGATCCCTGTTTCAGGGCTGTCATTCCAACCGTGCTGCTCCAGCTCCCACATCTCCATCCCAGAGTCATGGAACGGTTTCTGCTCAGCTCCTGCTCCTACTCACTGACTGCTCGGGGCATTCCGATAATCCCCGTTTAATTAATTATTAAATTAATAATGATTGATCTGACATTAATCTGGGATTAATCTGATCGGAGGGGAGATCACACCGGGAGTTCCGGCTCCTTCCCAGTGCGGCTGTGCCGAGGGTTCACGATCCCTGTGGGTCCTGGAGCTCCAGGAACATTTGGACAATGCTCCGAGACAGGCTGGAAGTGTTGGGCTGTCTGGGGTCGGCCTCATGATCCCTGGGGGTCCCTTCAAACTCAGGACATTCCAGGATCCCACAGAGAAGAGCGCAGGGACCCCAGAACCCCCGGCTGGGAAGGGCCCCTTCCCACCCTCCCAATCCCACAAAACCCCGGCTCCTGCCGCCAGCAGAAGATTCCCGGGAGGCCCAGACGAGGCGGCTTTTGTGGCGCTGCGAAATCAGGTCAGCGGAGTCTCCTCCGGCCACAGCTTCCGTCTGGCTCCGGCATTAGGAGCGGGCTGAGCTCGGCAATTCCCGGGCGGATCAGAGCTCATCCCGCCGGGATTCCCCCGCGGGACACGGCTCCGGCTGCTCCGCGGGTCCCCGCGCGGTCAAGGGCTGGTCTGGGGGGCCACCAGCGATTCCTGTGCGCCCCCCGGCCGGGAGCAGGGAGCAGACTTCCACAGGGATGTCGGGAAGCAAATCCAGACCCTCCCTCCCACAGCAGCACCGTGGTTTCCATGGGATCCACGTTTCCCACCCTCCTGGCCCCACAGCAGGAGAGGGGTTTGGAGAGATCCCGCTTCCAGATGGAGGTGAATCCCTGAGCACTCACACCCCACCCCATCCCAGTCCTAAAGGCAGCATTTCCCCAAAAACCTCCGGTTCCCAAGCTGCTGCCTGTGGAGCTTTTCCCAAGCTGGAAATGAGGATAAATTCTGAAAGACCAGCAAAAAACTCCAGTCAGGGCCCAGCTGCTCTCCAGAGACAGCTGATGGAATTTGGGAGCCCCAGAAACAGACCCTGCATCCCCAGCACCACCCAGCCCCAAGTCTGACGCCCCAGCAAGGCCAAAAATTCCCCAGGGATGATGTGAGAGCCACCAGTGTTTGAAAAAACCTCTGGAGCTTCAAGTGTTGCTTACACTGAGGCTTTAAACCCAGGGGCTTGATCCATCAAGGAGCAGCCCTGGATGCAAACATTCCCTGTCCCTGCAGCTCCCAGGGGTCAGGGATTTGGGAACCATCCGGGAAAGATCGGCCAGAGAAGAGTTAAACAAAGGAAGCAATTGGCTGAGCTCTGCCAGGAGGCTCCGAGGCCACATCCTGCCTTTCTGCAGCTTAAAAAAGAAACGGCGCCTTTGTCAGCGCCGAGAGCAGCCCTGGGATGCCACCGGGACAAGGCACAGGCTGCAGGGAAGGGTTTGGATCCTCCCAGGGCTTCCAGGGAAAAGCTGCCAAAAGGGCTGGGCCAGCTCTGCAGGTGCAGCTGCTGCCAGCCTGGCCAGCCCGAGCCCTGGGGGACAGGGATTGTCCCGGTGTCCCCAGGGCTGGAGGGGCAGGAGAGCCAAGCCCAGGCTGTTCTGGGGCCAGCGATGGGACACAAAGCCTGGCCTGGGCTCTGTCCTGGTGGCCCCAGGGCCAGCAGCAGCTGATCCCAGTGGCCCAGGGATCTGCTCCTTCTCCCCAAGCCAGCACAGCTCCTCTGGCATTCCCTGAGAGCTCCCCAGCTGGAATATTCAGCTTTGAACCCTCAGCCAGGATTGTCCAGGTGGGATTTGTGCTGCCTGGGGGGATCTCCCTGATCCCACAGCAAGTTCAGTATTAAAACCCTACAAATTGTGTGTTTGGGAGCAGCTGGAGCCTGGAACTCGAGTCTTGCCTCGCTCCTGTATCCAGGTTTTCCCCACCTCTCATGGGGACAAGTCTCAGACTTCCCTGGATTTTCCCCTTCTTCCACTTTTAGTTCAAAGTGCTCAGAGTCCAGCCCAGCCCGGAATGTCCCTCCCAGCGCCCAGCTGGAGCCAAGGAGGGGACAGGGAGGGGGGTGGGGACCGTCCCCATCTGCCACCAAGCAATTCCCACACCGCTGGCACCGGGATCCAGCCCGTGGCCCCAAATCTCCCGGATTTATGGCTGGGGGAATGTCAGGGCTGGAGGAAGCCCAGCCCTCTTCCTCCTGCTCTCCCGAAGAAAGAAACTCAGGAATTTGGCAGGGGGCCACGGCTGGAACAGAGAGGACCCTGTGCTGAGGCATGTTTGGAAAAGCAGCCTCTTCCCTGCCAGGATAAACGTTGCTTTTCCACCCCCTTCTCCCAGGACGTCGTCCCTCCACTCCAGCTCCAGCAGATTTGGGAAGGGTGGGCTCCTCCCGGGATGTCCTGGGGTTTCTGGTTTCCCGGGATGCTCCTGGGAGCAGCTGGGAAGGAACCAACCCCAAATCCAAGCCCGGAGCTTTTCCCTTCTCCTCCACATCCCAGCACCCGTGGAAAAATCCTTCCAACCTCCAGCTGCTTCCCTTGGCTTTAGGGCAAGGAAAATGGGAAGAACAAAGGGCTTGGGGCAGTTTCTGTGCACAGTCCCGGGCTGGGAAGGGTTAAAGCAGCAGCAGCATCAAAGGGAGCCCCGGGAGAGGGGGGTAAGAGCCGACTCCCTGGAATGTCAGGAATTTCCCATTCTTACCCGCTCCCCTCCCCGAGCAGGGAGAGCACAGGAACCTCGGGACAAATCCCACCCTGAAGGGGTGAGGATTTGGGATCAGGACACTCCGGGCAGCTCGGGGGGCTCAGCTCTGCCCGGCTGGACCCTCCCCCGTGGGGGGCTGAGGTCCCTGAACACCCCAAAATCATCATCCCCAAAGCCAGGGCCCACCTGCCTCAGCACACGCATCTCCCCCTCCACCAACACCCCAAATTTGGGCTTGAAACATCCCCCAAATCCCAAATTTGGGATGAAACTCCCCAAAACCTCCCTAAAACCCCTAAATTTGTGGTAAAATCCCTCCCAAATAACACCAAAACCCCCAATTCTGGGGTAAACCACTCCTAAACCGCTGCAGAACCCTCAGACTTGGGGTGAAATCCTGCCCCAAACTGCTCTAACTTGGGGTTGAACCCATAAAAGCTCCCCCAAAGCCCCAAATTTGGGGTAAACCCCCCCCAAAATCCTGAATTTCCTGCTTTCCCCCCCAAAAGCTGCAGCTCCGATGGGGCTGTTCCCCTCCCCACAAAAAAAAACCACCCAATAATAAACTGGTTTATTTTCAGCCAGTCGTTTGCTGTTTCCCAGCCCACTGTCACCCCCAGAAATGCCATTCCCTGCCCAAACTGGAATGTCAGGAGCCTCCTCTCAGTGTCCTGGACTTTGGACCAGGCACAGGCAGCACCACCACCCAAGCCCAGCAACAAACACCAAAAAAAAACCCACGGAAGTGGGAGGGTCTGGCCAAGGTCTGCTCTCACCACTTCTCTTTTCGGTGTAACTCAGCCAGGAAGAGAAAATTCAGACAAAATCAGGGATAACTGGGGAGAAATCCCACCCTGCGAGGTGCTGGCACAGGTGGCTCCATCCCTGGAGGGAGCCCTCCCTGCCCATGGGGCTGGATGGGATTTAAGGCCCCTGCCCACCCAAACCCTGCTGGAATTCCCTGACTCCAGCACCCATCCCACAGGGGTGTGGTCAGCATCTGGCAGTTTCCAAAGCACCCTGCGAGCAGAGCACCCTGAGCAGGTTAATTACATCAATTAAAACCCCTGATCTTCCTTCCACGGACTGCCAATGCTCGGGGAGCGGCCGGAAAAATCAGCTCCCTCTTAGATATGAAGAAACTTTTTGGATGCACAGAGCTTTGGAAAGCAGAGCACAACTCAGGGTCCTTCTGGATAAAGGGAAAAAAAAGGTTGGAAGGGAATCCAGTGCTCAGGAACAGGTGGAAAGGCCCAGAGGGGAAAAAAATGGTCCAGAGAGGAAAAAAATGGTCCAGAGGGCAAAAGAGCCCAGGAAAAAAAAAAAAGGCCCAAAAAAAACACCCCAAAAAACCAGTTCAGAGAAAAAAAAAAGGCCCAGGAAAATAAAAAAAGGGCCCAAGAAAAAATAAAAAGGGCCCAGGCAGTTCCTGCTCCACCCTGCCCTGCCTCCTTTCCCCACCCCGAAGGATTTTGCCTCCCAGGTTTATTTACCTGGGGATTCTCCAGTGCCAGGCCAGGGGTGGCTGCAGCTGGTGACCCCGCTCTGGCACGGGGGGCACTCCTGCCCTCCCCGCACCTGCGGGGGCACAAACACCTCGGGGCCTGGCGGGGGATTTGTTTCCTGCTCGGGCTGGGCCTGAGAGCGGCCACAGCCGGCACTGAGAGCTGGACACCCTGCTGCAGCACAGGAGTGACTGCTGTAACACCAGAGTCAACTGCTTTAATATCAGAATTCACTGCTTTAAATCAGAATTAACTGCTTTAATACCAGAATTAACTGCTTTAACACCAGAGTTAACTGCTTTAATATCAGAATTCACTGCTTTAATATCAGAATTCACTGCTTTAAATCAGAATTAACTGCTTTAATACCAGAGTTAACTGCTTTAACACCAGAGTTAACTGCTTTAATATCAGAATTCACTGCTTTAATATCAGAATTCACTGCTTTAATATCAGAATTCACTGCTTTAATACCAGAATTAACTGCTTTAACACCAGAGTCAACTGCTTTAATACCAGAGTTAACTGCTTTAATATCAGAATTCACTGCTTTAAATCAGAATTAACTGCTTTAATACCAGAATTAACTGCTTTAACACCAGAGTTAACTGCTTTAATATCAGAGTTCACTGCTTTAATATCAGAATTCACTGCTTTAATACCAGAATTCACTGCTTTAATACCAGAATTCACTGCTTTAATATCAGAATTCACTGCTTTAATATCAGAATTAACTGCTTTAATATCAGAATTCACTGCTTTAACACCAGTGTAAACTGGGAGTGTAACTCTGCTCTAACACCAGAATTAACTGAGAGTGTAACCCTGCTGTAACACCAGAATTAACTGTTTTAACACCAGAATTAACTGTGACTGTAACCCTGCTCTAACACCAGAATTAACTGTTTTAACACCAGAATTAACCGGGAGTGTAACTGTGCTCTAACACCAGAATTAACTGTTTTAACACCAAAATTAACTGGGACTGTAACTGTGCTCCAACACCAGAATTAACTGTTTTAACACCAGAGTAAACTGGGAGTGTAACCCTGCTGTAACACCAGTGTTCACTGGTTTCACACCAGTGTTCACTGGTTTCACACCAGTGTTCACTGGGGCTGAGCCCCCTCCATCCCTGGCTTCCCCTCCTCCCCAGAGACCCCCCCGGGACCCCACTCACGCGTTGCAGTACGGCTTCTTCTCGTAGCCCTTGTAGTTCTTCATGTTGAGGGTCATCTTGCAGGTCTCGCAGTGGAAACAGGATTTGTGCCAGAACTGCAAGGGAGGCCAAGGGAGCAGCCGTCAGCACCAGGGACCCCCAAACCCACCCAGGACCCCGGGGAAACGGAGCTCGCCTGTCAGAGAGCTGCCAGTGCACGAAAATGGGGATTTGCCCGCTCCCTCTCAGATATTAAGGAATATTTGGGGTGTACAGAGCTCAGGAGCAGCAAGGAAAGGGGAGCACAACTCAGGGTTCTTCTGGATAAGGGAAAAAAAAAATGGCTGGAAGATTGGTTAAGCGAGCACAGGGAATATCCTGGAGGATAAAATTCCAGGATAAAATTCCATCTCTCTCAATCTTCCCAACAGGGGAGAGAATTTATTTTTTTTTTTCCCTTTCACAGCTCCAGGAATTCATGGATAGGAAAAGTTCCTTCTGCAAGAGGCACAAGTGACACCTGTCCTGGTTAAGGGCAAATTTGGGAGGGGATTTAGGGCAAATTCAGCAGAAGGAAGCTTTGAGCTGCACTTGGAGGTTCAAAGCTGCTGCTTTGGGGTTTTTTTTGGTTTTTTGGGGTTTTTTTGCTGCTCTCTGCCTGGTGCCAGCCAGAAGAGCAGGTCAGGTGAGGCTGCAGGAGCCAAGCAGGAAAAGCTTCTCCTGGGAAGCAGACATGGATCCAAGGTGAGGGACACAGCCCCAAAATTCCAGACCGTGACCCCACACAAACCCTAAAGGAGAGTTTAAAGATTCTTTTTTTTTAGGGCTGCTCCTAAAGAAATGATTCCCACTTGGCACGGGGCTGGCCCCAGGCTGGGAGGAGAGCTGGAGTGAAAGGTTGGATTTCTGATGACCTGGGAGGCCTTTTCCAACCAAAACGATGCTGATTTTTGTGATTCTGAGGCCGCTCAGCCCTGCACAGACCAAGTTCAATGTCCTGACCCCACGTTTCCGTGGGGATTTGAGGGGTCTGGTGGGAATTCCCAGAGTGGAATGGGAATTTCCTGGAGCTTCCTCAGAGGCAGGGAAGGAGGGAAAGCACAGCCTGGAGCAAAACCTTCAACACCCACAGCCAGGTCCCTCAGCCCTGCCCTAGCGTGACCCCCTCAGCCCCCAAACCACCCCAAAAACTCAGGGAAAACTCCACCAAAACCCCAATTAGCAGCTGCAAGCACTAATGAGAGGACAGGTGAGTGTGACACCCAGGCCTTTGGACACTCGGCCATCAGACCCAGCCGCTGGTCCTGGCTGGGATTTCCAGTTCCAAAGGCTCACGGAGCCGATTCCCGGCTCCCAGCCCGGGCTGGATCCGCGTCCCCGCAGGGAGCCAAGCCCCGCTGTCGCTGTCACCTCCCCGGTGCCACACCCGCTGCACAAACACCGCCGGGCTCCGGGGCGTGACTCAGCCCGGGACAGGACAATTTTCCTCCTTTCAATTGCTCTGAGCAATGAATTTGTTCCTCCCCTCTGCTCCAGCTCCTCCAGCCCTTCCCAGGGTGGGTTTTCCCCCTTCCCAGCTTTTGGGCTCCCCGAGGGATGGATCAACAGCTGAACCCCAAGTTTTTGGGGCTTGTTGGAAGCCCCAGCCTGTTATGGGGGGGTTGAGGGCCCTTTCCAAGCCCTTCCCAGCAAGGGATGCTCGTGGTGGCAGCAGGGGACAGGCAGCACCATCCCAGGGCCTTCTCCTCAAGGAATCTCCCAGCTCCCCGGAGGATGGAAACAACCCCAATCCCAAATCTGGGAACAGCAGCAGATCCCTGTGATCCAGCAGGGAAACAACCCCAATCCCAAATCTGGGAACAGCAGCAGATCCCTGTGATCCAGCAGGGAGAGAACCCCAATCCCAAATCTGGGAACAGCAGCAGATCCCTGTGATCCAGCAGGGAGAGAACCCCAATCATAAATCCATGAACAGCAGCAGATCCCTGTGATCCAGCAGGGAAACAACCCCAATCCCAAATCTGGGAACAGCAGCAGATCCCTGTGATCCAGCAGGGAGAGAACCCCAATCCCAAATCTGGGAACAGCAGCAGATCCCTGTGATCCAGCAGGGAGAGAACCCCAATCCCAAATCCATGAACAGCAGCAGATCCCTGTGATCCATGGCAGCCCACAGCAGGGCGATGCTCCCAGGCAGGCTCTGCTCCCATCCAAGAGCATTCCCAGCACATTCCTGCCCCAGTTCCCACCAGGAATTGCTGGGCAGGACATTCCCAGGGCTCTGTGCAGCCCGAGCAGGGAGCTGGGATGCCTGTGGAATGCTGCTCCCTGTCCTCCAGCCTCGCTGCCACCGCTCCTTGTCTCGCACATGGAGAGGGAATTCATGCTGGATCCACAAAATCTGAGGCAGCGCCAAAAGGAGGCTGGAGCACGACTGGACACAGGGGACCAGGAGTTATTTCTGCTTCCAGGAACGTTCTGCCCGCCGTGGAGAAAGAGGACAGGCTCCAAACGGGGTTTTAGAGGAGCAAGAACGCCCTGTGCTTCCCAATTCTGAGCCTGGAGGTGATCCCAGGTGCTCCCACCTCCCAGCAGGCTGGACAGGATTTCAAAGCGTGAACGCACATTTTGGAAACTCTTCTCACTGGAACACCATGGATTTAAAGGAAAACAGCTCTAAAACTTCCCAGGTTATCCAGGCGGGTGGGTCAGAGATAATCCATGCTGGGGTAATAAAGGATGCCTTGGATTTATAACCGTGGAATGGTTTGGGATGGAAGGGACCTCAAAACTCATCCAGTGATGCCTGAAGTGTCCCAGCCACGGGCAGGGACACCTCCCACTGCCCCAGGCTGCTCCAAACCCTGTCCAGCCTGGCCTTGGGCACTGCCAGGGATCCAGGGGCAGCCACAGCTGCTCTGGGTCCCACCAGGCAAAGCCTCTGCTCCACACCTGGGGCAAACTGCACACCTGGGGCAAACCGCACACCTGGAGCAGACCGCACACCTGGAGCAGACCGCACACCTGGGGCAAACTGCACACCTGGGGCAAACTGCACACCTGGGGCAAACTGCACACCTGGGGCGAACCGCACACCTGGGGCAAACCGCACACCTGGAGTGAACCGCACACCTGGGGCAAACCGCACACCTGGGGCAGACCGCACACCTGGAGTGAACCGCACACCTGGAGTGAACCGCACACCTTGGGCAGACCGCACACCTGGGGCAGAACGCACACCTGGGGCAGAACGCACACCTGGGGCAGAACGCACACCTGGAGTGAACCGCACACCTGGAGTGAACCGCACACCTGGGCAGACCGCACACCTGGGGCAGACCGCACACCTGGGGCAGGCCGCACACCTGGGCAGACCGCACACCTGGGCAGACCGCACACCTAGGGCAGCAGGAGGCCCCCCCGGGGTGGAGGAGCCGAGCCCCGGCGGGGCTCAGCGCCCCGCAGAGCTCGGGCTGAGCCCAGCCCCGGCTCCGCAGCCGCTCCGGGCGTCGCTTCCCCAGCGGAAACCAGAGCCAGCCCCGGCCCCGCGGGGGCAGCGACAGCGACGGCCCCAGAGCCACCCCGGGCACCGCAGGGCTCCGGGCACAGCGGGGAGCTCTCCATAAATCCCAAAGGAAGAGGAGTTTCTCTGTTCCGGGGGCGGAGTGGATCATCCCAGACAGCCCGGGGCTGAGGCTGAACCCTCCCGGCACAGCCCGGCTGCCCTTTGGACTCGGGAAAGGCAGGGACAGAGACAATCCAAGGGCCGGGAAAGGCAGGGACAGAGACAATCCAAGGGCCTGCCCACGGTTTTACGGGAATTGGGGCAGCTCTCCGGGAAAAGGGCAGCCGCAGGCGCTCCGGGGCGGGGTGAGCCGGCCGTGGCTCGGTTTTTAGGAAGAGGAAGTGGCTGAGGAGCCCGAGGAGCACAAGATGGTGACTGCGGGCTCCTGCCTGCATCCCACAGCCGGGATTCCGCATCTCCTGGAGCTCCCGGAGCCCGGGATGGAGCCACGGCTCATCCCCTTCCCTGCCGGTCACCGCAGCCCTGCGATCCCCCTGCCCTCCCCTTCCAGTTCTCCACAATCCCAGCGCCCTCTTCCCCTTCCTACCGCCACAATCCCAGCACTCCCCTTCCCTTCCAAAGATCCACAGCCCCCAAACCACCTTTCCTTCCCAAATATCCACCATCCCCAAACCCTCCTTCCCTTCCTTTTATCCTCATCTCCCCAACCCCTTTTCCCTTCCACTTATCCCAAATCCCAACACCCAGCAGCTCCTGGAGGCTCCCAGGGCACCGAGCCCTTCACAGCCCCCGAGCCCCAGGACTCCGAGCCCTTCCCGGCCTCAGGAAGAAGCATCATCCCTTAAAAATGCGAGCAACAGGGTCTGCCGGAGCTCAGGAATGCCGCTGGAGAGCGGAGCCTTCTTCCCAGTTACTTTTTTTAGTCCCTAAACTGGTTGTCCCAGAAGCCTGGGAGAGGAGGGGGAGGAGAGCGGCTCCAGAGGAAAGCGAATCCCACGGGAAGAGAACCGGGAATGGCGACCCACCATCACCTTCCCCACCTCCAGGTTCCACCAGAGCTTTTGGTTTTTGAGGGGAAAAATACTCCAAAAACTACTCCAGGTTAAGAGAGGCGGCCCCCGAGTGTAGGGATGGGGGTTTGGAACAGGGAAGTATCAACTGGGATGGAAGATTCAGAAAAAAAAAGCAAGGAAAAAAGGGGGAAAAGCTGGATAATGGAAACCAGATGAGGTTCCCGGCTTCAGGGAAGCGTTAACTGTTGCTTTCCTTGGGCCTCCGCACGGATGTGCTGCCTTTGAATCGCAGACGTTCAAATAAATAGAAATATCTGCTAGGGAAGGAAGAGCCGGGGGATGCTGCCGGAGCCCCCCGGGAAAAGAGCTCCCACCCCTGTCCCCTCCCTGGGGACACCGGCGGGGACAGCCTGGAAATGCCCCCGGGAAAAGGGGGTTGGGAGCGGGAAGTGTGGAGAGATCCCTGGGATGCGGGGGTGGGAGGGAGCCAGATTCCCCGGAGTGCCCCCCGGGACAATGGGGACCCACCGCGAGGAGATCCGGCCTGGAAATGCCCCCGGGAGAAGCGGGGTTTGGAGTGAGAAGCGTGGAAATATTCCCGGGAACAGGGCGGGGGAAGAGCCGCGTCCACCAGGAAGTGCCGCCCGCGGGGGGCTGGAATGCCGGCCGAGACCCCCAGGAGAACGGGATCCCGTGGGAAAACCCCCGGGAGTGAGCGGGGGGAACCACCCTATCCAGAGGCAATCCTATGGGAAAAATCCCAAATCCCTGTCCCACTCGCCACGTGCGGCCCTGCGGGGCTCACCTTATCCAAGCAGTTCACCTTCTCCGTGGGATAGACGATCTTCCCGCAGCGCGCACAGTTGGGATTCATGGCTGCAAACTCGCGTGGAGAGAGGGGGGAGAAATTAAAAAAAAAAAAAAAAAATCACTCCCACCCTCCTCCGCCGCCTTCTTCTTCCACTGAGCCGCCGCCCGCGATGTCGCGACTTTAAATAGTCGGGAAGGGAAGGAGGCGGTGGGGAAAAGGAAAAGGGGGAGGGACGGCGGGGGTGGGGCGCGCGCCTACGCGTGCGTGCACACGTAACGCGCGTGCGAGCGGACTGCACAGCCCCGGGAACGCTGCACACCCCTAAAAAGGGCCGAAAACGGCGTAAAAACCGCAAAAAAAAAAAAAAAAAAAAAAAAAAAAAAAAAATTACATTGAGGGCGCGCGGCGGGATTCGAACTGGAGGCCTTTGGGTGCGGGGCGCGATTGGACAGGGCTTTTGGCGTGAGCGCGCGGCGGGCGGGGGTATAGCTCAGTGGTAGAGCATTTGACTGCAGATCAAGAGGTCCCTGGTTCAAATCCGGGTGCCCCCTCCACGAGCGTTTTCAACATTTTTGTCCATTTATTTTTTTCGGGTTTTTTTGTCGGTATTTTCGGGGGGCGGGAGGGTCGCATTTGCACACGAGCGTTGTCCCGCGGCATCCGCACAATGAACAGAGACTGCGCAGGCGTGGAGAGAATCTGAAATTGGTACCCAGCGTCCATTGGTACGCAGTGGGGGTATAGCTCAGTGGCAGAGCATTTGACTGCAGATCAAGAGGTCCCCGGTTCAAATCCGGGTGCCCCCTTGTTTTGTTTTATTTTGTTTGTTTTTGTCTCTTTATCCAAAGTTTTCTTTCCCGAATTATCCCCGGTTCCTCTTTCCGTCCCCGCCGCCCCCTCCCGGTGCTCCCGGTGTTCCCCGGTACCGGTGAGGGTATAGCGTTTCCCGCCGCCGCTAGGGGGCGCCGCGCGCCGCGAGGCGGTGCGGGCGCGTCACGTCACATCCGCCGCCTCTTCCGGCTCCAAGATGTCGAAGCGAGGTGAGGCGGGCTGCGCTCTCCGCCGCCATCCGGCTCCATCCGCCGCCGTCCGGTGTCCCCGTGGCCGCCCCGGCGCACCGGGGGCCCGGGGAGAGGCGCCTGAGCCCGGGCGGGAGCGGATGTCACGGGTGATGTCGCCGTCGCTCTCCCCGTGAGGCGCAGGCCCGGCGCCGCGGGGCGGGCTCCACGCTGGCCGCGGTCGCTCCGTGAGGCCGGACCGGGGTCTTAACGCTCTTCTCGACCCGCAGGACGCGGAGGTTCGTCCGGGGCCAAGTTCCGCATCTCCCTGGGTCTCCCGGTGGGGGCCGTGATCAACTGCGCCGACAACACCGGTGAGTGCGGGGCTGGGCCCGCGGGGGCGGCGGGAACCGGCGCGGCCCCTCGGGAAAGGGCCTCGGTAACGCGGAGAGCGAGGCGGGAAAGGAATTCCCGAACATCGGTTTTCTCTTTGGAATGGCTGGCTCGGCCTGTGGCCGTGGCAGCGCCGTGGGGTGTCCCTGCAGCGGGACGGGAGGAGCTGTCCCCGGGAATCCCGGGAATCCCGGGATAACGGCGGCGCCGCTCTCCGCAGGGGCCAAGAACCTCTACATCATCTCCGTGAAGGGCATCAAGGGCCGCCTGAACCGGCTGCCGGCGGCCGGCGTGGGTGACATGGTGATGGCCACGGTGAAGAAGGGCAAGCCGGAGCTGAGGAAGAAGGGTGAGTGCCGCCCTCCTCTCCGGGAATGCCGCGGGAATGCCGCGGGAATCGGGCACCGCAGAGCCCCCCCGCCCTTCTCTAAAGCACTCGTTGGGCCCGTGCCGTGGCCCAGGGAGTTGTCGTGGAAGGGCAGAGCAAAGGCGCCGCTTTTGGGTGAAGTGGCAGCTGCTGGTGCTGTTGATTTCAATCAGCGGTGGGACAGTGGGTTTGGGAATCGAGGGATGGGCTGGGTGGGAAGGGGCCTGGAATCCCATCCCTGGGCAGGGACATCGGCCACCGGCCCGGGTGACTGCCAGGGATCCAGGGGCAGCCACAGCTGCTCTGGGTAACCTGTGCCAGGGAGGAATTCCTTCCCTCAGCTGCCCATCAGTAAAGGAGGAGTGATGTCACCTGGATCTGTAAAATTAAAAATCAGGGGATCGTGGAATGATTTGGGTGGGAAGGGACCTTGAATCCCATCCAGGTGCACACCCTGCCATGGGTTTGCTCCTGCTCCAGAGGAGTTTTTGCTGAATAGTGTTTCTGAGTTAATATTCCAAAATAAAGGTGGGAAAGTGGGAAAACCCTGCATTTTCCAAGCGGAGGTGGCAGCTGCAGGTATTTCATGCTCAGCATTGACTGTAAAGCGTAACTTTTTTAGTAAAACACCACACACACGAGGTGCAGAAGAAAAACCCACCCCGACTCCGTGCCTTGGGGTGGATCCCTGTGGGATTTGCCTGGGATGTGTGCTTGTCCTGAGGGCTGTGCTGCTTTTTGCCCCCAGTGCACCCGGCAGTGGTGATCCGGCAGCGGAAATCCTACAGGAGGAAGGACGGGGTGTTCCTCTACTTCGAGGACAACGCGGGAGTGATTGTGAATAACAAAGGGGAGATGAAAGGTGAGCCTGGGAGCTGTGTCCCCTCGAGGGCAGTGCCAAAGGACCCGAGGTTCCCCGCAGAGAGTGGGGTTTTTGGGTGGGAAATGCTGCCCTGCAGCGTCTCTGAGCTTCCAGTCACAGAATTCCAGAATGGTTGGGCTGGAGCGGAGCTGGAAGCTCATCCCAGGGACATCTTGAGCACATCTAGAGGGGACAACGAGGCTGGTGAGGGGCTTGGAACACAAGCCCTGTGAGGAGGAGAGGCTGAGGGAGCTGGGGGTGTTCAGCCTGGAGAAAAGGGGGCTCAGGGCTGCCCTCATCACCCTCTGCAACTCCCGGAGAGGTGGCTGCAGCCGGGGGGGTTGGTCTCTTTCTCCAGGCAGCAATGACAGAACAAGAGGACACAGCCTCAGGCTGCACCAAGGGAAACTGAGGCTGGAGATCAGGAAAAAGCTTTTCATGGAAAGAGTGATAAAGTTCTGGAATGGCCTGCCCGGGGGGGCGGGGGAGTCACCATTCCTGGGTGTGTTTGAAGGAGGATAAACCCGGGTGCCGTGGTTTGGTGGAGGTGCTGTCAGGGCTGGGTTGGACCCTGCAGGTCTCCCCTGATCCAGGCTGCTCCCAGCCCCGTCCAGCCTGGCCCTGGGCACTCCCAGGGATCCAGGGGCAGCCACAGCTGCTCTGGGAGTTCCATCCCAGCCTCCCAGGCAGGAGCTGACCCTGTGGTGTCCCTGTTTTCCAGGCTCAGCCATCACAGGCCCCGTGGCCAAGGAGTGTGCGGATCTGTGGCCCAGGATCGCCTCCAACGCCGGGAGCATCGCCTGATCCAGGGACACAAAATAAAACACCTTGTACCAACTCCACGGTCTTCTTCTTGCCAAATAGGAGCAGGATGGTGCTGGGAAGCGTTTTTATGGAGCTCCCTGTGTGCTCCAGCTGGAAAATGGGATGGGGGGATTTCACAGTTCTGTTTTTCAGGCAGGTTCCTGAAGAATCCCTGGAACTGCTCAAGTTGTAGTGCTCCTGAATTGATGCCTTGTCTGAGGGGAGCTGGGAGGGGTCTGTGGCAGCTCAGAATTGGAGAATTCCTGGAATTTTCTTCCGGAATGGGCAATTTAAGTGTTCAGAGTGAAATAGTGCCTGAGGATGAGCTGCCCCCGGAGCTGCAGGGTTCCTGCTGGACAGGGGGACCTCAGGAATTGAGGAATGTCCCTTCTGGGGACATGGAGAGGCCACTGCAGTCACCTGAGGAGTGGCTGGAGCTGAAGCCTCGGTGCCAGCTGCACTGGAGAGCCTGGGCTGAGCTGGGATCATTCCCTGGAGCCCCTGGAAGGGCACAGCGGTGCTCTGGGTGTGGTCCCAACATCCCGAACCTGCAGCTGGAGGGGATTTCTGCCTTCCCAAGCAGGGACCATCATCCCAGAGGGACCTGCTTCGTGTAAGGAACCACCCTAAGAAAGCTGCTCTCGTGGATCAGTTTTAGCATTCCTGCTTTGTGAAGGCTTTCTCCACGGCTTCAGAGCCGGACTGAACATTTTGGGGTGGATTTTTGGTCTGGCAGTAATTCCTGAGCCACCCTGAGAACAAACAGGGGCACAGCCCAGAGCCTGTGGTGACATTCTGAAGTCAGTGCTGGAAATGTTCCTTTCCTTTGCCCCCATTTGGGTTTTTTAGAGGGAATCAGGTGGGAATTCAGTACCAGGAGCGTGGTGAGAGCCCTGGGGTGGGGCTGAGAGCAGGGAGGGAGTGTCAGGCAGGGCTGAGAGCAGCTGGGGTGTGAGAGCTGCCCTGGAATGTGACAGAGCCGGTGGCCACAAGGAGCCTCACCTGGCTGCCCTGCCCAGGTGGGGGTATAGCTCAGGGGCAGAGCATTTGACTGCAGATCAAGAGGTCCCCGGTTCAAATCCGGGTGCCCCCTTTTTTTTCTGTCTTTTTATCCCCAAAAAACCGTGCTTGGGAGCCCGGAATTGCCGGGTTCCCCCCCGAGCTGAGTGCAGGCCCCGTGCTGGCCAGAGGGAAGGCAGCTGATCCCCAGCAGGGCAGAAAGGGATGAGCATTTGGGGAGGATCTGGGTTTTGTCCTGGGATTAATTAGCAGAGCTTTGCTGGGATGGTAATGAGCAGGGAGATTCCTGCTGGGAATGCCCATGGAAAGCTGGGGGTATAGCTCAGTGGGAGAGCATTTGACTGCAGACCAAGAGGTTCAACTCCAGGTGCTTTCTTTTTTCTCCTCCTTTTCCTCGAGCCTTCCTTCTGCCCAAATCCTTCAGGGAAGGTTGGGAAGCTGCTGCGGGACGTGGGAGGTTGTGCTGGGCGTGTCCCCCCCGCATGTCCCTTGTCCGCACGTCCTCGCAAGCCCCCCAGTGTGCTGGCCCCCGCCAGGACTACATCTCCCAGCAGGCCTTGCGTGCAGCGCGGAGCTCCACCCAACAGCGCGTGGCCTTGCTCAGCCAGCGGGCCGCCGCGGGGTCTACCGGAAACTGTAGGCCAGCGGGCAGCGGGCACGGCAGCAGAGAACTTCATATCCCGGAAAGCAACGGGAGGCGCGGGCCAATGAGGAGCGCGCGTCTTGGCGAGGCGCGCAGGCGCGCTGGGGCGGGCGGCCGCGGATTCATGTGGAGGTCAGCGGCGCGGCGGGAGCGGCGGGCCTGAGGGCGGCGGTGGGTCCGGGGGAACCGGGGGGAACCGGGACCGAGCCGCGGCCTGAGGGCGGGCGGGCAGGCAGGGTGGAGACAGCGAGGCCTTGGCCCGTGGGGTGCCCGTGCTGGGGGCGAGCGGCCTAGGAGGGAGCGGGGAGGGGGAGGCCTGGGGGCCGTGCGGGGTGCGGGGGCACCGGGAGAGCTGCGGGCGGCCCTGGAGGGGTTCCCGGGGTGCGGCGGGGCCGCAGGGACCGAGCTCAGGGAGGGGTCACGGTAGGGAGACCCGCGGGGCCGGGGGGACTCCTGAGACTGGGGAGAGCCCCGGGACTGAGGGGACCCCCGGGTTTGTGGGGGCGGGAGGAGCCCCCAGGCGATGCTGCCCGCTGTGGTTTGGGGCTCTGGGCAGGGCTGGCTGAGGTCTGACGGCTCCGGGGGGATTCGCAGGAGGGTTTCGGAGCAGGGGCTGCAGCTGGAGCTGTGAGATGGCTGCCAAGGTCTTCGAGAGCATCGGGAAGCTCGGCCTGGGCTTGGCTGTGGCGGGGGGAGTCGTCAACTCGGCTCTTTACAACGGTGAGTTGGGCGCTCCTCGGACCCGTTTGTTTTGTCTTTCTGTCCAAGTTTTGACCTCCCGGGGCTTTTATTGCCCAACAAAAACGGACCGAGACATCGCAAACACCATCGGGAGTTCCTTTCTGCCGAAGAGGAGCAGGCTGGGAGGCCCTGGAGTTTCATCTGCAGCTTCTCTTCGCTTTGTGTTTGCAATTCCAACCCACCCCAGTTAATTTTCTGCTCTGGTGCTAATGAAGGCTCTAATTCTCCTTCCCCAGTGGATGCAGGGCACAGAGCCGTGATCTTCGACCGTTTCCGTGGGGTGCAGGACGTGGTGGTGGGCGAGGGGACGCATTTCCTGATCCCCTGGGTGCAGAAGCCCATCATCTTCGACTGCCGCTCGCGGCCCCGCAACGTCCCCGTCATCACCGGCAGCAAAGGTGGGCGCCGGCCCCGGGGCGGGGGGCTCCGGGGTGTTTTGGGGGGATTTTGGGGTTTTCATCCTTGCAGAGGTGGAATTGTGCTCCCAAAGGCTGAGCAGGTTCCAGCTGAGGGTGAGGCAGGGGTGGGATGGAAGGGGCCCGGGGTGTCCCTCTGTGCCACCGAGCCCTGCAGTGTCACCTGCTCCGGGTGACCCTGCCTCGGCCCTTCCAACCCCAGAGATTTGGGAGCAAAGGAGGAGCTCCTTCAGCTGTACCTTATGAAAGAGCTCAAACCACTCCTGGCTGTTCCAGAGGCTGGGATCTCCAGGGAACCGAGGAGCGGCTGGGGTTGGAAGGGACCCTCCTTGGCCGTGGGGATCCCACACCTCCCAGTTTGACACCCAGATCTTTGGGGTTGGAAGGTCCGGAGATCCTCCACTCCCGAGTGTTCCTTGTGGAGATCTCACCTGTCCCAGTTTGACACAGGAAGGGCTCCATCTCTTCAAGGAAAGAACTCTTCTTTTGGTGCTGTCAGTCCTGACCAGCTGGGGTTGGAAGGGACCTCTGGAGCTCTCCCAGCCCCAGGCAGGGCCACCCGGGCTGGGTGCCACAGCTGGGCTTGGAATTCCCCCTTTTTACAGCAGAGTTGGGCCCCAAAGCAGGGAAAAGGCAGCAAAACCAACTGGTTCCTCCTGGGTGGGGAGTGGATCCCTCCTCCTCCTCAGGGGCAGCTCTCTGAGCCAGGTGCTGCTGCTGCTCCCCTCCCCAGACCTGCAGAACGTGAACATCACGCTGCGGATCCTGTTCCGGCCCGTGACAGCACAGCTGCCGCGCATCTTCACCAGCATCGGCGAGGACTACGACGAGCGCGTGCTGCCCTCCATCACCACCGAGATCCTCAAGTCCGTGGTGGTGAGCACGCCCTGGGCTGCCCTGGCAGGGACTGGGGAGGGTGCTGTGCCCCAGGGAGGGTGCTGGGAATGGCGAGATTCCAGCTGGGTTTGGGTTTGGGAAGGGATCTGAAAGCTCATCCAGCTCTGCCCCTGCCATGGGATCCAAACCCCGGCCAGCCTGGCATTGGACACTTCCAGGGGTGGGGACTCCAAACCAGACCCTTTCCATGGGGAAATTCCTGCTGCTGTCCTCACTGGTGCAGCCTGGGGCTGTGTCCGGTCACTGCCTGTTCCCAGCCGCGTCCATCCCGTTCCCAGCCGCGTCCATCCCGTTCCCAGCGGTGTCCATCCCGTTCCAGCCCTGTCCCTGCTGTTCCCAGCCCTGTCCATCCCGTTCCAGCCCTGTCCATCCCGTTCCAGCCCTGTCCCTGCTGTTCCCAGCCGTGTCCATCCCGTCCCAGCCGTGTCCATCCCGTCCCAGCCGTGTCCATCCCGTTCCCAGCCGCGTCCATCCCGTTCCCAGCGGTGTCCATCCCGTTCCAGCCCTGTCCATCCCGTTCCAGCCCTGTCCATCCCGTTCCCAGCCCTGTCTGTCCCGTTCCAGCCCTGTCCATCCCGTTTCCCAGCCCTGTCCCTGCTGTTCCCAGCCCTGTCCATCCCGTTCCCAGCCCTGTCCCTGCTGTTCCCAGCCCTGTCCCTGCTGTTCCCAGCCCTGTCCATCCCGTTCCAGCCCTATCCGTCCCGTTCCAGCCCTGTCCCTGCCGTTGCAGGCGCGCTTTGACGCGGGCGAGCTGATCACGCAGCGGGAGCTGGTGTCCCGGCAGGTCAGCGAGGACCTCACCGAGAGGGCGGCCACCTTCGGCCTCATCCTGGACGACGTGTCCTTGGTGAGCTCTGCTCTCCCCTCTGGACAGAGGGGAGTCCCTGGCCGGAGGATGGCCAGCTGGACATTTGGACGTGTGTGTCTGTGTCCGGATGTCGTGGTCACAGCTCTGTTTGTGACCTTGGTGGCCTCAGCCCTCCCTGCAGGGTTTTTGGAGGGTGATGGGTTGGGTTTGCAGCTGCTTTGGGATTCGGCAGCAGCTCTGCAGGAGAAGCACCGGGAGTCAGAATTCCCGCTTGGGCAGCAGAGGATTCCCCCTGGTTCCTGTGCTCAGAGGGAGCTCTGCCCCCTCACCTCCCTTCACAATTCCAATCCAGAGCTGGAATCAGGCTCCTGCACAGCTCCCTCCTCCTCTGGGGTTCTCCTGGGGATCCTGCTGGGAGCCTCTGCGGGAAGGTGACTTTGTTTCTGCCACAGGGGGACTTGGACACTTTGTTTCTGGAGCTTTCCCAGCCAGGAGGTGGCAGTGTGGGACCCCGCTGGGGTTTCTTCCAGGGATCCCGGTTTCTGTCCCCACCGCGGTGTCCCTGTCCCTGCTGTGACCTGCTTTGCTTTGTGTCCCCAGACCCACCTGACCTTCGGCAAGGAGTTCACGGAGGCGGTGGAGATGAAGCAGGTGGCGCAGCAGGAGGCTGAGCGGGCCAGGTTCATCGTGGAAAAGGTAACCTGCTCCTCCTGGGGGGGATCTGGGATTGCCTTGTCTCCTCTCCCTTCTTCCTGCTCCAGGGGTTCCTCCTGGAATCCCCTGTCCCCTTCCTGGGGCTCTGAACAGGAAGGTTTTCCCAAATATCCAAGAGGAGGCTCCTGTGTCCATGCTCAGTGTTTGCTGCCAGGTCATTCCAGCAGCTCGGATCCACGCTGGGAGCCCCCAGCAATGACAACAAACCAATTTAAAAACCACCACCTTAACCCAAAACATCTTTTATTCCCTGACCCTGGCTGGGGGCAGAAGCCCTGCGGGTCTCTCCTTTTTTTGGGTTTATTTTCCCCTTTTTTTGGGTTTATTTTTCCCAGTTTTGGGGGTTTATTTTTCCTGTTTTTTCGGTTTATTTTTCCCATTTTTTGGGTTTATTTTTCCCCATTTTTTTTTGGTTTTTTAGGGTTTATTTTCCCCTTTTTTTGGCTTCATTTTCCCCATTTTTTTTGGTTTTGTTTCTCCCCCCACAGGCCGAGCAGCAGAAGAAGGCAGCGGTGATCTCCGCCGAGGGCGACTCCAAGGCGGCCGAGCTGATCGCCAACTCGCTGGCCACGGCCGGCGACGGGCTGATCGAGCTGCGCAAGCTGGAGGCGGCCGAGGACATCGCCTACCAGCTCTCCCGCTCCCGAAACATCACCTACCTGCCCTCGGGACAGTCCGTGCTGCTGCAGCTGCCCCAGTGAGCAGCCGGCAGGGGAAAAACACCAAAAAAAGCAAAAAAGGAGAAAGAAAAATCATTGCAATTTCCTCGCGGAGGAAACAGAAATTCGGAAATTGGAGGGGTTTTGGGGGTTATTTTTTTGGATGGGTAATTGAATAAAAGTGAACGCTCGCCACGCCCGGGCCTGCGGTTCCTCCCCTCTGCGGTCACAGCCTCAGTGGTGCTGGATTTGGGGAGTCAGGGAGAGGTTGGGAATGCAGGAGGTGAGATTGGGCTGCTGGAGCAGCAGGAGCAGGGAGTTCCTCAGATGAAGCCCAGGTGAGTCCCTGGCCACAGAGCTCGGAGCTGCCTCAGTGCCTTCAGCATGGCTGGGGCTGTCCCCAGCCGCAGCCCCTGGGCTGGACAGGGATGCTCAGGGGTCTGAGCCACCCCAGTCCTGCCAGGTGTCACCTGCGAGCCACCTCAGCTCAGGCCGGGGCTCTGTGGTGCCTGTGGGGGTGAGAGGAGCAGAGATTCCCTCTGGCTGTGGTGCAGAAGGGAGAGCTGTGTGCAGGAAACCCCTTCTGGAACCGGGACATTCTCCCCTGGGCTGCCCCGTGGGCTCCCCTGGCCCAGCCCCTCGGGAATTCCTCTGCTCCATCCCGGCTCCTCCTGCCGAGGGAGGCTGTGGGGGGTGAGATTGTGTGATAATCCCTTCAATAAACGTCACGGTCCCAAGGCTGGCACCGGGGGTCGTTGCTTTGTTCTGTGCTGCTCTTTTGGGATGGGGTGGGGGGAAGGTTGGGGTGGGTGGGGCACGGCTTGGGCTGGGCTGCTGGGAAAATCTCCCGAGTCCTGCAGGTGAGCAATGGAGCTGCACCTTTGCTGCTCACCGTGACAGCGAGGATGGGAGGAGGTGCCCTTTTCCAGGGGTTCCCTTTCATCCCTTTTTCCATTCTTCCCCCACCCTTTTCCAGAGGCGCCTTTATCCCCCCTTTCCCAGGGGTTCCCTTTCCTCCTTTCCCCCTTTTCCCGGGTTCCCCTTCCCCTTCCCCCCCCACCGTTTTCCTTTTCCCCTCTCCCGCTGCAGGACACCCCAGCAGCAGCAGCAGCCCCGGGGGTGCCCCGGGGGAGCGCCGCGGTGTCCCCGGTGCTGCCAGCTCCGCTCTGCTCCTTGAGGCGATTCATCTCTAATTGTGCCTTGAAACCGGGAAAGGAGGGGAACGGCGATTTCCTCCGCTTGAACTTCTCCTCTGCAGCGACACGGCCTCAAAGCCGTGCTGGCTGCCTGGGACAGCCAGGGCTTCCTGTGGCGGAATCCGGCAGGAAAACCCCTTTGTCTCCCTCCTGCTTCCTCTCCCGTTGCTCCAGGGCATGCTGAGCAGGAGATCTGGAGGATAAACCTGGCTGCCCTGCAGAGCTGGAGGTGCCAGCTGTGCCTCAGTTTTTCTTCCCAGGATCCTTGAGCGGCACCAGGCTCCAAGGGCTCTTTTCCAGGGGTTCCCTTTCCCCCTTTTCCAGGTTCCAAGGGCTCTTTCCCACCTTTTCCAGAGGCTCCCTTTTCCTCCTTTCCAGACAAGGAGGAATTGTCCCAACAGTGCCTGCTTCAATCCCCAAGGCAGAGCTCTCGGCACCTGGAGGCTTCAAGAATCACCAGGCACAGGATGAGGGGCCAGAGCTGCTCCGGGAGCTTTCCCGAGGATCCTCCCGGCAGGAACGGCTCAGAGGCAGTTCAGAAGCTGCACCAGGAGCTTTCCAGCGTTGGGCTGAGATGGAGCATTTTTCCAGGCACCCCAAGGTTTCTCCAGCAGAGATGGGGACAGCTCTGGAGTGGCTCCGGCAGCACCAGCTGGCCCGGGGCTGGGTCAGCGTGCCCCGCTCTGCTGCAGGAACAGCTGGGGCATTGTTCTGATCCCAGCCCGCCGAACCCTGCGAGCACCGAGCCCTGCTCGGCACGGGCAGCTCAGCTCTGGGGCTGACGCTGAGCAGGTCAAACACTCTGGAATTTGCTGTTTGTAACTCCGGGGGAGCCAGGGCCGCCCGAGATTTTTTTGGCAGAACCTCAAATCCGGTGCCCTCCGCTGCTGGGCGGGGGGCATTTGCCAGGTGAGGAAACAAAGCACAGGCAGAGATTGTGGCCTGAAGGAAAGGAACACAAAGCTGAGAGCAGCCCTGGGGGGGAACAGCAGCGCTGCCCAAGGGCTCGGTGCCCTTCCCCCCCTCCCTGCCGCTCTCCCTTAATTCCTTCACGGCTGCCAAACCCAAACCACAGCAGCGCTGTCGCCTCCTACACAGCCCCGGCGGCGGTTTGGGGGCTGCGGCCGGGGCTCCGCAGCCTCCCCGGGCAGGTGGCAGCGGGACAAGGGCACTGCCAGCCCGGCCAGGGCCGGCCGCGACCCTCCCTCCCTGCCCACAGCCCGCACGGCCAGCCCGGCTCCCTGCCCACCGCTCCCGTCCGGCAGGGCGCAATCACCGAACCGCAGGCCGCAGTGGAAGCGGTTTGTTGGCATTATTCGCCTGTTAAGGGGAGAGGAAGCTCTGAGCCAGCGGCAGCCGGGGTTTGGGTGAAGGCACAAGAAAAGAGAGCAACTCCTCCGGCTCCTGCCGCTGGCTGAGGGGGCTTCGGGGCCTCACCCGGGCCGGGGGCGGCTCTGAGGGCGGCAGCCATCCCTGAGGGGCCCCGGGGCTCGCTGCGGGGTTACCGCACCCTCACCTGGGCTGCGCTAATTAGGGCGGGCTCATTAATTACCCGCGGGCGGCCGGCCGGCTCTGCTGAGGGGGAGCCCCCGCGCTCCATCACACCCCCTGCACCCTCACGCATCCCCCGCTCACCTAATTAGGGCATTAGGGCACGGTCGTTAATTACCGGCGATGGTTAACGAGCCCCTTCCCTGCCCGCGCGCATGCGCACGGGCCCCCCCCCCCCGCCCGCCTCACCTGCGCCCCGCGCGCCGCCGCCTCAGGTGAAGCCGCGGCGGGAAAGGGGCGGGCGCGCGGGAACGGCCCCGGCGGCGCATGCGCACAGCGCCTCCCCCCCCCCCCCCATACCCCGGGCCTGTGGGCGTCCCGTGTGCGCCCCCGCTCCGTCCGTGCGCGCTCCCGCGCGCGATCCCCTCCCTCTCGTTCTGTGTGTGTAACCCACTCTCCGGTCATCCGTGCGCGCTCCCGTACTCGCCATCGCCGCTCCCCTCGGCCTGTGGGGTGGGTTTCTTTCCCACCCCCCCCACCCCCAGCGTCCGCAGCACGGTCCGTTCGCTCCCCGCCTCCGCGCGCGCTCCCGCACACGCGCACTTACGCGCTCCCACCACCCCCCACCTCCACCATCTCACCCTTCCCAAAGCTTCCTTTGGGCCCTTCAATCGCGGCCTCGGCCCGCGCGGCGCGCTCCCGCCGCGCGGGCACGCTCACCCCCCCCTCACGCGCGCTCCCGCCGCGCAGCGGTCCGGGCGCGGGGCGCGCCCCCGCCATCCCCCCCCCCCCGCTCCCCCCCCGCACCGAACCCCGCGCGCGCGCGCCCCCGCGAGGACCGGCGGCGGCTGCGGCGGCGGCCACGTAGCGCTGCGGCGGCCGAGGGGCAGCGGGAGCCGCGTCCGCCCGCCCGCGGCGGCAGCGCCTGGGCCTTGAGCGCCGGCCCCGGGCCGAGGCGGCGGCGGCGGCCACTGGAGCGCGGGGGCCGAGCGGAGGGGCCGGAGCCAAGGCAGGGAGGGAGGGCCCCGGCCGCCCTGCCCTCCGCCCTCCGCCGCCGCGCCCGCCCGCGCCCCCCTCCCCGCGCCGCCCGGCATGGACGGCGGCGGGGGCGGCCCCGAGGGCACCGGCCTGGGTGAGTGCGGGGCCGCCCGTGAGGCCGCCGAGCCCCTTCCCCCTTCCTTCCCCCCGGGCCTGGCGGCGCAGCCGAGCGGCGCTAGGCCCGGCCCGGCGGTGGGCGGCGGGGGGAGCGGGGCACGGGCGCCTCAGGGCCCGGAGGGGAGCGGGGACAGCGGGGGAGCCGCCGGGGAGGAGGAGGAGGAGGGGGCGGGCGGGCAGGGATGGGGTCCGGGGGGCTCTGGCCGGGATCGGGGGGTTCCCCTGGGGTTGGGGGCTCTGCCCTCGCTCGGGGGGCTCTGCCCGGGGTCGGAGGGTTTCCCGGGGGTTGGAGGCTCTGCCCGGGTTCCGGGGGCTCTGCCCAGGGTCAGGGGGTTTTCCCCGGGATTGGAAGCTCTGCCCGTGCTCCGGGGGTTCTACCGGGGGTCGGGGGTCTCTGTCCGGGATGCGGGGGCTCTGCCCCAGCCCCGGGGGCTCGGTGTTCCCGGGGGCTCCGCGTCCCCTCCCCGCGGGCACGGGGCCGTGTCACCTGCCTGGGGGAGGGGAGGGGAGAGAAGGTGATTTCCCGGAGCAAAGCGGAGGGAACGCGGCATTCCTGCAGGATTGGGGGTTTGGAGCGTGTCCCCTCGCCCCCCTGCCCCGTCCCGGCTGCTGTCACCCGCGGGGGAGGCTCGGACAGGCAGCGGTGCCCGGTACCGTGCTCCGGCTGTAAAACCGGGGCTGTTCCTCTCATTCTCGTCCTTCCCCTTCAGGTGCTCCCTGCTGGCGTGCGCCCCGGGGTTGGGATTTCGGGTGTGATTTTTTTTTTTTTTTGGGTGTCCCGGTGCAGGGGAAGGGGGGGAGCCCCGAGGCGGGCGCATCTCCCCGGGTTTCCCCAGCGAAAGCCTTCGGTGGCAGGCGAGTGCGGTGGAAGTGATTGAAGGGAGAAGCGGCGGAGGTCCCGCGGGCAGGGGGGATGTCAGGAACCGGAGGGGTTTGGGGTTTTTTTATCCTCCCGGGCTCTGTTGGCAGCGCTGCGGGCAAGGGGATGGAGGAGGTGAGGTCTGGGAAGCACCTGGGCTGGAAGTTTCTCTCTCTCGCTGCCTGGTCTGTGCTTAAAAAAAAAATGGATTTTATTTAATTTTTTTCGGTGGTTTTGAAAGGCTGGTGGAGTTGCCAAGTGGGATTTTAGAAGGGCTTTTGTGTCTCTGGTATCTGATAATCTCCCTCGCGTTTATCGTATCTGATAATTCACCTCACCCTGGCTTTACCCCCTTCGCCTCCCTTACCTGTGCGCCAGGTGCGTCTCTCCGCCGCTTTTTTGTGGATTTGAATCAATCTGGAGGGATGCAGAGCCCCATCCCTGCCCCGGGCAGGGCAGCGCTGGAATTCCAGATGCGATCCCGACCTTTGGATACAAACTCAAACAGGGACAGAAACTCCGGGAGCTTTTGCAGAGGCTGTGTGAAAGGAAAGTGCAAATTCATGAGGGATTTTTTTTTTTTATATATATATATTATTTTTCCAGCTAAGCAGCCGCGTTTCCTGGGCTGCCAGGGGGCTCAGGGTTGGGTTTTGATTTTTATTTTCTGTAGGAATCCCACTAGAAATGGGATTTTTTTTCCTCTGGAAATGGGATTTTTTTCCCACTAGAAATGAGATTTTTTTTTTTTTCCCAATGGAAATGGGATTTTTTTTTCCCACTAGAAATGGGATATTTTTTTTTTTTTCCCAATGGAAATGGGATTTGGGGCCATCCCTGGGTGTTTCTGCCTTGGGATTATTTGGTGAAACACCTCTGGAGTGCTGGTCTGATCAGGGGAGGCTCGGGCATTGCAGATAACTGTGAGTCCTGAAGGCTTTAATTGACTTTATTATCTGATAATGATCTGGGGCGACCTCTCACTGATGTTTTCAGAGGAAAATCCTGTTTTCTGCTGGATTTCAGAGGAAACCTTGCTGTAGGAAGGGTGGAAATCAGGGCCAAACCTCCCAGAAATAGAAGATATTGGGGTGCTGTGCTTTCAGAGTCATGGATTTCACCCCGAGAGCTGCAACTTCACCTAAAAATAGAAACTTTTAATCAATCCAAAGGCTTTTTTTCTGGGGAGGGCTCAGAGCAGGAGGTTCCTTGGGAAGGGTTCCTGGAGCCTTCAGATGGATTTTTGCAGTAAACAGGAGGAGCAGGGCCGTGCCCAGAGCACACCTGAGATGGCACAGGTGCATTTCAGAGCCTTACAAAACTCTTCTCCTCACTGACCTATTTCTCAGGGGCCTGGCCAAAAATTTAAAAAAAAAAAAAAAATTATTCCTGGTTCTATTAAAAAAAATCAAGAGGCAGAACTGAAAGGAAGCAGCGGGCAGAGATTTCCCTAATATTCTGTGAATAGTTATGATATTAAAATATTAATATTAATTAATATTAATATTATTATATTAAAATATTTTATACTTCTGTTTATTTTATCCATAGTATATCATAGTTACATGTATTTATATAGTATTTCTATAAATATATAATATATTTTTTATATAGTATTCTATTTATAGTATATAATACATAGCGTTATATATAATATTATGTGCTGGGTATTATGTACTCACATATAATTTAATACAGATAAACACAGTATGCTTTATAACATATTATATATTTATATCTTATCTATTATATCATCTACAACATATAAAACATAATATTTTATTTCTCTTGGTTCAGTTTCCTCCAGCACAGCCTCCTTGGTAAAAGGGAGATGATGTCCATTTCTATAGATAATTTTGCTTTTCAAAGCAGCATTAATTTACCTTTCACTGAACCTGTGCTCTTTGCCCTTTCAGGATTTTATTGGGTGAATATTTGGAGGTTTCACCCTCACAATAATTAGGAAAAAAAATGTGGATTTTTCTGCAAATTTATTTGATTCTCAGGGAGTTTCACTCTTTAAATATTAAAGCAGATCCAGGTGAGCTCCCGCTGCTCTGTCCTGAGCTCCCTCAGGGGGGAACGTGGTTGAATTTTTCCAATGTTTTCCACCAAAAATGTGGATTTTTTTCTGCCAAAAATGTGGAATTTTTCCCACCAAAAATATGGTGGTTTTTTTTCCCACTCCCACCAAAAATATGGATTTTTTAACCCATTTTTCCCTGGCTCCCAGCGCCTCATTCCCAGCTGCTCCCGCTGGAAACACAAGGCCTTAAAAACCTTTCCAGCAGCTCTGGATTGGAGCAGAATTTAAGGAAATCTCTGGACCCCAGGGAGTGTTTCGAGTGGATTTAATGCCTCAAAGAGCATTTTAATTTCTTTAATTAAAAAAAAAAAATTAGGGTTTTTTTTTTAAACACGCACCCATAGAAATGAGTCCAACTCCATCCCAGCTTGTGCCTTTTCGGGGGGGGGGGGCAGTTTTTTCCAGGATTTGGGAGCAGAATTCCTGCCCTTCTCAGAATTAGCAAAGAGACAAACTTCCCCTAAAAACTCCAGTTCCCAAATCTGTTTTTCCAGGTGATTTTTTGGACCTGGAATTCTGGGGGTTGCTCCTCCCTCCTGGAAAACAGGGAGTGAAACCCTGGCAGGGATTCCTGCCCTTCCCTCAGGAGGTTTCACACTGGGACTTTTCCCAGCGTTTCCCAGCAGCTTTTCCAGCACCTTCTGCTGGGCTTGCTCTCCTTAGAAATGGGATATTTTTCCCACTGGAAATGGGATTTTTTTCCCACTGAAAATGGGATTTTTTTTTTCCCACTAATAATGGGATTTTTTCCCCTTGGAAATGGGATTTTTTTTTTCCCTGGAAATGGGATTTTCTTCCCACTGGAAATGGGATTTTTTCCCTCTGGAAATGGGATTTTTTTTTCCCCCATAATAATGTTTTTCTCCCTGTGGGAGTGGGACTTTTCCCCCCTGGAAATGAAGATTTTAGGGAGGGGATGGGAAAGGCAAGGGAGCTGCTGGGATTGGGATCTGGGTTAGGATTTGAGGGGAAAAAAATGGGATAGAATACAGGGAATCAGTGGGAAGAGGGTTTAACCTTGAGGCTTGTACAACCTGGGAAGGTTTTTTGGGATCAGCCGAGGAATTTTGGGTCTCCAAGCCCAGCCCTGGCATCTCCAGGGACTCGAGGAGGTGCAATCGCTGCCCAGGGGAGGTTTTTTGGGATCTCATTCCCCATAAATCCACGTGGAACTGGGCACGCTCGGCCACCTTCTCTCAAAGTCCTAAAAGCCAAATTCGGGTGTTTCCCCCCAAAGCTGTCTCTTCTGCTCCAAAAACAGAAGAGTTTGGGAACAGCTCTGGAGCTGCTGGAGATGGATCAGGAGTCGTGGGAGGCACCAGGGACGGGAGCTCTGGAATTTGGGTCACACCCGGTGACAACCTCGGGGCTGATCCCGGAGAATTCGGGAATTCCACACCCAAATGCCACTGGGAGGGGTGAAACTGGACCCCCCTCCAGGTGGGATTTTTTAATGGGATTTTGGACAGAGATCCCCAAAATGTCGAGGTAGAGACACCAGGGAAAGCTCCTGGAGTTGTTTGTCCATCAGCACTGAGGGGAATTTGGGAATCCCATAGGAATCCCACTAAAAGGTGTAAAAACCCCGAGTTTTCAGGGCTGTTTTTTGTGGGAATTCTGAGAGGGGAAGGTGGGAGGAGGATCCAGGTGAGGACAGGACGGGCTTTGGGGTCGCCACGGAGCCTTTCCCACCTCGCTGGGGATCCCAAAATCCCAATTTTGTGGTGAAATGAAAACAGGGAAGGATTTTCAGCCTCCCCAGTGGGAGAAGCAAACTTTATTTTGGAGGGTTTCAATTCACACTTGGGGGGAACCAGAGTTGATTTTCGGTGATTTCTGGCTGTTAAATTTTTCCTTTTTTTCTGCTCTCAGCAAAGCTCCAAAATGTCGAATGGGGTTTTTTTTTTAGGATTTTTTCCAGGCTGCCAGCCTGGAAATGAATCTCAAAGGATTTAAAAATGATATTAAAGTGCGAGTGAGAGACTCTGAAGTTGGTGTGTGACATTCTGAGGGAATTATTTCAACGTTTGATCACTATAAAAATATAAATTGTGCTGGGGCGGGGATGGGCAGTGCAAAAAATTCCTGAGTTCTCCTGCAAAAAACCCAAAATTTGCTCATTTTTCCCCATTCCCTCCATTGCAAAAGTCTCATTTAAGGGGCCGGGGCGTAAAAATTTCCTAATTTTTGCCAAATCCGTGCTGAAATTGCAATTTTTTCCTGCAGGGGGGAAATGTCCAGGTGGGAATTCCAAGGTGGCTTTGGGGCAGGATATTGACACTTCATTTACTCCTCTGCATATCCAAGGACACTGAGACACCTCCGGGGCCTCTTTGGGGGGGGAAATGCTAATTTTGGGCAAGAGGTCTTGATGACAGATTTCCTTTTTGGGGCTTCCACCTTTCTGGACCTCGGAGGGTCGGTGATGGCAAGTGCCATCATTGAAATAAAATCTGAATAAAAATCTTCACTTTTCTTCGAGGTACATCAGCAGAGAGGGATGCAAATAACAGGTTTTAAAGGAAAAAAAAAGGAATTTTGGCACCTATTCGGACAGTTTTATAAATTTAAAGGTGAGAAGAGCTTTTAATGTGGTCATAGAAAGCCTTTTTTTTTTTTTTTTGGTCTAAAAATGATCAAATAATGATTAAAAAAGTGATCAAAGGGAAGTGTGAACCAGGGAACCACCTGGGTGTGTTTTAATCTTGTTTTCAGGGGTGGTTTTTGCATTAAAAGGTGCAGGAATAGATTGGAATTGCCTACTTCAGTCACAGCTTTTTAACTTTTAGATATTTCAGGTGGTGGGAGGGGCCTGGAGTTGTGATTTCAGGGTAAAGAATTAAGTTATTTTAAGATTATTTTTTTTCTACTTCAAGGAAAACGTTGAGTTTGTGGCTCTAAAATCTAAAACTACTTTAGATTCAGTAAAAAAATCCCCCTCATTTATTGCAAAATCCGAGGGATTTTAATGCTGAATTCTCAACTGGAAACCTCTGGAACTGATTTTTTCATGGAGATAATGCTTGAAAAAAATCCAGGAATCGCTGGTTGAAAAGGCTTTGTGTCTCCCAAAAAAAATCTGGATGCAGCCAGATCGTTCCTCATGAAAAATCAGGGAAAAGCCTGAGGGTTCCTCCTCGTGTTTTTTCTGTTTTAGTGGCAGGATTTTGTAGGGTTTTTTTGTTGGTTTTTTTTTTTTTTTTTCCCTGGGATTTGGGAATCTGATTTTCCAGGAGTCTGTGGAACGTTTGGAGGAAATTCCCAGCTCCAGACAGGGGAAAAAATAAAATAAAATAAAATAAAATAAAATAAAATAAAATAAAAGGAAGGAAGGAAGGAAGGAAGGAAGGAAGGAAGGAAGGAAGGAAGGAAGGAAGGAAGGAAGGAAGGAAGGAAGGAAGGAAGGAAGGAAGGAAGGAAGGAAGGAAGGAAGGAAGGAAGGAAGGAAGGAAGGAAGGAAAAAGAAAAGAAAAGAGTGCTGCCTGCTGAGTCAGCAAAATCCCCACCCGGGTTATTTTTGGGATTTGCCAAAAAAGCAGCTGGAAGAGCAGCGGGATGAGGTGGGAGCTGCATCCCCGGGCTGGAACACGCTCTGGAATTCCAGAATCTACAGGATTTATCCCCTCTCCAGGCTATTCCGGCTCTGCTGAGGCTCTCCTGGACCTATCCTTGGTTATTTTAGGAACAAAAAGCAAAAGCTCAAGAAAAAAAACAAACAAAACCAAACAAAACAAAACAACAACAACAACAAAAAAACTGGGGGCGGGGAGAAGGGTCAGATGAGGTGGAATTCCAGAATTGACAGGATTTATCTGCTCTTCTCCAGGGTTCTGTGTCCCCGCCCGGGCTCTCTGGAGTTGAAGGAAAAGCTGTTCCCAAGGAATTCGGGGCTGGCAGCGGCAGCAGAGCTCTGATTTTTTCTTTTTTTTCCCTATTTTCCACAGGGATTGGGAATGCTGCTCCCAAATCCCCTCCCAATTCCCAAAGTGCGGCGGGTGGGTGCAGGAAATGGGATTTCTCTTTCCTGGTTCCCTTTCAGGATTATTTTCCTGAATGGTTTGAGGCTCTGCTGAGCGGCTCTTGCAGCTCAGGTGGGTCCCGAGGCTTGGGAACGGGAATAGGAATAAGAATAGGAATAGAGTCGTTAGCAGCACTCAGCGCTTTATTTTGCATTTACTTTGCATTTCCATGGGCTGAGGCAGCTCCAGCACTTCCCGTGGAAATGCAAAAGCCCCGGGATGTGCAGAAGTGAGGCTCTGGGAGATAAAACTTCCCCACTTAAAAACAGATTTTCAGGTTGGTTTTTGGTGGTTTTCTTGTTTTGTTTTGTTTTGTTGGTTTTTTTGGGGTTTTTTTTGGTTCGTTGGTTGGTTGTTTGGTGGGGGGTTTTGTGTGGTTTTGGTTTTTTGGGGTTTTTTGGGGGTTTTTTTGGGGTTTTTTTTTGCACCTAAAGCAGCCGGGATGCACAGAGAAAAAAGGGAGACTGGGGGCTGAGAGAAATAATTGAAATAATTCCCTTCAGATGTGTTTTCCCACTGTTTGGGAATGGCTGGGCCTGTTCCAGGCACCTGTGCTTCCAACCGGGAGAGTTTATTGAGGCATTTTTTATTGCAATATTGCAGGTTTATTGAGCTGTTTATGGAATCGTAGAGTATCCTGCTAAAGGGAGCCTCAAGGATCGAGTCCAGTTCCTGCACAGGACACCCCCAAAATGTCATTTTAGCCCTTACTTGGTGTTTTCCCGATGCAATCTGTGGTTTTTCCCCCGCTGGTTCTCTCTCCAGAATTCACGTGACCTGGGGATTTCACAGAATTTCAGTAAGAAAACTTCCTCACACCCTCAGCTTTTCCTGAAATCCTGTTTTTCCTTACACCTTCAGCTTTTCCTCACATCCTCATCTTTTCCTGAAACCCTCAGTTTTTCCTCAGATCCTCAGCTTTTCCTGAAATCCTCACTTTGCCTCACATCCTCAGTCAGTTTTCCTTAATTTTTCCCTCACACCCTCAGTTTTTTCCTCAGTTTTCTCCTCACACCCTCAGGCAGTTTTCCCTCACACCCTCAGGCAGTTTCCCCCCAGTTTTTCCCTCACACCCTCAGTTTTTTCCTCAACTTTTCCTCACATCCTCATTTTTCCTGGCCTCCTGCTTTCCTCACATCCTCACCTTCTCCTGAAATCCTGTTTTTCCTCAGTTTTTGCCCACTTTTCCCTCAATTTTTCCTCAGCTTTTCCTTCGGGCCGGCCCCGCTCCCCCGAGCCCAGCCCAGGCCGGGCCCGAGGCCTCCCCAGCCGAGCCGGAATCTCTCTATTTTTAGTGCCGATAACACCAAAAAATGCGGTTTTTCTTCAGAAGCTCGGTGTGAAGTTGCTCCCACACACTCACCAGCTTCCTCCACCCACTCTTTTGTCTGCAAATTGTGCTCTTTTCTCTTCAGAGTTCGAGCTTTTCATGTCGGAGACTTTGCAAACCTTTGATTGCTCGGTTCGTTCTGCAGATATTCCCCAGGTTTGGGGCTTGATAAGCATCAAAAATCGCTTTGAAACTCGTTTCCTTTTTACATCTTAATCACGGCCTGCATCTCTCCTTTGACATCGTGACTGGCATTTGTTCTGTGGAAAAAAATCGGCCTTGATAAAATTAGATTCACTTTTAAAACAACAAAGAACGTTTGGGTGTTTTGGGATTAAAAATACCCAAATGCTGCTTTGGGATTAGAAATTTAAAAGGAGGAAGGGGGGGGAAAAAAAAAAAAAGTGTTTTAAGAGCGTTTTTGGGGCAGTATTTCAGAGCTGCTGTTTGCACTAAATGGCCAAGGAGGGCTTTTTGCTTTTTATTTAAATAATGGTTTTGAAAGTTGTGGGTCCCTCGAGGGCGGCAGTGAAAGGTTCAAAGCCACAGCAGCTGCTGATGCTGCAGAGCGAAGTGGTTTTTGCAGCAAACAGCTTTGATAATTCAGGATAAACCCCTCTGTGGGCTCGATTTGAGGTGGTACCTGTTGATAAAAAGAGGTGGGTTTTTTTACACATATAAAAAAAATGTGAGTGAGCAGAGGTGAAATATTGGCAGGATTTTTTTTGCCGTTCGGTAAACGGTGTGGGGGAAAGCTGAGATTTCCTTTTTCCCGATAAGTTTTGTGCTTTCCTGGCTCTGCGGTGCAATTCCTGAATTCCTCCCTCAGCTTCTTAGAGATGCTTAACGCGATGGGGAAATAAACCAGGGATTTTCTGTGTGGAACAGGGAATTTTCTGAGCTCTCGCCCCCCTCTTGAAGGAAAAGCTAAACCGGGATTCATCCTTCCCACGGCTTCCTGGGGGTAGATTTGGGAATCCCGGCTGGCCAAACCCGGTTTGTTTTATGGTTTGTTGTTTTGTTTTTTTCCAGTTGAATGTGCCCGGGATCTCCCATTATCAGCTCATCTCCCGGGATTTCCTGCCTCACCTGTGGGGCTGGGACTGTGGGATTTGGGAATGGGCCCTGCTCCGGTCACTGCAATAGTTTGGAAACCCAGGAGAAGTGCTCAAGAAGCTGTTTTAATGGAGTTTTGTAATCAAACTGGTTGTTTTTCCTTTCTTTCCCTTTCAGTGTGGCACTTTGCAAAGATGCTCTTTACAGTTATTAATAATTAACGTTAATTATTCAGGCACTGGTTGGTTCATCTCCTGCCCAGTTAAAATTCACTCCAAAATGGAGAAAATTCTGGTGGAAGGGGAATGATGATACAGGAATCTCTGGCAGAGAGGAGTGTTGGGTGGGGATATTGGGGAGGAATCCCTGGCTGGGATGGAATTCCCAGGGAAGCTCTGACTGCTCCATCCCTGGAAGTGTCCCAGGCCAGGCTGGAGCACTCTGTGGGATCATGGAAGGTGTCCCTGGATGGGATTAGGGGTCCCTTCCATCCCATTCTGGGATGTCTCTGTCCTTAATCCTCCTTCCCTGCACCCTCCGATCCCAGGTTTTAGCTCAGGAATTCCCAGGGTGTTCCTGATGGGATCCAAACCATCCCAAGCTCCCAAACTGGACTTGTCCCAGTGAAAAATAAATAAATTAAAAAAAAAAATTTAAAAAAAAAAAGTGAGGGATTGATTGGTTGATTGCTCTGTGTCCATGAGGGACCACGTGGCGCTTCCCGCAGGAGGAAGTGGCAGCGTCCCGGGCAAATTCCAGCTTGGAAAACCACGGGGGCAAAAAGTGGATGGGCAAACCGATATTGTGGGGATTGAGGAGCTGGGGGAAAGGAGGGAGAGGCAAAGGAAGAATTCCTCAAATCCCTCAAAACCTTGGATCTCCAGGGTGTTCCCTGGTCTGGCCTAGGTGATAAGGGCTCCGCTGAGATTCTTCGGGCACGGCTCTGTGGTTGGAATGTGGCTCTGGAATACATGAGATGGGCTGGGGGAGCTTTGGGGTGCGTGTGCCCCGTGTTTGTGGGGGCAGAGCAGAGTTTGGGGGGCCACCAGTGCCCCCCAGGAACCCGGGAGAAACAGCTGAGGTGGTCTGTGGTGGGTGGAGAATCTTCCTTGGATTCCTGGATTGCCACTCCTTGGGAATCTGCTGCCAGTCACTACTCCCAGAAATCCAAGAGAAACTGGGCTGTGGCCCAGAGGTGATTCTGTGGTGCACGGAGAGCATCCCTTGCCTGGATTTCCATTCCCTGGGAATTCTCCTGCTGGGAATTTTCCTCTCCCTGCTGTTTGTCCCTTTGCCAACCCCACACACCCTCAGCTCCTCCTGGAAAAAACACCCCCGGGGGCTTTTCCCCAGACCCACAAACCCCGAACTTGCCCAGATTCCAGTGCTGATTCCCCAGTCCCAGCACCCATTCCCCGATCCCAGTGCCCATTCCCCAATCCCAGCACCGATTCCCCAATCCCAGTGCTGATTCCCTGATCCCAGCGCCGACCCTGATCCAGCGCCCATTCCCCGATCCCACCCACGACTCCCTGACTCTTCTCCCCTTGTCTCTTGCAGATAAAATGCTCGAGGGCTCCGCTTGCTGCAGAAGATCCCTCCCCAGCGCCCTGCCCCTGCCGTGATCCCGACCCCCCCAGCCCAGCCAGGACTCCCCCCCGACCCCGCCGGGCTCCGATGGAAGAGGCGCCGGGCCGGAGCAGCCCCCCCGGGACGGAGGGCGCCCCATGAGCCCCCCCAGATGAGCCAGGCAGCCAAGGGGGAGCCCCCCGGGGCCGGCATGGCGCAGGAGGGGCCGCCCGCCTTCTACCCCGGCCAGGAGCTGGACCTGTCCACCAAGGTGTACAAGAGGGAGTCGGGGAGCCCCTTCTCGGTGCTGGTGGACAGCAAAGCAGCCAGCAAAGGCCACCTCCACGAGAGGGAGGAGCAGCCGCCGTTTTTCAGGGAGAGCAGAGCCGTAGGAGAGGTCCGGGCCGTGAAAGAAGACAGGGAAAACTCCGACGACTCTGAGGAGGAGGAGGAGGAGGAGGAGGAGGAAGACGAAGTGACTTACAAAAGGGAGCAGATTATAGTGGAGGTAAACCTTAACAACCAAACCTTAAATGTGTCCAAAGGGGAGAAGGGTGTCCCCTCCCAGTCCAAAGAGACTGCTGTCCTTAAGAGCAGCAGTGAGGAAGAGGAGGAGGGTGACAGCGGGGAAGAGGAGGCCACGGAGGACAGCAACGATTACGAGGAGAACGAGAGGCAGAAGAAAAAGGAGAAGAGAGTGGAGAAGGTCAGCGTTGGCCAGAGGAGAAGCAGGAGAGCCGCCTCGGCCGCCGCCGCCGCCGCCTCCCCGGCGCCCCGAGCCACGCGGGGCCGCAGGAAGAGCGCCGAGCCCCCCAAGCGGAAGAAGAAAGCTGCCAAGGAGCCCAAGGCGCCCGTGCAGAAATCCAAGTGCGAGGAGAAGGAGACTCTGACCTGTGAGAAGTGCCCCAGGGTGTTTAACACACGCTGGTACCTGGAGAAGCACATGAACGTCACCCACAGGCGGATGCAGATCTGCGACAAGTGTGGGAAGAAGTTTGTGCTAGAGAGCGAGCTGTCCCTCCACCAGCAAACTGACTGTGAAAAAAACATCCAGGTAGGTCCTGCTCGCCTGCTTTGCCAGGTCCCCCACACCTCCTGGCCTGCCCTGGATCCGGCTGGTGGACACTTCACAGGGGGGAAAAAAAATAAAATAAAAACCATCTCTTTTTGCATGGCCCCAGGTGCTGAGCCGGGCTCTGCCTTATCCCAGGTTTTGGGGTCTCCCAAAAGGAGGGAATGGCAGGGAAAAGAGTGCTCAGCTGCTCTGAGCAGTTACTCCAGGAGTAAACTGTGAGTTGGGAGCACAAAGCTCCTTTAGCAGGGTCAGAATCTGGAGGAATTGGTCCCAAGAACCTGAAGTTCTGTGCTAAATCCTCCTCCTCCTCCTCCTCCTGCCGAGCACCCGCAGCTCTCGCTGAGTTTAGAGTCCCTGGGCTTTCAGTGCCTGGAAATGCAGTCCCACAGCGTGGCCAGGTGAGGTTTCCAGGGGAAACAGAATTCCAGGCATTCCCTGGAACGGGAAATCTCTCAGATCCCAGACAGGCAGGAGCTGAGCCGGGCTTAAAACGGGGTTTAAACCCCGCTGAGACCACGAGACAAAGGGAATTCCCAAAAGGCTGGAATTCAACACCTGCGCCCCGAGCCTGCCAGGAAACCCCAGCAAATCTCCCCGGAGACACAAAAATCTCATTTTTTTATTTTTCCTGATTTTCCCCCGGCTCTGCCGGGAAGTTTTGGGAGCTTTGGGAAGAGCTCCAGAGTTCCTGATCCCCCTGGGGTCTGTGCCTGGCCCCGTGGGCACCTCCATGCCAGGGAACTGGGGCACTGCTCCTCTCTCTGGCACCCCAAATCTGCTTTTTTTGGGGGCTTTATTTTCACCAACCTCCTCCTGAAATCCTCCCAGCAGCAGCGGTTTCGGTTGGATTTTTGGGCAGCTGGAATTTGCAGGGCAAGGAGGGGTTTTTGGGGTTTTTTTTTTGTGTGAGAGAGTTTGAGCACAATAATTGAACATTTTTCATTGTTTGTTTGCTTTCAGTGCTGAACTGGGTTGATCCTCAGCTCCCACTGTGTGGGAGATGTGGGATATTTATTGCAATTTCTCTTTTCCAAGCTCTTTTCCCAGCTCTGTGTAACTCTGGCCTGGTTTGTTGTTTTGTTTGGTTTTGGTTTTGGTTTTTTTCCTTATGTTTCAGCTCAAGGAAGGATTTATTAATATAAATTGAATTTTTGCAGCTTTTGAAAGAAATATTTTTGAAGTTGAGTGCAGCAGGGGAACATTTAAATGGGAATTTAAGAAATGCCCCAGCATGCAGGGCGCTCATTCACAGCACAAAAATTTAAGCAGGAATTTTAAAAATAAAGGAATCAAGGCAGGAATTAAAATTTAAGCAGGAATTCCTGAATATTTTGAACACATCAAATGGAGAAACACCCTGTGTCCATCCACACATGTGCCCAAAAGTGACAGGAAGAAAAGAGAAATTACAGAAATTACGGTGTAAATCCAGAGGAATCTGGTCCAGAAACCTCCCAGTGCCAGCAGCACTGAGAGTCACCTTCACGCCCTCAGTACCCACAAACAAATCCAACAATTCCTGTTCTCTCCTGACCTTTGGGATGTGTTTTTTCCAGCTGCCTGTTGTTGTGTTTTTATTCCGATTGCCAACAGGACTGAGGGAAAAAAACTAAAATTTCCCTTAACTTGGGGTTAAATGTGCCAAGGGGGAGCTTTGTCCTGGAATAAAAACGCTTTCATGTCGGGTAGAAATGAGAATCAAGGCTGGCTCCTCCCAGTTTTTCACCCCAGGGATGGAAGGAATCTGTTTCTCCAGGTAATTTCTGCTTTTTTTTCCTCCATCACCATCAGCACCTTCCCCGAATTCCTGTCGCCGCCTCGGGCTCTGATGGTTCCTCTCCGTGTATTTTGTTTATTGATCCTTAATTCTTAATTACTGAATTCTTTAATTCAAGACTTTAATTGTAGACTTTGACCCTCCCTCCTCCCCTCCAAGGGCTCGTTTCACTGTAAACCCAAGGATTTGTGGTCATTCCCTGGAATTTCCTTGCTCTCCAGGAATTGGGGGTTTTTTTCCCCCCTTCCCAAGAGGGGAATCCCAGCAGGTGCTGCGGGGGCAGAATTCCCAAACCTGCAGAGATTCCAGCCCCCTGGAAGCGGAGAAGAAGCAGCCCAAACGAGCAGGATCAGTTAATTTGTTAATTAATCAGCACCCAGCCCTTCTGACTGGTGGGGAAGGGGTGGGAGTGGATGGGCTGGGAAGTGGAGAGATCCCCAAAACCCCAGACATCCCCCCCAAAAAAAACCCCAAAGAAGACAAAACTCCTCCCTGTGCCCTCTGAGGTGAAGATGATTTGATTTCCTCACGCTCCGGGATTTCCAGCTGGAATTTCCACATCGGGCACGGATTTTTTTAAATTTTTTTTTAATGAAGTTTTGAGGAAGAGCTGCTGGGGAAAGGGAAGAGCTGCCTGAAATCCTCCCGATTTCCTGGGTATTCCACAGGGATTTGGGGAAGGAATTCTCACATTCCAGTGTCACCTTTAATGGATGAAGAGAGAGAGCACAGCAGGAGGAGCTGACGCCAGGATTTGCTCCAGGATCTGATCCTGGAGTGTCCAGCAGGATGGAAACTGCTTTCCTTGGAGATCCAGAGGGATGGGAGAGCCTGGACTGGCCACAGCTGGATTTGGGGGGTAGAGAGGCCTGGATGGGGCTTTGGGAATTTGATGGTGTCGGCCTCCTCCAGCTCTGTTGGATTTGTCCTTCTCCAGGAGTTTGGATTTCCCCACTCGGAGTGTTTGGATTCTTTCTGCATCAAGGGTTTGAATCCTTCTCACTGAAAATGTTTGGATTCTTTCTACTCCAAGGGTTTGGATTTTTCCCTTCTAAGGGTTTTGTTCCTTCCCTCCCCACGGGTTTGGATTTTCTCACTCAAAGCATTTGGATTTTCCTGCTCCAGAATTTGGATTCTTCCCACTCCAAGGGTCTGGATTCTTTCTACTCCAAGGGTTTGGATCCTTCTCACTGAAAATGTTTGGATTTTCCCACTCAGAGGGTTTGGATCCTTCCCTCTCCAACACTTTGGATTCTTCCCATTCCGAGGGCTTGGATTTTCCCTTTCCAAGGGTTTGGATCCTTCCTCTCCAAGGCTTTGGATCCTTCCCTCTCCAAGGCTTTGGATTCTCCCAGCCCAGCAGCCCCGGGGCCTGTGGAGGTGTCCATATCCCGGTGGATTTTGGGGATCAGGAGGCACCAGGCACACCAGCAGCATCTCCCCTTCCCTCCCCTCCGGCCTAAATCCCAAAATCCACATTCCCAGGCGCCTTTTTCACCGTTTTGGGGCCTTTTTTTTTTGCTGGGTGGAACCTCCCAGCACCCCAAGCCTCCCTGACCCCGCTCTCTGTGTCCACCCCAGTGCGTGTCCTGCAACAAATCCTTCAAGAAGCTCTGGTCCCTGCACGAGCACATCAAGATCGTGCACGGCTACGCCGAGAAGAAGTTCTCCTGCGAGATCTGCGAGAAGAAGTTCTACACCATGGCCCACGTGCGCAAACACATGGTTGGTGAGTGGCCGGTGTGACCCAAAATCCGGGCTCAGGGTCGTTAAGGGGGCGCTCGTTTGGTAAAGTTCAGGGGGTGCTAAACATCACCCCGCCCCCCACCAAAAAAAAAACCAAACCTCACAAAAAAGCCAAACAAACAAAAAAAACCCACAAAAAACCAAACCAAAACAAAAAAAAAACTGCAAAAAAATGAAACCCAAACAAAACAAAAAACACACCAAAAAAAAACCAACCTCCCCAAAAACACAAAAAAACCCCCACAAAAAAACCCAAAAAATAACCCAAAAAAACACTCTAGACTAATTCATAAATAATAACCAATAGTCTATAAAAATAAGTAAAATAAGCACCAATGCTCTATAAAAATGACTAAAAAAATTTTAAAAACCTAATTAACAATGTAAAAAAAGCCAATTTAAACTGGTAAAAAATAAAAAAGTTAAACTACCAAAATAAAAAAATTACCTAAAAAAATTTTAAAAAACTAATTAACAACATTTAAAAAACCCTAATTTAAACTACTAAAAAATAAAAAAAACCTATAAAAATCCATCCTATAAATACCCTATCATATAATAAACAATAATCCAAATATAAATATTATTAAATATTTACTATTAAATAATATTAACTATTTAATTATATTAATATTTTAATTAAATATTAATTATTAAAATTTAATTTAAAATATTAAAATATTTTTTTAAAAGACCTATCAAATTAATTACATCACACTACCCCAAATTGAAATCGTCTGGGAAATTTGAAATAATGAGTTAAAACAATTACGGAAAATTGAAATAGTGAGGGGCAAAGGCCCTTTGTTTCCCACAAATCCCAGAGTTTCATGCCACAAAATCTCTTTGTGTTGAACCCCCAAGTGCGAGCAGGGCCCGAACCCCCAACCAGGAACCACTTCCCTGCCTGCAATTCCCGGGAAGGTTTCTCCCCAGCCCTGTTTTCCCTGGATTGCCCCTCTGTGAGCCTGTTTTTATTGGGGTTTTGGGGTTTTTGGGGTTTTTTTGTTTTTCGCTGCAGCCCACACCAAGGACATGCCCTTCACCTGCGAGACCTGCGGCAAGTCCTTCAAGCGCAGCATGTCCCTCAAGGTGCACTCCCTGCAGCACTCGGGGGAGAAGCCCTTCCGCTGCGAGGTGAGGCAGCTGTTCCCGGGGGAATCCATGGGATCCATCCCTGGGATCCATCCCTGGGATCCATCCATGGGATCCATCCCTGGGATCAATCCATGGGATCGTGGGAATGGGGTTTGGGTGGGCTGGGAATGGGGGGTGGTTTCAGGGTGGTTTGGGGAATTCGGATCACTGAGCGGTGATCCCAGCACAGATCCCTCCTCGGGGATCTCTGGAGGGGTCTGAGAGGGTGAAATCCATGGAGAGGCAACAGGCTTGGGAATGAGAATTCCAGGGAGAGGAATTCCCTAAAAGAGCCGGGCAGGGCCATGAGGAGCTGATTTGGAGGGAGGCAGAGTCCTCTAGTGGAGAGAGACCGGGCAGCTCCACACCCACAGAAACCCTTTTCTCCTGGAGCAACTCTGTCCCTGCCAGGCTTTCCCAAGCAATTCCAGCTTTTCTCACCCAATTCCAGCTTTCCCCATCCAACTCCATCTTTCCCCCACCCAATTCCAGCCCTTCCACGCCTCCAGCCCTCACCAAACCCTTCCAACCCCTCGCTTTTCTCCAGCTGTCACTGCCCAAACCCCTCCCAGATTCCCAAAAACCCCCGGAATTCCCGTGTTTTTTTTTTCCCCCCCCGGCAGAACTGCGATGAGCGGTTCCAGTACAAGTACCAGCTGCGCTCGCACATGAGCATCCACATCGGGCACAAGCAGTTCATGTGCCAGTGGTGTGGCAAGGACTTCAACATGAAGCAGTATTTCGACGAGCACATGAAAACCCACACTGGTAAGGGGCTGGGAAAACCCCCCCGGGATTCCCTCGGGGTTTGGGGTGTGGGGTGTGCTCCGGCTGGGAAGTTGGGAGAGGTGGCAGTTGTTGCCTTGGAGGGGTGTGTTCCTTTCCTGGTGGAAAAATCTCAGCTGGGATTCCCTGTGTGGGGGGAAATGGGAGGTGGGGGTTGTTTCCCTTGGGTGGTTTGGGTCGGGAGGGGGCCCTGCCTGGAGCCTCCTGGCCCCAAATCCAAACTGAGCCAGGATTTCCTAAATCCCCATTGATCCCCAAAGGCAGCAGCGTTTCCCAGGCACCAGGGGACTTTTCCAAGGGTTCTCCCAGGGATCAGGGGACATTTCCAGGGATTCTCCCAGGGATCAGGGGACATTTCCAGGGATTCTCCCAGGGATCAGGGAACTTTCCCAGGGGTTCTTCCAGGGATCAGGGAACTTTCCCAGGGGTTCTCCCAGGAAATCAAGGGACTCTCGCAAGGGTTCTTCCATGGGATGAGGGGATGGAACTTTCCCAAGCGTTCCCCGTGGCTGAGGCCCCCCTCTCCCCTCCGCCTGCCGGGCAGGAGAGAAGCCCTTCATCTGCGAGATCTGCGGCAAGAGCTTCACCAGCCGGCCCAACATGAAGCGGCACCGGCGCACGCACACGGGCGAGAAGCCCTACCCGTGCGACGTCTGCGGGCAGCGCTTCCGCTTCTCCAACATGCTCAAGGCGCACAAGGAGAAATGTTTCCGCGTCACCAGCCCCGGCACCAGCCCCGCCGGCCCCGCGCTGCTGCCCGGCCCCTGCCCCGCGCCGCCGGTGGGGCTGAGCCCGGCCGTGCCCGCCGTGCCGGTGCCGCCGGTGGTGCCGCCGGTGCCGCCGCCGCCGCGCCCCGTCCCGCACCCCTACGGAGCAGCCCTGGCCCTGCCGCCCCACGGCGGGGGGCACGGGCATCACCCCCACCACCCCCACCACCACCCCAGCCCCCCGCAGCACCTGCCCGTGCCCCCCGTGCCGCACCTGCCGCCGCCCCCCGCCCTCTTCAAGAGCGAGCCGCTGAACCACCGCGGGCACGGGCACGGCGCCGACGGCTTCCTGCGGCACCTGGACAAGGGCAGCCCGGCACAGCCACACTGACCCGCGCCGCCCCGGCACCGGCACCGCCCGGCAGCCAGCTCTGGGGTCCGGGAGAGACAGGTTTGGGGGTCCGGGATCCGGGATCTTGGGGGATCTGGGATGGGATTCAGCCCCTGAGCCGCTGTGGGTGCGGCAGCAACGGCGGCGCCCGGGCGAGGGCAGCCTAGCACAGCCACACTGACTGACACGGCCTGGGATCCGGCTTTGGGGGTCTGGGATCCAGGATGGGATCTGGGATTCGGCCTTGGGGTCTGGGATCCGGGATCTGGGGTGGGATCGGGACCCTGAAGCACGGCAAAGGCTTCCTGTGGCACCTGGACAAGCCTGGCACAGCCACACTGACTGACACGCTCTGGGATCCAGGTTTGGGATCCGGGACCTGGGATCCAGGTTTGGGATCTTGGATCTGAGGTCTTGGGGGATCTGGACTGGGATGGAGCCCCTGAAGCACAGCAAGGGCTTCCTGTGGCGCCTGGACGGGCACAGCCACACTGACTGACACGCTCTGGGATCCAGGTTTGGGATCCGGGATCTGCTCTCCTGCCACCCCACACCCTGCTTGGGATCGGGGTTTGAGATCTGGGGTGGGATGGAGCCCCGGAAGCACGGCAGGCACGGCCACAGCGACACGGCCCAGGATGGGATCCGGGTCTGGGATCGTGGGTCTGGGATCCGGGATCCAAGTTTGGGATCCAGGATGGGATCTGGGATCTGCCCCCCCTGCTACCCCACACCACACTTGGGATCAGGATTTGGGACCTGGGATCCGATCTGGGTCTGGGATCCGCCCCCACCCCACTCCTGGCCCCGAACCCCTCCCGAGGAGCCCCCCAGGACTGAATTCCCCCCCAAATTTGTGTTTTCCCGGTGACTTTTTCTAAGCCCCGGCCCCCGAGAGCGCCGGGATTTTCTAATTAATTTCATATCAGCTGACGAGGTTTGCTTGGCTTTTATATCCCGGCCCCCTCCTCAAAGAGGAGGCGGAGCCCGGGGCTCTTTGTACTAATGGGAAAGGCTGTGAGTTAATTAATACAGAGCATTAATGATCACTGTGTACGTAATGATTCCTTTCAGCATTCGTCCAGAAAAGAAAAAAAAAAAAAAAAAAGGAAAAGAAAAAATATAAGGAAAAAAAAAAAGCAAACCACCCCCCTCCTCCCGTTGTTTTTTTTTTTTTTTTTGTGTAGCTCTCCTAACACACTTCTTTATTTTACTACAGAAATTATTTTAGAGGTTTTTTGTATAGATCCTATTTAGTAGAGTCTGTTTCTAAAACAACAAAAAAAAAAAAGGCAAAAAAAATTGATGATAATAATAATTAATAATGATAATAATAATTGTATTTCCATAAACGGTGTAATTTTTTTCAGTGTAGCTGCACCTCTGTTGTACAATAGAGAAATTTTTTATAATCAGCCCAGATGTGATTCCTCAAAGATGCTTTTTTCCCAAATTTCCCAACCCCACCACTCCAAGGTGCTTCGGAGAAGAGAGGAAAAAAAAAAAACCCAAACCCAGAGGTCTCTGGAAAAGTCACCCCAAAACCAGAGGAGATTTCTGGATTTAATTTATTTTTTAGGGATTTTTTGGGGGGTTATTTCTGTTGTTTTCTTAAATTTTATTCCCCTTTTCCCGGTTGGGGTCAGATATTCCTGCTGGATGTGGAATCAGGAATGAGCAGGCAGGGATTTTATTGGGATGGGCTTGGGAGGGAGATTTTTGTCCCGGAAATTTGGGAATGGGAAATCCAGGAAAAAAAGCTGGATCTGCCAGCAGGGTGGGGGGAGTGAAGTGTCAGCCAGGGATTGGGTTTGGTGCAGCTTTCCATGGGATGGGGTGGTTTGGGGATGAATCCAGGGCTGTTCTCCGGATTTAGGGAATTCCTGGAATTCCCAGAGAGGGGAATGCAGTGGGATCAGGGAATTCCTGGAGTGCTGGGAATGGGGAATGCAGTGGGATCGGGGACAGGGAATTCCTGGGAGCTCCTGCCGGGTTTTTGGGACAGGGAGAATTTGGGATGAAGCTGTTCCACAGCTCTGGATCTCCCCGGGCAGCTCCAGCCCAGGAACCGGGGATGGTTTTAGGGACAGAGTCTGGGATTTTGGGCAAATCCAGCTCCAGGATGGGAAGCCGGAGCTGTTCCCGTGGGAACTGCCCTGTTCCAGGGGCTGGGATTCCCTGGAGCATCCAGGAACTCCCTTTTTCCTGGGATTCCTCCTCTTCCTGCACCTTTTCCCACCCCAATCCCACCAAACTCCCCATCCAGAGGAGGAATTCCCGCCCACTCCTGGGGTTTTTTTGGGATTCATTTTTAGCCAGAAGAGGCGGAATTCTCCTCCAGGACAAGCTGGCTTGGGAAAACCTCTGGAATTTGCTCCGCCCTGGGTGCTTTCCCAGCATTTTCCTAATCCTGGAGTTGGGTTTTCCGGAGCATTGGAAACTCTTTGGGCTCAAACTCCTCATTTTTGGCTGAGCTGAAAGCCCCTCCCGATGAAAGAAATGACTTTTTTTCTTTTTTAGAAACCATTTTTTTCTCCTGAATATTTAAATCCTCCTCTTCCCTCCTGGCAGGGAAAAAAAATAAAAAATCCAATCCTGAATTCCCAATTCCCTGAAATTCCCTGCATTCCACCCCGTGCCACAATTCCCTGCTCAGGCCTGGGAAAAAAAGTCAGATTTAAAACAAACAAACAAACAAACAAAAAAAACAAACCCAAAATTAATAATAATTTATATTCCAGGTTTCACCAAACGATTTTGATTTTTTTCCCTCCTCAGTAAATCCTCCAGCATTTCCGGGGCTGCTCTTCCAAGAATTCCAGAATCTGGGATGGGTTTTGTTGGTTTGGTTTGTTTTGGGGGTTTTTTTGGGTTTTTTTGGGTTTTTTTCCTGTTCTTCAGCTCCGCTCTGTATCGGATCATTCTGAGAATTTTATGAAACTTCCTTTCTGTGGAAGAAGATTAAAAATTCCAAACCCCTCTTGCCGGTCTGGCCGTGCTGTGAGATGCTGGGAGGGAGGGGGTGGGATCCTTCCCGAGGGATTTATCCCAGAAAAAAAAAAAAAAAAAAAAAAAAAAAAAAAAAAAAAAAAAAAAAAAAAAAGTAAAGCCGGGGTTTAAAATGCAGGAAATTCGGCGCTGGGGGGATTCGTTGTGCTTTCTTCATCGATTTCCATCTCTGCATTCTCACTCCCCCAAAACCCGGGAGGGCTCCGGGAGCTCTGGTCCCGCGGATCCGCCGGGGATTCCCGACCCTGGGGACGCTGCGGTCCCAGAACTCCGGGAAAACCTCTGCGGGAATCCGGGCGGATCCCGGGATCGGGAAAGGCTCCCGCGGTTCCGCAGTGGAAAATCACCGGGAGCACCCCTGCCAAGGTCCCGGGGCCGGGATGGGGCCAGGATGGATCCGGGATGATCCCGGGATGGATCCGGGGTGGTCTCTGCCCCTCCGGATCCCGCTGGGAAGGGGCAGGAGCCCCTGGGGAATTCCCCCTTTGGAATCTCCGCTCGGAGCGGGGCTGGAGCGGCTCCAGAGCCGGGAAATGTCCGGGGTTGGGGGGAAGCGGGAGCGAATCCCGGAGCTGGAGTGACCCAGGCTGAGCAGGGGATAAAAGGATTCCCGACAAGAATTCCCGACAAGAATTCCCTGAAGGAATTCCCTGAAGGAATCCCCTGGCGCTCCCCAGGAGAGGCCGCCGGGGCAGCTCCGGCCCCGGGGAGCCGGGGAAGGTCCCGGGAAGGCTCCGAGCTCTGCTCTGCGGCAGAATTCCACCGAAAGGAGGAAAATCCCGACCTTCTGGGGCTCTGACTGCGGCACGGGGACAACGTGGCAGCGCCAGGCTCCAGCGGGCAGCGAATCCCGGCGGCTTTTCCCGAAACCTTTTGGAATCCTGGCCGCGCCTTTCCATTCCTGGACACTTTTAATTAAAGAAAAAAAAAACAACAAAACCGCAACCTCTGCCGATTTTTTTTTTTTTTTCTTTTTCTGCCGCCTCCCCGGGGCCCAGCCGGTGCCTCCCGAGGGCGCTGCCCCGGTATTTTTATCTCGGCGGCTCCTGCGGCCCCGGCGATAGCGGCGGAGCCCGGGCGGGGCGCGGAGCCCGCGGGCGCTGTCCTGGCACCGCCGCCCTGCAATTCCCTTCCTCGGCTCCCAAAATTAGCGCCTGGGCCCCGCGCCCCGCCCGCCTGCGGCCGGGACCGGCCCGGCCACCGAGCCCCGAGCGTCCCCGGCTTTATTTTGGGGACAATTCGGGCGTTTTTCTCACTCGGCGCCGCGCTCGGCTTTGGGGGCAGGACCTCCCGCCCTCCCCGCCAGGCTTGGGTTGCACAAGGACGGAGCGGTTTTTGGGGGGGGCGCGGGGAAAATCGGGATTTTGTTGTTTTTTCCCGATTTGGCAACTTTTGGCAGCGGCGCGGGGGCGGCGGGACCCGCGCGGGGCTCCCCCCGCCCTTCGGAAAGGGGGCGTGGCCTGAGAGGGCCCCGCCCCTCCGCGGCGGGGAAGCTGCGCTGCCATTGGCTGTGCGGGCGGTGACGTCGGCGCACTGCGGCGGCTCCGCGCGGCCCCCGTGGCGTCGCTTTAAAGGGGCCGCGCTCGCGGCAGCGCCGGCGGCGGCACCGGCCCCGAACCGGCCCCGAACCGGTCCCGGAGCGGCCCCGAGCCCGGGCCGTCCCCGCGCCGCCTCCGCACACTCCAGCACCGGGGCGGACCGGGCGCTCCCGGCAGGTTCCGACCCGGTAAGGAGGCGAGAGGCGGCACCGCGGCAGTACCGGGAGATGCCGGATCCGCCACGGCTGCTGCCGGTACCGGGGGGGCATTCACCGGTTGGACCCTGCCGGGATCGGACGGTGCCGATACCGGGCTCTTCCCCCGGCAGGATCCTGCCGGGAGCGGAGCTGACGGTGCCGGTACTGGGGGGTGCCGATACGGTTGGACCCTGCCGGTACCGGGGCGACTCCTGCCGGTACAGGCCGGTCCTGATTCGGTTGGACCCTACCGGTGCCGGGGCGGTCTCCACCCGGTTGGACCCTGCCGGTACCGCTGCGTCTGCTGCCGGTACCGGGAGGAGCTCGGGGAGGGGCTGTGCCGGTTCCGGAGCTGCAGCCGCTGCCGGCTCGGTGGCACCGGGCGAGAGGCCACGGCCGGACCGGGAATCCGCTCCGGGGCCGAACCGGGGCTGCCGAAACGCGGCCGAAAAACGAACCCCGGGAGCAGCCGGGGCAGCCCCGTCCCCCGCGGTGACCGGAGCGCTCTGCCCCTGCCCGGTGCCCTTCCCGGGAATTCGGGGAAAGCGGAGCCCGGGAAGGGCCGAGGGGATCCCGGGGGTGTCCGGAACCCGCTCCGAGCGCTCCTTCCCGGGGATTTCCCGGCAATTCCCGCAGTTCCTCCTCTCCCGGGAGCCGGCTCCGCTTTCATTCCAGCGGCGCCGGGATCGTGTCCGGGATTCTCCCCGCTCGCTTCCCCGGGAATTCTGCCCCGGAGCTGGAATTCGCTCCAGGGCAGAGGTTGGGTTGGTTAAAAAACCCGAAATTTGAGGTTAAACCCCTCCGCCGGGAGCGGGGGGAAGCGGCGGCGCCCCGGGAATTCTCCCGGTATCCCGGCATTTCCCGGCTCCGGGAGCGGATCCCGGTCCCGGCTCTCCCGAGCCCGGCGGTGCCGATTTTTGGGAACCCGCGGGGATCCGGAGGGACAGAGACCCCAAATCCCCGAAATTCGGAGCACAAACCGCGCCGGGAAACGATTCCCAGCAATTCCCAGGCTTTTCCCGAGCCTCGTCCCAAGCTCGGGGAGCTGAAACCTTCACTCCCGAGCAATTTTCCCGGTGATTTTCCCGGTGATTTTCCGCCCCGACTTTCCAGCTGCGCTTTTCTTTTTTAACTTTTTTTTGTGGGGGATTCGCTCCCGCCGGGATTTCCCTTCCCTTTATCCCATCCCGGAGCAGAATTTGGGATCCGCTCCGGCCGGGATTTCATTTAGGATTCATTTAGGATTTCATCCGCGGGTTCATTTCGGTCCCGGAGATTTCCTAAATTCTCTTTTTTTTTTTTCCCCCTCCCGTGTGAGCAGGGTCGGGGCGGAGCCGAATCCCGGCTCCACAGGGGGAATTTGGGGAACTCGGGAATTCCAGACCCCGGGTTGCTTGATGGGGTCGGGGTTTCCTTTTCCTTATCCCGAGGATTTGGGATTTTGGGAGATGCCAGGTGCCCCCCGGCCCTCGGAGGATTTTAATCCCCAAAGAACCCAGGATTCAGCCCCGAAATAACGCTGGCTCCGCTTTTAGGGCTGATTTTGATCCCATTTATCGCGGGTTTGGGGCAGTTTGGGGCCGGTTTTGGGGCCGGTTTTGGGGAGATGGGGCCGGGACTGTCCCCCTGATCCCTCCTCAGCCTTTTCCTCAGAAATCCCGTCCCGTGGGCTCTGCCCTGCCCGGGGGGGGCTCAGGGAGGGGACACCGGGCCGGGGCGGCTCAGGTTGGATTTTCCAGGCTTTGGAGCAGCGGGACGGATCCCGGGAGAGCCGGGGCGGTGGGAATTCCGCTGAAATCCGGGATAAGCCCCAAGCTGCCCGAGGGCTTGGGATGCCCGGCACAAATTCCCGGGAGAGGCGGCTCCAGGGAAGCGCCCGGGGGGAGGAACCTCAGGGGCTCTGTCCGAGCCCCAAACCCCAAATTCCCTCCCTGGAACTTTTCCCTCTCCACAAACCCCAAACCCTCGGGCCCAGAGGAAGTTTTTGGGGAGGGGCAGCTTCAATCCCCGTGTCCCCACAACTCCCTGGCCACCCCAGGGCTCTCAGCACCACAAACCCAAAATCCCAGTTCCTCTTTCCTGTTCAATCCCTTTTTCCCCGCTTTGGAAGCCGCTCCCAGCCTGGCTCTGGCTTATTTGCCTCCAGCTTTTGTCTGCAAATAAACCCTCGGGCTCTTCTCTGGGGTTGTGGTTTTTTTTTTTTTTTTTTTTTTTTTTGGTTTTTTATTTTTTTAGCAAAGAAACGCCCAGTGTGCGGATCCAGGCCTCACAAAAAAACAACACAAAAAGGGATTTTTTCCGAGATTTCCAGCCCAGGTCTCAGCCCCGGCTCCGTCTCCCTGCGCCAGGTGCCGCGGTTTTTTATTTTTTATTCCAGCAGAGTCACGGACGGTGGCTGTGCCCAAAATCTGTCCCAAAATAGTCAGAGCCGGGCTGGGAGCCAGCGCCATCCCCCGCAAAAACCCTTCCCTGCTGCCGGTGCCAAATCCCGGAACCCTCCCGCTGCCCGGCTGGAATTCCCGGCGGGAGATTCCCGAATTTCCAGCCACCAGAGCCGGGGGGTGGGGAGGGGGTTGGGGGGGGGGTTCCCCTGGCCCCGGACCACAGGGGGCCGGCAGAGTTCCCGGCTGTGGGGTCGTTCCAGGAGAATCTCTGCACCCAAAGGAACACCCCGAGAGAATTGAGAGAAAATCCGGGGGGATTTTGGAGCATTTGAGGCAGGGCCGCGGTTCCCGGGTTGTTGTTTTTTGGGGGGTTTTTTGGGTTTGTTGTTTTTTGTTGGGTTTTTTTTTTTTTTTGGCATTTTTTGGTTGCTTTGTTGTTTTTGTTTGTTGTTGGGTTTTTTTGTTTAGTTGGTTTTTCTGCTGTTCCCCTTTTTTTTTTTTTTTTTTTTTTTTTTTTTTTTTTTTCTCTATTCCCGGGACTTTTTGCCGTTCCTGGGGATTTTTTTTCTCTTCCCCTCTTTTTTTTTTTTTTCTTTTTCTTTTCTGTTCCTGAGTTTTTTTGCTCTTTCCCCCCACCCCTTTTTTATTTTCTTCTTTATTTTTCTTTTTTTTTCCCCTTCTTTATTTTCTTTTTTTCTTTTTTTTTTTCTGTTTGTTTTGTGGTTTTTTCCCCGTTCCCATATTTTTGCTCTTCCCAGAGTTTTTGGGTTTTGTGTGGTTTTTTGTTTGTTTTGTTTTGTTTTGTGTTTTTGGGGGTTTTTTTTGTTTTGGTTTTTTTTCTTCCTGGTTTTTTTTTTCCCACTGTTCCTGCTGTTTTCTGCTATTCCTGGTTTTCTTTTTGCTGTTCCCTTTTTTTTATCCCCCTCTTACCCTTTTTTGTTTTGTTTTGTTTTGTTTTCTCTTCCCAGACTTTTTTGCTCTTCCTGGAGTTTTATTTTTCGCTCTTCCCTCTCCACCCTCACTGGGAGTCAGAAGGGATCCGAGGCTTTACCCGGCCTCCGCTCTCCTTTAATTCTTCCACCCAGGAACAGAAAAAAAACCAAAAACCTGGGGAATATCCATGGCAAAGGGCCAGGATTGACGGAATTCCCTCTTTTCTGTGCCTTGCAGCCCCCGGGCCGGGGATGGTGCCGGGATGAGGCGCTGCTGCCTGGGGCTGCCATGCCTGGCTAAGGTCAGTGCCACCCTCCCCGGGTCACCTCTGTCACCTCCCGTGGAATTCCCTCCCCAAACTCCAAAATTCCCCCCCCCCCGCCCTTGGGACTTTTGGGGAGGGCTGAGGGGAGCTGGGCGGGGTTTGGGGTTTTATGGGATCTCCTGAGCTGGGAAGGGTCCCCCAGGATCTGCAGGACACCCCAAAATCCCAGCCCGGGCACCCCCGGGAGCCTTGGGAATGTCCCCGTTCCCTGGGGGGGCTGCTCCCAGCCTCGGGGGGGGGAAAAACCTGGCCCTGAAATCCCAGCTGGGGCTGTCACCCCTGTCCCCGAGGGGGCACAGGGCCAGGCTGGGCTGTCACCTCTGTCCCCACTGTCCCCCCCTGTCCCCCTGTCCCCTCCGTCCCCCCTGTCCCCCCCGTCCCTGCTGTCCCCGCTGTCCCCCTGTCCCCAGCCCGGCTGTCCCGCGTCACGGGCCGAGCTCGCTGATCCCGGAGCTCTTTCCCAATCCCGGAAATTCCCTGATCCCCCCCGAGGAGCGCTGTCCCCTCCCCTCGCGGGCAGGCACGGTGACCCCGGGCCGGGATTATCCCGCCGGGGTGATCCCGGGATCAGGGCTTGGGGCCGGGCCTGGCACGGGGGATTAACCCCTCCCGGCCCGGCGGGGCTCAGCCAGCCCCGGGCGGGGCCAGAGAGCTGGGCTGGCGGTGGCCACCGGACCCCGGTGACAGCGACACCCCAGTGACACCCCAGTGACAGTGACACCCCAATGACAGTGACACACCAGTGACACCCCGATAACAACGACACCCCAATGACAATGACACCCCGATAACAGCGACATCTGATAACAATGACACCCCAATGAAACCCCGATAACCGCGGGCTCCTCCCCACCCTCCCCGCAGGGCCCGGGCATGGCGGGCGCGCGGCCGCCGCGTTTCCTGCTGGTCTTCGACTTCGACGAGACCATCGTGGACGAGAACAGCGACGACTCGGTGCTGCGGGGCCGGGCGCTGCCGGAGCCGCTGCGGCACGGCCCCCGCGGCGGCGGCTACAACCAGCACATGCAGCGGGTGCTGGCCTGGCTGGGCGAGCAGGGCGTGCGCCCCGCCGACCTCCGCGCCGTCTACGAGGCCATCCCGCTGTCCCCCGGCATGGCCGAGCTCTTCCAGTTCCTCTCCAAGCACCGGGAGCTCTTCGAGGTGGTGCTGATCTCCGACGCCAACGTCTTCGGCGTCGAGGCCAAGCTGCGGGCGGCCGGCGCCCGCTCGCTCTTCCGCAAGGTCTTCAGCAACCCGGCCAGCGTCGACCGCCGCGGCTTCCTGACGCTGGGGCCCTACCACAGCCACAAGTGCCTGGAGTGCCCGGCCAACATGTGCAAGAGGAAGATTCTGGGTGAATACCTGGAGGAGAGGGCGCGGGAGGACGCCGAGTTCCAGCGCGTCTTCTACGTGGGCGACGGGGCCAACGATTTCTGCCCCGCCGGGATGCTGAGGGCGGCGGACGTGGCTTTCCCCAGGAAGGGTTACCCCATGCACAGGTTGATCCAGGAGAGGCAGGAGAAGCAGCCCGGAGCTTTCCAGGCCGCCGTGGTGCCTTGGGAATCGGCGGCGGAGGTGGCGCGGTACCTGCAGGAGGTGCTCCGGGGGAAATGCTGAGGGAAGGGAAGGGAAGGAAAGGAAAAGGCGGCGGCTCCTCCGTCCGGGGGTCTCGGCCCCGCCTCTGCTCAGGCGCTGCTCGCTTTGGCCCCGCTCCCGGGGTCTCCTCCTGCCTCTCCCAGCTCGGTTCCCCCGGGGAATAAAGCGCTCTCTGCGGGCCCCGGGGAGACGCGGCCGCGGCCGGACCCTGCGCTCTTTGCCGGCGCTGACGGCGATTTTTGGGTGGAGTCGTCGCTTCCTTTGCCTTTTGGCCTCGAGAGAGAATTCCTAAAAATCCAGGAGCCGGCTCCCCGTGGGCCGGGCACGTCCTTGCTCCTGCCATCCTCCCCCTGGGCTGCCGGGGGGGCTCCTTCCCCCTTCCCGATCCCACCGGGAATTCCGGCCGGGAAATCCCCACTCCCTGGCCCTCCACGCCGCACCCCAAGCCTCGCGCTGGCGTTCGCTGTCCCCTGGGATTTTATTCTCGGGATAAAACGCTCGGGGGGCATCAGGAAAGCTTCGGGAAGGTGGCAGAGCCTCTCCAACCCCATCCCACCCGGGCGCAGGAACCGCACAGCGTCCCCGCGGTGTCCCCGCGGTGTCCCCGCGGTGTCCCCGCGGTGTCCCCGCGGTGTCCCCGCGGTGTCCCCGCGGTGTCCCCGTGTCCCCTCCCTGCCCCGGGCCGTTCCCGGATCGTTTTTGGCCCTCCCGACCCCAGGGAGGGACAATTCCCTGAGAGGTGCCAAACCCCCCCCCCGCCCCGCCCCGGGGAGGTTCCGTGGCACTGCTGGCACCGCCTCCCTCTCCCCACCGCAGTATTAATTAATTACCCACCCCTTCTAATTGCACTCAGCAGGGCCTGCTGCTCTCCGGGGTTGGCTCCTCCCGGGTTTGTCCCGGGTTTACCCGCAGCCTTACCGGCCCCCGAGGGCGGCCCTGCCTCCTGCCACCCCCCGAACCCCAGCGGGAAACAACCAAAGCAGCCCCGAGCGGTTCCTCCCCCTCCGTCCCCTCTCCTTTGCTCTTCCTCCTCCTGTCCCACCGTGTGGAACTCGAAGCCATGGAATTAAAACGCCAATCTGCGGGTGAGGACGGAGCTCTCTGTATTGCAGAAAAACGCCGGCTCGGGGCGGGGACCCGGCCCTGAAATGTTCTTTGTGTTCCTGGGGCTGCTGGAAGTTTGGGGGATTTGGGGCTGGAGCAGCGCGGTGGGGTCAGGGGATGAGCAGGGGGTGCTCCGGGGTGGGGATTTGGGGCTCCAAAAGCCGAAAATCACGGCTCCAAAAGCCGAAATTCCCGGCTCCAAAGCCTCCCAAGGATGCACGGGGGAGCAGGGAACGCTCTGGAAGCTGTGCCAGCTGTGTCACCCAGCCCGGCTGCCAACCCCTCGCGCATTCCCGGCGCTGCCAAAGCCGAAATTCCAAGGAAATCCCGGGGCCGAGCGCGGCTCGGGGGAGGCGGGGGCCGCTGCCCGCGGGGGCTCAGAGCGGCTCCACGTAATTCCCGGGGAAGAATCCCGACTCCTGGCCCCGCACCCCCTCGCACCAGCCGTCCGAGAAGCGCCGGGTGACGAAGAGGAGCGCGCCCGGCTCCAGGGAGAGCTCGTTGTCCTTCTGCCGCTCGTAGGGGTACAGGGCCACCACTGCGGGAGGGGGGACAGGCGACGTGGGGCACGCCCGGGCCATGGGGAGGGGACAGAGGGGACAGGAGAGGCCACGGCACCGCCAGGGTGCTGGGCGGGGGCTGGGCCCGGAGATCCAGGGGGTTTGGGATCTGCTGTGCCTCTCTCCAGAGGGTTTGGGATCCTCTCTGCCTTTCCCCAGGGGGTTTGGGATCCTCTCTGCCTTTCTCCAGAGGGTTTGGGATCCTCTGTACTTTTCTCCAGAGGGTTTGGGATCCTCTCTGCCTCTCTGCAGGGGGTTTAGGATCCTCCATACCTTTCGCCAGGGGGTTTAGGATCCTCCATACCTTTCTCCAGGTAGCTCTCCGGGGCCCACGGAGGCTCCTCTGCGGCCGGGGGCGGTGGCAGGGCCAGGTCCCCAAAGTCAGGCACCTCCGGGGGCGGCGGCAGCGGCTCGAGGTCGTCGGGGGCTGCGAAACCCCCCGGGAGGGGTGAGGGAGGAAGGGACCCCCAAAATGGATGGGAACAGGTGACAGGCAGCCCCCTCGTGTCCCTGTGACCCCCCCGGAGCACCGAGCACTCACCTGGGGGCGGGAGGTCCCCAGGGAGGGGTGGCGGAGCTGGGATGGCAGCGGCGGGCGGGGGTGGCCCCGGAGGGGACGGTGCCAGCAGGGGTGGCCCCGGCAGGGGTGGCGGGGCAGGGATTCCTTCCCCAGGGGCTGCCCCGCCGCAGCTGGGGTGGAGGAGCAGCGGTGTCAGGAGAAGGTGGCACCATTTGCCACCAGGCTGCGCAAAGGCTTCTCCCCCCGTGCCCCGTGTCTCATTTCCTCCCACCCCGTGTCCCATTTCCCCATCACTTCCCATCATTTCCCCATAATTCCTCCCTATTTCCCATCATTTCCCCACAATTTCCCACCATTTTCCCACCATTTCCCCTCTCCCCAGAGGATGTTTTTGCTCTGGACAAGAGGGCAGCGAATGCCCCAAAGGCCTTTTGGGGGATTTGTTTTCCCCCAGAGCCCCGAGCTGCCGGGGCGGTGCCGGTACCTGGGGGACGGAGCCTCGGAGCCGCCGGGGGCTGCCGGGAGCTTCCCCGGGGGAACCACGGGCGGCCGGACGGGCTCGGGGACACGGCTGCTCCTCCTGCAGGGGCGGTGTGGGATGGGCTCAGCGGGGTCAATGGGGTCAATGGGGTCAATGGGACCAATGGGGTTATTCGGGTCAGTGGGGTTAATGGGGTCAATGGGATGGGAACAATGGGGTCAATGGGACCAATGGGATTAATGGGGTCAATGGGCTTAATGAGGTCAATGAGGTCAATGGGGTCAATGGGATCAATGGGGTCAATGGGATGGGAACAATGGGGTCAATGGGGTCAATGGGATTAATGGGGTCAATGGGATGGGAACAATGGGGTCAACGGGATCAATGGCATCAGTGGGGTCACTGGGGTCACTGGGGTCGATGGGATCAATGGGATTGATGAGATCAATGGGATCAATGGGATCAATGGGATCAATGGATTAGGACAGGATGGAATGGGATGGGATCAGTGCTTGATCCCATCAGTGTTATGGGATCAATGGGTTGGGATGGGATCAGTGGATCAGTTGGATCGATGGGATGGGATGGGACGGGACCCCAACAGAGCCCACCCCACGTGCCACCCCCCCCCGGTGACACAGCCGGGCCGCTGTCCCCGCCCCGTCTCACCCCAGCGTCCCCGCCGGCGGTGCCGAGGAGGCTTTGGTGCTTTTCCGAGCCAGCGTGCCGGTGCGGGACAGCTGCGTGCTGGTGTCCTGCGGCGCGGGGACACACGGACACGGGCCGGCTGCCGTCCCTGCCCCGCCACCCCCCGCCACCCACACCGGGACAGCCCCCCCAGGAAGGGAAGCGGCCCCGGGGCTCGGGGAGCGGAAGGAGCCGCGGCCGCCGGGGCTGCGGGGGCGGCCACGAGGCGCCGGCACCGTGGGAACTGCGGCCGCCACTTCCCCCGCCCCGCTGAGGCCTCCCAACCTTCCCGGGGGGGGGTTGGCAGTGGGGGAGGTTCTGTGGGGCTGAGAGACCTTGGAACCCCTCCTGGGGGGGTTTTCTGCAGTGGGGGAGGTTCTGTGGGGCTGAGAGACCTTGGAACCCCTCCTGGGGGGGTTTTCTGCAGTGGGGGAGGTTCTGTGGGGCTGAGAGGCCTCTGAACCCCTCCTGTGGGGGATTTCTGCAGTGGGGAAGCATCAGTGGGGCTCTAAAACCCCTCCTGTGGGGGATTTCTGCAGTGGGGAAGCATCAGTGGGGCTCTAAAACTCCTCCCGTGGGGGTTTTCTACAGTGGGGAAGGATCAGTGGGGCTGTGAGGCTTCCAAACCCTTCCTGTGGGGTTTTCCAGAGCTGGGAAAGGCTCTGAGGGGTGGTGCCAGACCCCAAGAGCTGGGTGGGCTGCACCCCACTTCTCCATGCAGGAGGGGTCTGAGCCACCCCTGCACCCCTCAGGGTGGGGACACTGGGGACCAAAAAAACGCCACCCCAGCCCCGCCGTGGGGCCCTGCTGACCTTGACCCCGTGGCCGATGTGGTCCAGGACGCTGAAGTTGAGGGGTTTCCTGTAATAGGGCTCCAGCACGGGGGGCTCCGGGGGGGGCAGGACCTTCTGGCAGCTGGGGAACCTCCTGGTGACGGTCAGCGCGCCGATCTCGCGCCGGGACACCTTCTCCTTGTGGATGTCCACCCTCTGCCGAGGTGACACTGTCCTCAAAGTGCCATCCCGGGCTCCCCCACCTCCCGCAGGGTCCCTCCCAGCCCTGTGTCCCTGCCCAGGAGGGAGGGGGTGAGCAGGGGTGGGGATTTGGGATGGGATGGGATGGGATCAATGGGACCAATGGGATCAATGGGGTCAGGGAGGATTGGGATTGCTGCAGGGCAGGTCCTGCTCTGCCCTGTCATGGCCCCAATGTCACTGCAGAGGATCTGACCCTTCCCAAAGCAAGGGACAGGGGAGGTGGCACTGGGATTGGGAGGTGGCACTGGGACAGGGGTGGTGACACTGAGACAGGGGTGGTGACACTGGGACAGGGGTGGTGGCACTTTGGGCAGTTTGGGCTTCGCAGGTGTGACAGGAAACCAGCCCCGAGCCCAGCGAGGAGCGGGCTCTGCATTCCCACCGCACAGCCGGGCTCTCCAACCCCTCGGAGCCGCCCCAACCCCTTTTCCCCACCCCAGCGCCCCCAGGAGGGTCCCACCTGTGCCACGCAGGTGATGTCGGCCTCCACCTGGCGCAGCTGGGCCGCCTGCAGGTCCAGCAGGCGCAGGACGGCGCTGGCCAGGCTGCTGACCTGGTAGGTGACACTGGCCAGGGCCTGCGTGCTCAGAGCCATCGTCTCCTCCAGCGCCTTCCTCTTGTCGCCGGCCTGCGGGGGGGACACAGCGGCGTGTGGCTCTGTCACCGGGGGCCTTTGCTTCTGCTTTCCAAATGCCTCAGCCTTCCCCTGCTGCCTGCGTGCCCGCGGGCGGGAGGATGCAGGGATTCACCGGGAATTCCTGCCGGGAATTCAGATTTCCCCTGGCCCCCACCGTTCCGGTGGGCAGGAGGATGCAGGGATTCACCGGGAATTCCTGCCAGGAATTCAGATTCCCCCCGGCTCCCACCGCACCAGCGGGCAGGACCCAGGGATTCACCGGGATTCCTGCCAGGAATTCCTGCCGGGAATTCAGATTTCCGCCCGGCTCCCACCGTGCCGGCGGGAGGGACGATCCAGGGATTCACCAGGAATGATGCTCCAGCAGGTTCTGGAGGTCATTGAGCGCCCGGCTCAGGCTCGGGCCACCCCTGGGGACAGCTGGGGACAGCCGGCCCCGCGCGGGACAGCCGGCGGTGCCGGCAGCTGTGCAGGGGCGCTGCCCCAGCGCTCGGAACAGCTCCCAGCGTTTCCTGCCGGTTCTGCCCCGCTGGCTCCGGTTCTGCCCCGCTGGCTCCGGGCCCGGGGGGAGCACACGGGGAGCTCCGCCCAGGGAGAGCCAGAACGGGATTCTGCCTCTCGTCTCAGCCCCAGAGCTCCTGCCCCTGTCCCGCGGAGAGCCAGGCGGGAGGAGGAGGAGGAGGCTGAGGACAAGGAGAGGATGAGGATGAGGAAGATGAGGAGGAGGGATGCACTGGCAGAGCTTCACGCTTGCCCTGCGTGCACAGCCCTTGCCAGGCTGCTGGCCTCGGCCCTCTCCCAAGGCTTCTCCAGAGGCGCCAAACCCCTGGAGAACCCTCCCTCCATCCCAAACCCACGCCAGAGCTGCTGGGGAGCAGGAGCAGAACCCCCCCAAAGCGGCAGCAGGGGAAGCCGGGCCGGGAGCCAGCGGCGATGCTCAGGGGCAAAACCTCCCCTGGGCACCCCTCAGGGGCAAAACCTCCCCTGGGCACCCCTCAGGGGCAAAACCTGCCCCGGGCACCCCTCGGGGGCAAAACCTGCCCCGGGCACCCCTCGGGGGCAAAACCTCCCCTGGGCACCCCTCGGGGGCAAAACCTCCCCCGGGCACCCCTCGGGGGCAAAACCTGCCCCGGGCACCCCTCGGGGGCAAAACCTCCCCTGGGCACCCCTTTGGGGGCAAAAGCTCCCCGGGTACCCCTCGGGGGCAAAACCTCCCCTGGGCACCCCTCGGGAGCACTCCTGGGGCTGGCCCGGCCCGGCCCGGCCCGGCCCGGCCCCGGCTGACCTGCAGGTAGTTGCCGTGGCAGTACTCGGCCACCCGGAGCAGGTTCTCGTGCTGCTCCCGCAGCAGCCGCCGGCCCTCGGGGATGTGGCTGAGCCGCAGCTGCTCCAGCTCCGACATCGCTGCCCGGGCTCGGCTCTCGCTTCCTCCCCGCTGCTGCCGCGTTTTGAAGGCGCTGCCGGTGCTGACGCAGGGCCCGCGGGCGCCGCGGTGTCCCCGTCCCCCCTACAGGGACACCCCGCCCTGCCCGGGACAGAGCGGGGCCGGCGGGGGGAAGGCACCGGGCCCCGGCCCCACGGGGGATGGGCGTGGGGCAGCCCCGGGCCGTGGGGAAGGATGTGAGTCACGGGAACCGGGGCTGTAGGATCCCAAAAGGATCCCGACCCCAAAATTGCCCCAAGCCCAGAAGGATCCTGGCACTAAAATCATCCTGACCTCAAAAGGATCTTGACCCTAAAAGGATCCTGGCACCAAAAGCATCCTCACCCTAAAATCATCCCGACCCTAAAATCATCCCAACCCCCACCTCTGCCACCTGTGCCCCCCACCCCAAGGCACCGCTGCCCTCCGGGGCCTGGGGCCGAGCCGGGCTGGGGCAGATCCAGGAACCCCGGACCCCCGGCTGCCCCTGGCTGCCCCTGGCTGGGGAAGGGAACGTCCCTGGATCCCGGGACGTGCCCGGTGAGCCCCGAGGAGCCCGGCCCCCTCGGCTGGGGACAGCGGGGACAGCGCGTCCTTGGCCAGGCGCGTTTCACATCCCCGCGGGCGAGGCCGCAGGAAATTCCCACTTCCCCGTGCCTGGAAAGCCCTTCCAGCCCGTCCTGCTGCTCCTCCTGCAGCTCCAGGTGCTCCCTCGGGGCCTCCAGGGCTGGGAGGGGACAGGAGAACCCCCCGGGCTGGGCCGGGCCCTTCCTGAGCCCATCCTGAGCGCAGCCCCGAGGGAAATGAGGGATTTCCTCCAGTGCTGCTGCCCCGCAGCCTCGGCACCGGGACAGAGCCACCCGGGGCACCGGGACAGAACTGCCCGGGATACAGGGACAGAGCTGCCCGGGACACAGGGACAGAGCTGCCCGGGGCACCGGGACAGAGCTGCCCGGGGCACAGGGACAGAGCTGCCCGGGGCACAGGGGCAGAACTGCCCGGGGCACAGGGACAGAGCCACCCGGGGCACCGGGACAGAGCTGCCCGGGGCACAGGGACAGAGTTGCCCGGGGCACAGGGACAGAGCTGCCCGGGACAGCGGGACAGAGCTGCCCGGGGCACAGGGGCAGAACTGCCCGGGGCACAGGGGCAGAGCCACCCGGGGCACAGGGACAGAGCTGCCCGGGACAGCGGGACAGAGCCACCCGGGGCACCGGGACAGAGTTGCCCGGGGCACAGGGACAGAGCTGCCCGGGACAGCGGGACAGAGCTGCCCGGGGCACAGGGGCAGAACTGCCCGGGGCACAGGGGCAGAGCCACCCGGGGCACAGGGACAGAGCTGCCCGGGACAGCGGGACAGAGCTGCCCGGGGCACAGGGGCAGAACTGCCCGGGGCACAGGGGCAGAGCCACCCGGGGCACAGGGACAGAGCTGCCCGGGACAGCGGGACAGAACTGCCCGGGGCACAGGGGCAGAGCCACCCGGGGCACAGGGACAGAGCTGCCCGGGACAGCGGGACAGAGCTGCCCGGGGCACAGGGGCAGAACTGCCCGGGGCACAGGGGCAGAGCTGCCCGGGGCACCGGGACAGAGCTGCCCGGGGCACAGGGACAGAGCTGCCACAGCTCCCCTCGGCCCAAACCGGGGGCAGCTGCTGGGACACCCCAGGGGTCAGTGCTGGGCGGTCATTCCCGGGGGGCATTCCCGGGGGGCATTCCCAGGGGTCATTCCTGTGAGTCAGTTCCTGGGTTCAGTCCCAGAGGTCATTCCGAGGGGTCAGTTCACGGGGTCACTCCCATAGATCTCTCCCATGGATCATTCCCAGGGATCACTCCCATGGATCACTCCCAAGGTCACTCCCATGGATCACTCCCAGGGTCATTCCCGGGGTCACTCCCGCTGCGCCGGGCAGGATCCGCACACCCACATCCCCTCCCACCACAGCAGTGCCCGGGGGTCTCCGGAGGTGCCCCGGCCGGACCCACCCACCCCGGGCGGCCCCTCCCCGGCCCCTCCCGGCCGCGATTAGCCGGGCCCGGGGCTAATTCCCGACACCTGACCGGCTTAGGCTGCTGAGTCCATTATCAGCTTAGGCACAAAGACATCTGCCGGCCCCGCCGCCGCCGGCCCCGCAGCTCTGCCCTCCATGGGGCTCTGAGCGGCCCCGGCGCGCACAGGGCCGGACCCGCGGCCCCCACAGGTCAGTCCCCGTGTCCTCCGGGTGAACGTTCCGGGGGAATTTCAGCCGCTTTTGGGTCTCCTCGCCGAGCTCCCGGGACCGCCCAGGGATTGGCAGAGGAGCGCGGGGCACGCGGGACATGGGGGTGGTTTTTTGGGAAAGGAATTGGGTTTTTTGGGAGAAGAGTTGGGGGGGTTTTTTTTGAAAAAGAGTTGGTTTTTCTCGACCTCCACATTCCCAAAAACTTTCAGGTGTGTGGAAATAACGGAGTTCAGGGCCGTGCTGTAAAAACCCGGGAGGAAATGAAAACTGAATGAATTAATTTTAACTCCTTAGAAAAGCTGGGACAATGTCCCAAGGCGCTGAGCGGGGACACCGGGGAGGGCCCCGATCCTATGGGATAACCCCAATAATCAGCTGTTCCCTCAGCCCCAGGGCAGGATGGCTCAGGACATGACGGAGAAGGAGCTGCTGAAGATGGAGCTGGACCAGCTGAAGAAGGAGGTGAAGAACGAGAGGCAAATGGTGAGTTCTGGCACCTGAGGGGGATTTTCCCTCCTGAAGGGAAGGGGGAGAAGCCCAAGCCCTGAAATCGCCCCCCAAAGCCAGGCAGGAGCCCCCACACTCCCCCTCTGCCCCCCAGGGGAATGTTCCCCCTCCCAGCCCCACATCCCAGAGCACGGGGGGGCTCCAGCCCCACACCTGGACAGGTGCCCACGGCACCCAGGGGTGCTCTGGGACACCCCAAAGGATCCCTTGGGACACCCCGGGGATCATTTGGGACCCCCAGAGGTTATTTGGGACACCCCATTCCAGGTGGGATGCCCATGGCCACAGTTCCCCTCTCCCACTGCACCCGGAGATGCTCTGGGACGCCCCAGGGATGGTTTCAGGAGCTTTGGGACGCCCCGGGGATTATTTGGGACACCCCAGGGGTGGCTCTGGGATGTCCCAGAGGTGATTTTGGGATGCCCCACACCAGGCAGGTGCCCTGCTACCCTCTCCCAGCTGCACGCACGGCTTGGTGGGCACCGGGAATGTCCGGGCACCAGGAATGGGCACTGGGAATGCCAGGGGAGGCACTGGGAATGGGCACCGGGAATGCCTGGGAATGGGCACTGGGAATGCCCGGGCACTGGGAATGCCTGGGCACTGGGAACGCCCGGGCACTGGGAACGGGCACTGGGAATGGGCACTGGGAATGGGCACTGGGAACGGGCACTGGGAACGCCCGGGCACTGGGAACGGGCACTGGGAATGGGCACTGGGAATGGGCACTGGGAACGGGCACTGGGAACGCCCGGGCACTGGGAAGGGGCACCGGGAACAGGCACCGGGAATGGTCCCTGGCAGTGCCAGGGGAGGCACTGGGCACCCCCGCTCCCGGCAGGTGTCCAAGACGGGCAAGGAGATCAAGGAGTACATCGAGTCGATGGCCGGGGAGGACCCGCTGCTGAAGGGCGTCCCCGAGGACAAGAACCCCTTCAAGGAGAAGGGCGGCTGCACCATCAGCTGACCCCGCACAGCCCCGCCGCTCCCCCTTAGTCCGACCGCGGGCAGCCACAACCCAACCCCAGCGCGCTTCAGGGGCGGCCAAACCAGGGAAAAAGGAGAAAAAAAGAGGAAAAAAAAAACCCCAAGAACAAAGAAAAAACCAAACAAGACCAAGAAAAAAACAAAAACCCAGACCCAAAAATCCCCGCCCCCGCTGCCGCCGGGGCTCGCAGCTGAGCTTCGGTTTCCCACGAGCCAAAAAAACCCCCAAAAACCCAAAAAAAGCAAAACTTCTGCATTTTTTAGTTTTGTTGGTTTTGTTGGGTTTTTTTTTTTGTTGTTTTTTTTTTTTTTAGCGAGCCGGGAGGGCGGAAGCAGCGGGCCGTGTCTGCTCCGAGCCGGGCGCTGCCACCTGCCCCGAGCCTCCCCTGAGCTGAGCTTTGTGCCCTCCCTTCCCTGGGGATTCCAGCGGGGATCGGCACGGGAGGCAGGCAGGGAGCGGGGGGAGATGCCACCGCCCCAAATCCTCCTCCTTCCCCTCCAGGTCTCGCTTCCTCCTCTGGGAAAGCCCTGGAAAAATCAGCTTGGGGACCGTGGTTCCCTTTGGGACCCAAAGCCGCGCCAGCCCTCAGCTGCGCCCTCATCCTGTTGCTCCCAGGCTGTTTTTAAATTTATTTTTAGGATACATTTAAATTAAATCAATTTAAAAAAAAAAATCAATTTAATTAATTATTTTTAAAATTAATTTTTTAGGATAAATTTAAATTAAATTAATTTTTTTTTCTTGCTTGACAGAAAGAGAAAAGAAAAAAAACCCACAAAACCCAGGGCATAGCCAGCTCACTAATTATTAATTATTTTAAAATTATTTTTTTAGGATAAATTTAAAATTTTTTTTCTTTTTCTTTTTTCTTGCTTGACAGAAAAAGAAAAGAAAAAACAAAACAAAACAAAAACAACCCAGGGCACAGCCAGCTTACAAATTCAGTGGGATTTTGCTGTTTGGAGCTGTTCTGCTTTAAAAAAAAAAGAAAAAGAAAAAAAAAATCTTGGTAATTTTATCTTTTCATCTTGGGGAAAACCCTGCCAGAACTGCCCCAAGGCCATCAAAGCCCCCAAAAAGAGAAGCAGCAGCAATTTTTTTTTTTTTTTTTTTTGAATTGTGGAGTCTCTCTCAGGGCTCTGTCCCCACCCCAGAGGAGCAACCCCCTCCCTCCTCTCCCAGCCCGGTTTCAATCCAAGGAAATCCCTCTGGATCCCCGCTGGATCTCTGCTCACGGCTCCAAGGGACAAAGGCGCTTCAGAAACCCCAAAAAACGGGAGGAGAAGACAGAAAAAAAGTGAATTTTTCCTCAATTTGCACTCCCCTGCAGCCCTCCCCGTCCCCCCCAAAATGTCCCCAAATCGAGGTGGTTTTGTTCTTTCTCGCAGATGCTCAATAAACCCGTCAGCACCGTCTCTCTTGCAGGAAATAACTCTCCAAAAAAAACAGCATTTACCGGCTTTGTTTTTAGATTAAAGTGGATTTTTTGTTTGCCACAGCTGCAGAGCTCGGGCTCCCCAGTGTCGGCTCAGCCACACTCTGCCTTTCTGGGCTTTTTTTTTAAAAACTTGGGTGCACAGTGGGGCTGAATCCTGCCTTTTGGTGGAGTTTTCGAAGGTTCTGCTGGGGTTTTTTTGGGAGTGCAGAGTTCCTATTTTTTTGATGGAGTTGTTGGGGGCTTTTTTGGGGGGGGGGTTGATGGAGCTGAATGTGAGACGCTCCGTAATTAATTTGGAGTGAATCTGAAGGTGCTGCTACTTCTCCTGGCCACCGCTCCGAGACAATTTCACGCTATTTAGGTTTAAAAATAATAATAATAAAAAAATCGTATCTTCCTGTCAAGGCCTTGAGGCGATCTGCTCCACCTGGGCCTGAGCTGCCCCTAATCCGGGGCGATAACCGGGCCGTGGCCGGAGGGGATTGACCCGTTAATCGACGTTAAAGGGCTGGGAACGTGCGTCAGAGCCGGCTAAGCCGCCTCGGAGGGGATTCGGGACGCTGCCGGCCCACCAGCGGCTTAGGGCCGGGCCGGAGGAACCCTCAGCGTCGTGAAGGCTCGAACCCGCCATGAGGGCTCCGGGCTGCTGAGGGGGAGGCGGGGCGAAGAGCGTTCCCAGCCAATAGCAAGGCGAGGATGGCAGAGTGACAGCCCGCTCAGCCAATCGGCTGTGGAGAATGAAGGGCGCGAACCCGCTCCCGGGGGAAACGGATTGCCGAGGTGGGAGGCGGCACAAAGCGAGGTTGCAGCCAATAGAAACGCGATACTGCGAGAGGGATAGCAGGTTTAGCCAATCAGCGATGGGGAACGGAGAGCGCGAACCCCCCCCCTCGGGGGGCTACGGATTGCTGAAGGAGGAGGCGGTGCAAAAAACACTCTTAGCCAATAAAAATACGAGATTGTGAGAATGACCCATCGAATAGCCAATCAGCGGTCGGAAACGGAGCCTGCGAGTCTTCCCGGAGGGCTTCGGGGCGCGCCGGTGGAAGGCGGGGCCAAGCGCGCGCTTAGCCAATAGCAACGCAAAGATGCCAGAGTGACATCATGCTCAGCTAATCAGCTGTGGAACGCGGAGAGCGCCCTCCGGCTTCCATCCGCCGCCTTCCCCGCGCGCCTGCGCCGTGAAGCGCTGGCGCCCACGCACAAAATGGAGCGCGGCGGGCGCCGCTGCGGGCCCGGCGCTCCCGGTGCGGTCCCCGCGGCCTCTCATCCTCGTCCGGTCCTTTCCTCTCCCCTCCTCGGCCCCGGGGCGGCGGGGGCAGCGGGCAAAAAGAAACGCGAGGTCCCACCGAGATTTGAACTCGGATCGCTGGATTCAAAGTCCAGAGTGCTAACCATTACACCATGGGACCGCTGGGTGTACCGGGAGGCGCCGCGCGCCCTCCCTATCCCTCCGCCCGCGGGAAATAGTCCCGGCGCCGCCAATTCCCGCAATTTCGGGAATTCCGGGATATTCCCGGCCCTAAAAACCTCCTCCGGTCCCGGTACCGGCGCCGTTCCACCCGCTGGGACAGCCCATTTATTTCCCCCCGTCTTTCTCTGTTTTCCTCTATTTCCCACTTTATTGGTTTTCCACTCCATTTTCCATTTATTCGTCTGGTTTTCCTCTGTTCCCCCGTTCTTCCTTTGCCCTTCATTTCTCTCTTCCCCGTTTATTTCTCCTTTTCCCACTCTATTCCCCCCTTATTTCTCTATTTTTTTACATCGTTTTATTTATTTTCCCCTTCCTTTTTCTCCCCCTGCTTCCCCTTTTTTCATTTTCCCTCGATTTCCATTTTATTTTCCTTTCCCCCTATTTCCCTTCATTTATTTTTCCGTTTCTCCTTCACCTTTTCTCCAATTTCTTTATTTTTTCCTCTGCTCTCCACGTTCTCCCCTTTATTTCTCTATTTCCCCTCCATTTTCCTCTTTCCCCCCCTCTATTTTCCCTTTATTCCTTTTTGTCCTCCAGTTCTAATTTATTTTCATATTTATCCTCTATTCTCCCTTTTCTTCTTGCTGCCACTTTATTTTTTCTTCTATTTCTCATTTTTAATTTTTTCCTCTATTTCCCTTTATTTCTCTTCCATTTTCCCCTCTCTTCCCTCATTTTCCCTTCCCTTTTATTTATCCCTTTTCCCTTTATTATCTCCATTATTTCTCTTTTCCCCTCTATTTTTTTTCCTTATTTCCCCCCTCAGTTTCCTTTTTTTTTTCATTCCTCACTTCCCATTTTTCCTCTCTTCCCTTTATTTCTTCCTCCCCGTTTCCCCTTTATTTTTCCATTTTTTTTCCCATTTATTTTCCTATTTCCCCTTCACTTCCTCCTCCATTTTCTCCCTATTCCCTTTTGGAATTTTAAACTTCCCCTTTATTTTTTTTCTCCCATTTCCATTTTCCCGATTCCTCAATTTTCTTCTCAATTTCCCCCCCCCCCCCGTTTTTTTTTGCCTCCCCAATCCCACAAATCCACACAAACACTCGATTTTTTTTTTCTTCTTTCTCTCTTTTTTGCTCTTTTATTTTTCACAACAAAACAGTGGAAATAAAGCGATTTGTGGCCAAAAAAAAAAAAAAAATTTAAGGAAAAACCCTCCTCCCTGGAAAAAGAACGGAGCCCGCATCCATCCCAAATCCTGGGAAAAGGGAAGGACTCGGATCAAGAGAGGTAAGAGGGGAAAAATAAAAGTGAAAACAACTCAAAAGAGGCAAAACATCCCAGAAATGACTTTTTTTTTTTTTTTTTTAACCTAAAGAGCCTGAAATCTCCCGCTGCCCAAAAGAAAAAGAACAAACCCAAACCCCAAAAAATAAAAACCCCAAAGGATCGACTTGGATTCCCCCAGCCCTGCGGGAGGAGGCCGGAGGGGAGAGAGAGGGAAGGAGGAAAAATCCGATGAAAAGCGGAAAAAAAAAAAAAAAAAAAGGGAAAATCGAGTATTAAAAAATCAAAATAAAAAAAAAAAATTAAAAATAATAATAAAAAAATAAAAATAAAAATAAAAATAAAAATAAAAATAAAATCAGTCACAGCCCGAATCTGGGGCTGGTGAGGTCTGGAGCTTCCAAGGACTCGAAAACCACTTTCCTCAAGGGAAAGCAATCCCATAAATCCTATTTTTTTTTTTTTTAAATCCTATTTATTTTTTTTTTTTAAAGAACATTTTTCTTTGGAAAAAGTGTAAATTTTAAAATTTTTTTCTATTTTTTTTATTTTTACTTCTTTTTTTTGTAAACTCTTTTTTTTAAACTTTTTTTTTTTGTTGGTTTTTTTTTTTTTTTTTTTTTTTTTTTTTTTTTTTTTTAGTTTTTTAGGTTTTTTTAATTAAATTTTCCTTTTTCTCCCTAAAACTACGCCCGGGGGGAGTGGCCCCTACCTAGAGTCACCTACGGCTAAGAGGTAGATTTAAAGAAACAACAACAACTGGGATTGGTTGTGGATGAGAATTCCCGGGATCCGTTCCCGGGATCGTTCCCCGGCCCCGTGGGCGCTGCCGGTTCCGGACTCTGGGAATCATCTCCCGCTTCCATCGGGATTTCCTTCACCCCAAGAGGTGGCACTGGAACGGCGGGGGTGGCGGGTGAAGGCTGAGTTTCCTCTTGGAATTCCGTGGAATTCTGTGGAATTCCGGATCCCGAGGTGGAGCCGACGGAATTCGGGGCCGATTGCGGATTTTTTACGGATGAATTCCCACCCCGGTGCCGGGATTTAATTCACCCCGAGAGGCGTCTCTGGCACAGGTTAAGGCCGAGTTTCCTCCTGGAATTCCGTGGAATTCCAGACCCTGAGGTGAAGCCGGGTGCGCGGCCGAGGAGCCGATGGAATTCCGGGCTGGGCACGGAGCGCCAGTCGCGGATTCTCAGGGATGAGTTCCCGCCCTGGTTCCCATCGATCCCGTGGATTTCCCGGGATCAGCTGTGGGAGAGGCATTCCCTGATCTGGATCAGCTCTTCCCGCCCTGAAAATTCCCTCTCCCAAAAATCCCGGGATCCAAAGCCATCCCAATGCTGGGATCCCAAAAATTCATCCCAATGCCAGGATCCTGACAATTATCCCATTGCCAGGATCCAGGAATTCGTCCCACTCCTGGGATCCAGAAATTCCTCCAGTGCCAGGATCCAGGAGACCATCCCAGAAATCATCCACACGTCCTGCTGGAGCATCCCAAAACCCTCATGGCTCCGGGAGAACTTCCCAGACCCACCGGGGTCCCTCAGCGCGTTCCCAAAATCCAGCAGAACATTCCAGCCCAGCTCATCCCACTTCCACGATTTTTTGGTGGGACATCCCAGAGCTGGTGGGGCTCCAAGAGCTCCTGGGAATTCCTCTCCCACAAAAAACAACAAACAAAAAAACCCCGGGAATTCCGGCCCGCGGGCGCAGAGCCGCGATTGGGTCAGCCAGGTTTTCCAGGGGATTCTCGGGAATTCTCCCACCCTGCCACTGCCATCCTGGAATGTTCCAGAGCTTTTCCTCCTCCTCCTCTTCCTCCCCCTCCTCGGAGCGATCCCGAAATTCCGCCTCCAGTGGGAAGATCCCTGCGGCGGCTCTGAGGTAGTTCCAGGTGTGTGAGCCCAGCCGGAGGCGCTTCCTTCCCCCTCAAAAAAACCAGGAAAAAATCCAGGCTGGAAAAGGCTCCGGATGGTTCCGCTCCGGAATCTCATCCGTGGGAAAACTCGGGATAAAAAATCCAAACGAAGGGCGGAGAGGAGCTGGGTCAGGGAATGGAGGGGATTCCCCTCCCGGTGGGAATTCCCAAGGTCGTTCCAGCCCGGAGCGGTTTTATTTCCCGAGGTGGATTCCCAGGATCCGCGTGGGAAAAAATCCAACCGAGCTCCGGCAGCCAATCCAGAACCAAATCCTGGGAAAAAACCTCCCCAGGGATGCCAGGATCCATCCCGGGATTTCCTGGGACCCCCCGAGATTCCATCCGGACAAAACAAACGGCGATGGGAAAAAAAAAAAAAAAATAAAAAATGGGAAGAGCCAAGGAAATGAATCTGAAATAAAGAAAAAAAAATATCCAGGGTTTTCTGGGAAAATTCCCACAATATCCCAAAAAAAAAAACCAAAAAAAAAACCAAAAAAAAACAAAAAACAAAAAAAACCAAAAAAAACCAAACCAAAACAAAACAAAACAAAAACACACACAAAAAAACCCGAGTTGGGTGAAGCAGCAGGGACAGGGAGGGAAAAGCAAAGGAATTAAATGAAGGAAAAGTCTTGGAGCAAATCCCATTCCGGAGCGATTTCCTTGGAGTCTGAAAACCCCAAAAACCTTGGAGCCAGGAATTCAAAAAATCCCTTTTTTTTTTTTTTCTTTTTTTTTTCTTTTTTTTCTTTTTTTTTTTCTCCTGGCGCTGCTGAGCTTTTCCTGCTTTTTTCTTTCCCTCTTTTTCTTTTGGGGGAAATCTTTCCTTTTTTCTGCCCTAAAAAAAACCAAACAAAAAAAAAACCAAAAAACCAACGCCAAATCCCCAGGAATTCCAAGGAAACGGAAAATCCAGCGGGGAGGGAGCTCCTTTTCCGAGATTTCTCTGGGATTTTCCTCCGGTGGGATTCCAGGAATCAGTTCCGTGCCCTTCATCCAAATCCAAGGAATTCCAGGAAGGCGTCGGAGCTCGGAAGAGAAGAAAAACCCGCTGGGATTTGGGATCCTGGGTTTTTTTCCCGTTTTTCCGGCTGGGTGGCAGGAGGAGGCTCTGATCCCGTTAAATCCCAGTTTTTCCAGGGCTCACTCCAGCGGTGTTTTCCGGCGGATCCAAGATGAGAATCCCAACATTCCCAAGGGAAAGGCTCTGCTCCTCCCAGCTCCCCGAAATTCCTTTGCCCTGTTCCCAGCCCTTCCTAATTCCACGGACAAGGAAATTCCAGGATCCCCCCCCTTGTTCCTGGAGGGGAGAAAAATCCCAAGGAATCAAACAAAATTATTCCCGCCGGAACAAAAACCCGCTCATCCCTGAATTTGGCTTTTCCCTGAATTTCTTGGCACAGAGGGAGCAGATGGAGGAGCTCCTGTGGGGCTGGGAATTTTTCCTGGGTGGATCCGCCTCATTCCCATTTTCCTGCTGGTTTGGGGGATTTTTCCCATTTTTTTTCCATTCCACGCAGGATCAACCTCTCTCCCATTTTCCTGCCCCCTCCAGGATCCCAAATTTCCAGCTTTTTTTTTTCCAGAGAGAAGCAAGAGATGCCCCCAGGTCTCTTCCTTCCCGCAAATCCCTTGGATAAAAATTAAAATTCCCCTCGGAATTCCGACAGCGCCGATGGGACCCGGGAATGGGGAAAGGGCGGGAAAAGCACCAAAGATTCCCTGAATTTATTGGAATTTTAGGTCGAGATCTTCCCAGGGATGGGATTTGGGGATTGTTATTCCCGGAAAAGTTTGGGATCCCCGGATTTGCTGGGAATGGGAGTTTCAAGTATTCCAAAACCAAAAAATTCCAAGGAAAAACGTGGAAAAGGGATTTTCACCCCCAGTTTTCACCCCCAATCTTTTTCGGGAATAAAAGCTCAGCCCCCTGCCGGAGGGGGGATCCCACATTCCCGAATCCCAAATATTTGGGATGGGGAAGAGTCGTGGGGGTGAGGGGATTGGGGGGAAAACAGCACCAGAATCGGCTTTTTTGGGGAGTGTTTTGGAGGATTTTTTGTTGTTTATTCTTTCATCCAAAAAGGGGGATTTCGCCCCATCCAAAAAAAAGGGATTTTATAAAAAAAAAAAGGGGATTTCACCCCAAAAAACTGGGATTTCACCACCCAAAATAGGGATTTCACCAAAAAAAAAAAAAAAAAAGGGATTTCACCCCCAAAAATTGGGATTTCACTCCCCAAAAAAAGGGATTTTACTGAGAAAAATTAGGATTTTTACCAAGAGAAACTGGGATTTCACCCAGAGTTTGGGATTTCACCAAGAACAATCACCCTGTGAAGGTTTTGGAGCAGGGAGAGGCCGATCCCCGGCCGTGCTCGGGTCGGGAATTCTCCTCTCCCTCCTCCCTGTGCGTTTGTAGGGAATAAAAATTGGCTCCCACTTAACGAAGGAATTCATTAATTAATTTCTCTCTCTTCTCCTCTGTTTTTTTTTAAATTATTTTTGATATTTTTGAGCTTTTTTAAAAAAAAAGCTATTTTTTCCTTTTTTAATATTTTTTCCTTTTTTTAAAATAATTTTTTCCTTTTTAAATTTTTTTTTTCCTTTTTATGAAGATTATTTTCTCCTTTGTAAAATTATTTTTCCTTCCTTAAAACTATTTTCCCTTTTATCTCAAAAAAATTATTTTTCTTCTTTTTAATTTATTTTTTTAACTAATTTTTTTTTGTACTTTATTTTTTTTTAATTTATTTCTTCCTTTAATTATTTTTCCCCCTCATTAAAACGGAGGCAAAAAAAAAAAAAACCACCCAAATATTTTAAAATAAATTTTTTTTTTAGTATTTTTTTCCATTTTTTAAATTTTTAAATTTCACAGCACCATAGTGGAGAAGATGGATCCCCCCTGGAAATTCCAGAAAAGCTGGGATCGCCTTGGGATTCTGGGATCTTTAGGAATTTTCTATCAAATATAGAAAAAAAAAAACTCTTTATGGCTTCCGAGAGTGTGAAAATAAAACCAAAAAACCCTTTTTTCAAACCCCACTTTGCATAGAAAACGTTGTCCAGGAGTGAAAAAAATTCCCAAAAAAAAAAAAAAAAATCCATGGATTTGCCTGGATCCCATTGGGAAAATCCTTTCAGGCAGCGCCGGGTTCAGGTCGGGGTTTTTTTACCCCTCTGAAATCCCTGGGGAAAAAAAAATCGGGAAAATAAAAAAAAAAAAGAAAATAATAATTTAAAAAAAAAAGAAAAAACGAAAAAAAAAATTCAAGTTTTTTCCCGCTGGGAAAATCAAATTCCGAATTTTCACAGATTTTTTTTTTTTTTTTTTTTTTTGGAGAGCGATGATGCCTGAGAGCTGAAATTCCTCACCTGGCTGGGAAAGGGCGCCAAAAAACTCTGTAAAAAATATCAAAAAATATCAAAAATAATATAAAAAAATATCAAAAATAATATCCAAAAAATAAGGAAGCTGCTGCCAATCTTTTCCACTAGGTCCCTGGAATTCCTGGAACGCGCCCGGATTCTTCTGTTATATTAAAAAAAAAAATATTAAAAAAAAAATTCTTTTTTTTTTTCTCTTTTTCATTAAAAAAATAAAATCTTCCCCGTTAGCACCTCTTATATAAAATATCAGCAAAAAAACCCCCCAAAGTAAAAAAAAAAAAAAAAACCAAAAAAAAACCCAACAAAACCCCAAAATAAAGTGAAAACAACCCCAAAAAATCAGAATATTCCAGAGCTGAGGTAATCACACCTGAGGTAGCTTTTTTCTGTTGTTTTTTTGAGCCTTTTTGTGGTTTTTTTCTCGTTTCCTGGGTTGTTTCTGTTTGGTTTGTTTTTTGTTGTTTTGTTTTTTTTTTTGCCCTGGAATAGCAGAATTCCAGGAAATTCCCATCTTCCCTAAATCTGCTTTTCCTGCTGTTCCAAAAGTTGCTTTTTTTTGTTTGTTTGTTTTTGGAGGATTTTCCCCCAAAATTTCCCTGCTGGGAAGGGCTGGGCTCCCTTCAATCGACAGCAAAAGCCTCAGGCCCGGGTTTGTCCCAAATTCCCAATTTTTTTTAGGCTCCTCTGGGAGCTTCCCGAGTTTCCTCCCATCCTTTCCGGCCCTCAAAATCCATCCCAATTTCGCTTTTTTCCCGAATTCCTACTTTTTTCCATCACCTGAGAATATCCCAGCTTTCCTGCCCCCTCAAAAACCCATCCCAAATTCCCATTTTTCCCCCCAAATTCCCATTTTTCCCCCAAATTCCCATTTTCCCCCCCAAATTCCCTTTTTTTTCTCCCAAATTCCCATTTTTCCCCCCAAATTCCCATTTTTTTTCTCCCAAATCCCAGATTTTTTTCCCCCCCTCCCTTTGCGGTCACTCCCAGCTTTTCTTCCATCCTGATTTTCCTTTTCCCACCTTCCCCTTGCAATTTTGTGGGGGAAAAGCCTGGAAAATCCCCAGGAAAATCCTGGAAAATCCTCATTTTTTTAAGGCTGGAATTCCCAGAGCCCAGCCCCTCGCCCTGGCAGGAAGAGGCAGCTTCGGACCCTTCCCAAAATATTCCCAAAATATTCCCAAAATATTCTCGTTCCCCATCCCTGCTCATTCCCAATCCCTGCTCGTTCCCGATCCCAGTGGTCCCTGTGGAAGTGATTCCCGATCCCCGTGGTCTCCCTGCGGTCGCCGATTCCCGGGCACCCGGAGCCCGGCCTGGCTGTGCCGTGTCCTCGTTCTCCCGGGATTTGGTTTTTTTTGGGATCCCTATTTCCTCCGGGATTGGCTCTGGCCGCTCTGGCCCTTCTGGTGCTGCTGCTTCACCTGCGCCAGGATGTCCCGGATCTTGCGCTGAGCCATCTGGGAAGGACAGCCAGGGATCCATGGAATGTCGCGGTCCCGGCCCCATTGCCCTCGGCTTCCCAATTCCCACCCAAATCCAACGGCAGCTCCTGCCCCAAGGCTTCCTCCTGGGAGTAACGGGTGGGATTTGGGGGGTGGCGACCAAAAATGAGCAACACAGCCCTGGAGAGCCCTGGGGAGACCCTGGAGAATCCCTGGAGAGCCCTGGGGAGACCCTGGAGAACCTCTGGAGAACCCCTGGAGATCCCCTGGAGAACCTCTGGAGAACCCCTGGAGAACCCTTGGAGACCCCCTGGAGAACCCTTGGAGAACCCTTGGAGAACCCTTGGAGAACCCCTGGAGATCCCCTGGAGAACCCCTGGAGAACCCTTGGAGACCCCCTGGAGAACCCCTGGAGATCCCCTGGAGATCCCCTGGAGAACCCTTGGAGAACCCCTGGAGAACGCTGTCTCCCCCCTGGCCGTACCTGGCTGGCGTAGAAGTGCCCGATGATCTTGACGATGACCTGCTCGTTCTCGTCGGGGGTCTGCTCCCGCGGCACCACCACCTCGGCCGCCGTCAGGTTCTGCAGCTCGTTCACCTGCCGGGGGACATCCCAAGGGGGGTGGTGAAGCCTCCGGAGGGATTCCCGGCCCGTGGTTTTTCCCGGGAATGCCGGCCCCGCTCCCCACTCACGGTCTTGCCGCCCTTGCCGATGACGCGGCCGGCGGCCGAGGCCGGCACGCGGATGTGCGTCTCCAGCTTCACCTCCTCCTTGGGCCCGAAGAAGTTCTCCTCCTTCAGCTTCCCGTAAATCCTGCCCTGCGCCTGCCGAGGGGCGGGATGGGGGGAAACAAAGAGGGGAAAACGAGGGAAAATAATGGGGGAAAATAATGGGGGAAAATGAGGAAAAAAATGGGGGAAAATGAGGAAAAAGAAGAGGGAAAATGGGGGAAAATGAGGGGAAAAAAGGAGGGAAAATGAGGGGAAAATGTCACGTGTTCCATGCCTGCCAGAATTCCAAAGGCTTCCAAAAGAAAAAGGTTTTAAAAAAATTGGGAAAAAAAACCATCTGAACAATAGAAAAAGGGGGCGGGGGGAATCCTGGAAAATCCAGGTTTTCCTGGCTTTAAAGGATTTCCAAGGTGCTGCAGGGAGGAATGGAATCCCCCAATGGAATTCCCAGTCCCTCTGGGATGTGGGATGGGGCAGCATCCCCTAAAATCCCTCTTCTTTGGGATTCCAAACCCATTTGGCCCCTGGGAAAGCCGATCCTGGAATTGGGGGATCCAGAATCGGGGTCACCCCCACCCTGCCCTCCCCCCCAGGGCCACCCCAAGGAGGGGACAGCAGGGGGACAACCTTGAACTGCGCCTCGGGCGGGCCGGTGATCACCACCATGCGCACCTTGGAGTCCGGCGTCTCCGGAGGGGCGATCTGCAACGGGATGGACACGGGATGGACACGGGAGGGACACGGGAGGGACACGGGAGGGACAATTATGGACACAGAATGGACACGGGATGGACACGGGAGGGACACGGGAGGGACATGGGATGGACACGGGAGGGACACGGGATGGACACGGGAGGGACACGGGAGGGACACGGGATGGACACGGGAGGGACAGTTATGGACACGGGAGGGACACGGGATGGACACGGGAGGGACAGTTATGGACACGGGAGGGACACGGGATGGACACGGGATGGACACGGGATGGACACGGGAGGGACACGGGATGGACACGGGAGGGACAGTTATGGACACGGGAGGGACACGGGATGGACACGGGAGGGACAGTTATGGACACGGGAGGGACACGGGATGGACACGGGATGGACACGGGAGGGACACGGGAGGGACACGGGATGGACACGGGAGGGACACGGGAGGGACACGGGATGGACACGGGAGGGACAGTTATGGACACGGGAGGGACACGGGATGGACACGGGATGGACACGGGATGGACACGGGAGGGACACGGGAGGGACACGGGAGGGACACGGGAGGGACACGGGAGGGACACAGGCCAGCCACGGCACTACAGCCCCCCCCGGTGCTTTTCCCGGGCCAGGGGGGACATTTGGGGACAGGGGGACAGCAGCGGGGCCCGTCCCACCTTGATGGAGGCGCTGGCGAAGCGCGAGAGCTGCTTGATGTGCTGCCCCTTCTTGCCGATGATGGCCCCGACCGCCTGCGCCGGGATGAAGACGTGCACCGTCTCCTGCTCCGGGGGCTGCGGGGCGAGCGGGGCGGGGTCACGGACTGACCGGGTCACGGACTGACCGGGTCACTGACTGCCAGGGTCACTGACTGACCGGGTCACGGACTGACCGGGTCACGGACTGCCAGGGTCACTTATGGGGTCACTGACGGGGTCACTGACGGGGTCACTGATGGGGTCACTGATGGGGTCACTGATGGGGTCCCTGTCACTGTTTGGGGTCACTGTCACTATTTGGGGTCACTGTCACTATTTGGGGTCAGTGTCACCATTTGGGGTCACTGTCACCGTTTGGGGTCAGTGTCACCGTTTGGGGTCACTGTCACCATTTGGGGTCAGTGTCACCGTTTGGGGTCAGTGTCACCGTTTGGGGTCAGTGTCACTATCTGGGGTCAGTGTCACCGTTTGGGGTCAGTGTCACCATTTGGGGTCAGTGTCACCGTTTGGGGTCAGTGTCACTATTTGGGGTCACTGTCACCAGTTGGGGTCAGTGTCATGTCCCCAAGGCGGGAGCGGGAGCTGCCGGGGGTCACCTGCCCATCCCGGGGTCTCCATGGGGAATGTCCCCAGGGTCCCCTGCCCACCCTGTGGGGTTTCCATGGGGAATGTCCCCTGGACTTGGGGTCACTCACCAGGAAGGAGCTGTAGGGAGCGGCCCCGGAGACGCCGCTCGGGGGCGGCGGCACCGCCGTGGACGAGGCCGGGAAGAGCCCGACGGCAGCGAGGTTGAGGCCGGGAATGAGGTGGGATTGTAGCTGAGGGGGAAAACAAACCGGGAATGAGGTGGGATTGAACTGAGGGGAAATAAAATCAGGAATGAGGGGGGATTGATCTGAGCTGAGGGGATTGATCTGAGGGGGATTGATCTGAGCTGAGGGGATTGATCTGAGGGGAGGAAGGGGCCAGGGCTGAGCTGGGCCGGTGCCGGGCTCAGGGGGGTTCTGGTTCTGGTTCTGGATGCCGGGGATCCCCGCGGGGCCGGGCCCCACTCACGCTCATGGCGGCCACGTCGTTCTCGTAGGCCTCGCGCACTTTCTTCATGATCTCCTGCTCGGCGCGGCAGCAGCTCTCGGGGGAGCCCTTCACCGTGATCGTCCGCTCGGGGTTGTACAGGGTCAGCTCCTGCAGCCTGCGGGACACGGCCGTGGGGACAGGGACGGGGACAGGGACAGGGACAGAGCAGGGGATGGGGACAGCCCGGGGGATGGGGACAGACTGGGGGGACAGGGACAGATGGGGGGACGGGGACAGGGACAGGGACAGAGCAGGGGACAGGGACAGCCCAGGGCTCAGGGACAGCCCGGGGAGGGGACAGGGACACACCCGGGGCAGGGAGCGCAGTTTGTGCCCGGGGGTTCCAGCTGCCTTCCCCAAAATGGGCTCTGGCAGGAAAACCCCAATCCTGGCGCCAAGGCGGGCAGTGCCGGGCTCTGGGCACAGAGAGGGTGGGAGAGGACACCCAAGGGACCCCAAAGGGACCCCAAAGATTTGGGTGGGGAAGAGATGGAGAAGGGACACCAAAAAGGGACATCGAAGTGGCGGGAAGGGACCCCAAAGGAGATGGGAACAGGGAGCAGGGAAAATCCAGCCCCAAGGTTTCCTGAGAGAACTTTGGGAACTAAAACCTCTGCCCCCGTTCCCATCCTCCTCCTCCTCCTGCTCCATCCCAGAGCGAGGAATTCCCGGAGCCTTACGAGGAAATGGTGATTTTGGTCTCGGTGTCCTGCTCCACCTTCTTGAGGTTCCGGCCCTCTTTGCCGATCAGGCGCCCCACAAAGTTGTTGTGGGCCAGGATCTTCAGGGGGACCTCGTCAGCCCTGGGAATGGGAACGGGAACGGGGATGGGAATGGGGATGGGGAATGGGGATGGGGGGAGAAACCCCACAGGAGAGATTAGGGCAGCTGGGAACAGGGAAAAACCCAAACTGAGGGACTGTGGGAAGTGGAAAAAGGGAAAAAGCCCCCAAAGGAGGGAAAACCCAAAAGCAGGGATTGTGGAATCTGGGCAAGGAGGGGTTGGCCAGCACGGCCGGGAGAAGCTCAAACCCCGTGGGGCTCGGAATCCCCAAACCCCGGAATTCCCACAGCCCCGAGGCCGGGAGGATCCCAGGGCGGGATCCTTGGGAAGATCCTCACGTCTTGGTGTCCTTGGCCTCCTTGTGCATGATGTCCAGGATCATCCTGCAGGCGGCCGAGCAGCCCTCGGGCGTGGAGTGGATGCTGATGGCTTTCTCCGCCGCGCCCGCGTTCTCCTTCCGGTGCACGTCGATCCTAAAAGGCCACGGGAGAGGCCCCGGAGCTCCCAGCCTGCCTGGGGTCTCCGTTCCAGCAAGAGGAGGGGAATTCGGGGCTGGAATTCGGGTCCCACAGGCGTGCAGAGGTTGGGGCTGAAACCCCCAAAATCCTCCCCCAAAATCCCCCCAAAATCCCAGTGGGAGGGGTTGGGATGGGGGTTGGGCCAAATCCCAAATAAATCCTTCCTGGATGGAGTGGCCCAGGGGAACCTCTGGAGCAGCCCTGGAGAACCCCTGGAGAAAACTCTGGAGAAAGCTCTGGAGAACCCCTGAAGAACTTCTGGAGAACCTCCAGAGAACCCTGGAAAAACCCTGAAGAGCGCCTGGAGGATCTCTGGAGAGCCCCTGCAGAGCCGTGAAAAACCCCTGAAGGAAACTCCAAAGAATCCCTGGAGAACCTCTGAAGAACCTGAACCCCTGGAGAATCTCTGAAGAACCTATGGAGAACCCCTGGAGAGCCTTTGAAGAACCTGTGGAGAACCCCTGCAGAATCCTAAAAAACCCTGAAGAAAACTCCAAAGAACCCCTTGCAGAACACCTGCAGAACCCTTGGAGAACCCCTTGGACAACCCTGGATAAACCCTTGGAAAACCCTTGGAAAACCCTTGCAGAACCCCTGCAGAACCCCCTGAACCCTTACAGACCCCCCCTCACCACCCCCGGGCTCACTTGGACTGCGTCTGCTTGGTGATGTTGCGGATGGTGGCCCCCTCCTTGCCGATGATGGCCCCCACGAACTGGGTGGGCACCAGGAGCCGCAGGGGCACCTCGGGGGGCGGCTGCTTGGGGGGAGCCCCGGGGGGCTGCGGGGAGCCCGGCCTGGCCGCCCCCCGCGGCCCCGCCGAGCCCCGGCGCCCGTTCTCCGCCGCCTCGTCCGGGATGTAGGAGACCTTCAGCGCGTGGTTCTCCAGCTGGTGCCCGTTCAGCTTCAGGATGGCTCTGGGGAGAGAGGGGGGAAATCCCGGGAATTGTGGGGGGAAAGATCCTGGGGTCTGGGGGGGAAATCCCAGGAATTGTGGGGGGAAAGATCCTGGGGTTTGAGGGGGAAATCCTGGGAATTGTGGGGGGAAAGATCCTGGGGTCTGGGGGGGAAATCCCGGGAATTGTGGGAGGAAAGATCCTGGGGTTTGGGGGGGAAATCCCGGGAATTTTGGGGGGAAAGATCCTGGGGTTTGAGGGGTAAATAATTTGGGGTTTGAGGGGGAAAATAATTGGGGTTTTGAGGGGGAAAATCCTGGAGTTTTAGGGGGAAAAATGCTGGGAACGGGGGTTTTCAGTGGAAATGCTGGGAATTGGGGTTTGAGGACGGTTGGGAAGCAGGTCGGCACCAAAGCAGACAGGGCTCTCCAGAGGCAGCAAAGGGTTTTCCAGGAGAAAGGGGAAGTGACGGCGCCGAGCTGGAGGGAATTGCCAAAAAGGGAAGGCTCTCCCAAAACTCCCGTGCAGGGAGCGATTCCCAAATCCCTGAGGGATCCCAAATCCCTCTCTGGGCATTCCCGTGCAGGGAGCGATCCCGAATCCCTGCGCATCCCAGATCGGGAATCCCGGGATGCAGAGCTGGGAGCTGTCGATAGATGGGGCTGGCAGCAAGAGCAGGGCTTTGCTCTCCGCTCTCTTCCCGCATTCCCTCCCCTCCGACATTCCCGGGAATCCGGCACCAACTCCATTCCAGCAAAGAAAATTCCCTAAAATCCGCCCCCCCCCCCAAAAAAAAAATCCCTAAAAGCGGCAGGAGCGAGTTTTCCCCTCCGGTGTGCGCAGGGAACGCTGCCGGGTGAGGGAATCCCTGGAGCAGGAAAAACCTGGGAATGTTCCCCAGGTCTCCCCCATCCTGGATATTCCATCCCATTGTGGCTTTTCCGGGAGGCAGAATTCCCAAATTCCCAAAATCCCCACTCCTGCCCCGACAAAAAAAGTTCAAAGTTTTCACTCCCTGAGCTGCCGAGGAAGCTCCAAAAACTGGGAATTCTCTCCAGAGGCGAAGGAAAAAATCAGTCAGACCCAGGGGTTTGCTGGTTTCCCGCCGGAATCTCGGGATTTGGCACGTGGGGGGGATCCCAGCACCAGGAATTCCCAAAGAATTCGCGGGTTCCCGGGGCACTCACTGCCGGGTCTGCTCCCGGTTGGCGTAGGTGACGTTGACCACGGCGGTCTCGCTGTCGGTGTTCACTGCGGGAACCGGGGAAACCAGGGATGAGGGGAAAGGAGTCGGGAATTCGGGAAAAGAGGCAGGGATTAGGTTTTCTCTTCCCTCCTCCCCCCGGGAAACTGGGCAGGAATTCCCCAAATCCAGGTTGGGTTCCCTCCTCCTGCTGAAATGGGGCAGGAATTCCTGAAGTACAGATTAAATTCCTAAAATCCGGGTTCAATTCCCCAAAATCCGGGTTCAATTCCCCAAATCCGGGTTCAAATTCCCCAAATCCAGTTTAAATTCCCAAAATCTGGGTTCAATCCCCGAAATCCGGGTTCAAATTCCCCAAATCCAGTTTAAATTCCCCAAATCCAGTTTAAATTCCCCAAATCCGTGTCCCAATCCCGGTCTCTCCCTGCCCACCTTGCTCACAGCTCTCCACGGTGCCGTACTGGGCCAGCAGCCCGTCCAAAACCTGGGGGGGAAGAAAAAAAAAAATAAAATGGGAAAAAAAATGAAAATCAAATCCCGGGAAATCCCATCCCTCCCTCCCTCCCTCATTAGGATCGTTAAGAATCCCCCAGTAATTAAAGCCGGGAAGCTCCAGGCGGCCCAGGAGGTGGAAAACAGAGGCCGGGAAAATTCCCAGCGGGAAGCGCCGGATCCGTTTTATTCCCCCCACAACGGGGGGGAAAGAAAAAAATAATAATCGGCAATTAACGGGAATTAATGGGAATGGCGGAATTCCCGGGGATTGCGGGGGGGCCGGTGTCGCTTTCCCGGGATTTCCAGGGTAATTAAGAGGCAATTAATGACAAAGAGGGGGAAGATGTGACTTTGCTGGAATCCCGGAGCGCCGGGAACGCGATCCCGGCTGCGCTTACCTCCCAGCGCAGCTGCGGCGGGATGTTCCGGATCTGGATTTTCCGGCTCCTGGAAGGAGGAGGAGGAGGAGGAGAAGCGGATTTGGGGCCGGGGGGGCCGGGAGCTGAGCCGGCCCCGGAATTCCCGGGAGTTCCTGGTGGATGAGCCGGGGAATTGCGGGGCCGGGATTGCGGAGGGAGCGGAATTCCGGAATTCCCGGCAGGAGTGGGATTCCAGAATCCTCAGGAATTAAACTCCAGGATCCCTCTGGGAGTGAGATTCCAGAATCCCCCAGGATTGGAATTCCAGAATCCTCAGGAATTAAATTCCAGAATCCCTCTGGGAGTGAAATTCCAGAATCCCTCCGGCGCCTTCCCGGGGTGGATTTGTCTTTTCCCAGATTTTGGGAAGGCTCAGGAAGCCCCGGGGATAAGAAGCCCTTTGGGACCCTCATTCCCAAATCCCAGTTTTTTCCAGGCTCCCGACCCCGCTGGGCTCCGTCTGCTCCCGAGTTTGGCTCTTCCCGATTCCCATTCCCCAAAACATTTCCCAAAGCTTCGATCCCGAGGTTCAAGGGGAAAGTTTCTTCTGGAGTTTCTTCCTCCCAGGCACCCCCAAATCCCTGGATTTCCCCTCCATCCCCGATTCCCGGATAAAAACCGGGATCAAAGCCCTTCCCAGCAGGAATATTCCGGATTTGGGGGGGAATTCCGCCCATTCGGGAGCAGCTGGAAAATCCCAGAGGTGCAGCTCACCCGGAGCCTCCCTGTGGGAAGGATCCCAAATCTCCCAGATCCCGGAATTCCCGGCTAATTGAGCCTCATTATCCGGGTGATTGACAGCTGTCACTCAGCCTGGCTCAGATTTATGATTCCCTGCCCCAGGGAATTCCCTTTGATTCCAGAGCTGGAACAATTCCATAAAAAACATCCAATCCTTCGGGATTTTCCTGCTGAGGGATCCCGATCCGCTCGGGGAGGGATTTGGGGGAGATTTTTGTGGGAAAAGGATCCCAAAATCCCCCCGGAAAACACAAATTCCCAGGAATTCCCATGGAAACATTGATCCAATCCCCCCCCCCAGCCGGATGGAATTCCAAGGAATTCCCAATTCCCAGGGAAACCCCCACAGAGGAAAACTTTTTTTAGACTTTTCCCAGGAAGTTTTTCCTCCCCGCTCTGGATTCTCCCAGAGGAGAATCCCCGAGCGCTCAGGGATTCCAAGGGAAGGGAAAACTTGGAATTTCCTCATCCCAGTTGCTCCCCAGTATCCCCCAGTTTGGCACTGGGATCCCTCCCCACCCCAAATCCATCAGGAACAGGGAATTTTTTTGGAATTCCCACCCCGGTTTGAGCTTGGAAGTTCCTCCACTTTTGGGAAAAACGGGAATTTCCTCCCAAAACCTCCCTAAAAATTCCCTGTGGAGCCAAAAAAACCCGAACAGAATCCTTTAAAGCTCCTTTCCCAACAAAAACCTGGAATTTTCTGCTTCCAGCTCCTCACTTTTTTCCCAATTTTGGGGATTTGGCTTTGGGGGAATTCTCCCCGTTTTTGGTGGGTTTTTTCCTCCATAAAAACAACTCCAAAACTCCAAAAACTCCAATCGGTGGAATCCCTAAAAAACCCCCCAAAATTCCCAAATTCCACCTGGATCCCACTCCCAAATCCAGCAAACCTGGAAAAGAGGCTGAAAATCCCCCAAAAAATCAGGAAAAACCCTGAAAAAAGCTGGAAAAGGAGCAAAGATCCCTCACCCAACTGGAATTCTCCCCCAAATCCCTGAAAAAAATCCCTGGAAAACTTCAGCGCTTCCAGGGATTGGGGCTGGAAGGGGCAGAAATTTCCTCTTTTCTTTGGGAATTCTTCATTGAAATCCCCAAAAATCCCAATTTCCTCCCTGGGTTCCTTTGAACCCAAATTCCCACAAAAATTTGGAAATCCGGGATCAAGCCCCAGGAATTCCGTAAATTCCTTTTTTTTTTCTCCTTTTCTCGCCCAAATTCCTCCTCTCTGCCTTCGAAATTCCCAGGAAATCCCCATTTTTGGGGCGTTCTCCCCACATTTCCCCCGGGGAAAGAAGGAAATTGAGGAATTTCCCTCCATTTTGGCCAAATTCCCAAACTGAATTTTCTCTCCCTGAGATCCGAAATTCGATGGAATTCCCAGAGTTTCTGACCTCAGGAAGGAAATTTGGGGGAAAAAAAAAAATCTTTGAAGATCCTTAAATTTATTTATTTATTTATTTTAATTTTTTGGGGCTAAAAATCCTCCCAAACCTCAGAATTCCCAATTTTTTTGTTTTTGTTTTTGGTTCCCAGAAGTGGAAATCCGGGAGTTCGAAGGAAGAAAAGAATCCAAAAATTTCAATTTTTCCTTTTCCTGCTCCTCAAAATTTCCATTTTCCGGCTTTTTTGGGTTTTTTTTGTGGGGTTTTTTGTTGTTTTGTTTTGTTTTGTTTTTAATTAAAACTCCCAACCCGGCCTCTCCTGAATGAAAAAATTAACATTTTAAAATCGGTTTAAAATCAGAATTTTAACCCCAAAATCCATCTGGGTTTTCATTTTCCGTGGAAAACAATTTTCCAATTTTTTTTTTTTTTTTTTGGTTCAATTTCCAGCAAAATCCAACCCCAAAAGGAGGGCGGGAAAAAGCAAAACTTGGGGTGAAAATTGACAAAAAGAAGGAACCTTCAGCTGAAAATGAACATTTTTCATTAGGAACAATTAATTCCGGGATTTTCCTGCTGGGAAACCCCAAATTGGGAGGAAAATCCGAGGGAAAAAAGCGAATTTTGGGGATTTTTTCCTGGACATTTCTCTGCCCTGAACCGAACTTCGGCGCCGGAACAAAAACTAAAAATGTGAATTTTCATCATTGAAATGAGAATTCCCGCCCTGAGCTGGGGGTGGAAAATCCCATTGAATTCCCATTTTTGGGGGGGGAAAAAAATCCCAAACCCAAGCCCGACCCTCAAATCCCAACCCCAAATCCTGAATTTTTTCATTTTTATTTCCTTTTTTTTTTTTAAAAAAAAATCTTCGTTTTTGAAGCTTCCCCGGTGACTCCAACGAGGAGAATTTTGGAGACTTTGGGGTTGAAAATTGGGAGTTTTCCCCCAGATTTTCCCATCAACAAAATCCCAGGAAAAACCAATTCCAAAATAAAACAAAACCAAACCCCCAAAAACGCTCAAAATGTCCCTAAATTACCCCCAAAATCTCAATTTTTTTGCTGATAAAATCCCATTTTTATCGATATTTCTTCGCAATTTAAAGAATTCTGCTCAAATAATTCCCCGGATAATGAAAATATTTGGGAGAATTAATTAATCCCAAGGGAATGAATCCCCAAGAAATCAATTTATTCCGTTTCAATCAATTAAAATCCTTTTTTTTTTTTTTTGGTGCTGTTTTATCTCATTTTGGGGTTTTTTTGGGTTTTTTTCCCCCCAATTATTTTTGACGGTTTCTTTAGGAGAGGTTTTAAAAATCGGGAATAAACCAAGAGGAAAGAATTCCTCGGGATTTTTTTAGGTGTTAATTAATTAAAACCACCCCAAATTAAGGGGTTTTTTTTTTACATTGTTATTTCCACTTTAAAATAAAGGGAAAAAAAACCAATTTGGGGCTTTTTGGGGGGTGTTTTTTGGGGTTTTTGTTTGGGTTTTGGGGTTTTTTTGGGGTTTTTGGGTTTTTTTTTTTTTTGCTTTTTTTAAAAAAATAAATGAACTGGGAAGGGCGACCCCGCTCCTGACTCATTTTCCCAACATTTTTAAAGGGATCAAAAAAAGGGGAAAAAACCAAAATAAAACAAAACAAAATTTAATTTGGGGTTTTGGGGCGGGAGGGGGAAAGGGGAGGAATTTCGTTTTTGATCCCATCCAACCCTAAATTCCCCCTTAATGACCCCATTTCCTGCTCCCTGCCGCTCCAAACTGGAAATTCCAGTTTGGAAAAAGGACAGGGAAGGATTTTAAAAAAATAAAAAAATAAAAAAATAAAAAAATAAACCCCCCCCAAAAAAAACCACCCCTTCCCCCATAAAAAAATCCCAAAAAAAATCGTTTTTAGGGAAAAAAAAAAAAAGGTTTTCTCTCCCTCTTTTCCTGGGATTGGAGAAACCAAAAAATCCCCAAAAATTCCCCCCAAAAATTCAATTTATGGCTCCAAACCCTCCCTGATTGAAGGGAAAATCCCCCAAATCGCCTTTTCCACACCCAAAAACCCCAAAGTCCTTCCCTCCAACGAAGTGTCCGGGACGCTCCCGAAATCCCAAAAAATTCCCACAAAACATTCCAGGAGAGGGAAAAGTGGGAAAAGCGGCGCTGGCCCTTTAAGAGCAGACCCGGGTGGGGGAGGGGGCGCGGATTTTAATCCCCCCCCCAAAAAAAACCCAAAAAAATCAAAAAATGGGATTTTCCAGCCCAATCCAAGCGTTTTTAGGGAGGAAAACAAATCCAAATCTCAAAATATTTAAAAGTTGTGTTTTTTTTCTTTCCTCTTTCCCAGCACGTCTTTAAATCCCAGACCCCAAAGGAATTTTTCTGATTTTTTGGGAATTTTTTTGTGGGGGAGGGAAAACAAAAAGGGGAAATCTGCTCCTCCCTGCCCAGATCGTTGATTATCCCTAAAAAATCGGGATTTCCTGGGGTTTTTTGGGATTTTCCTGTAACTTCTCATGGAACTCCGTCCCAAATTCCCCCCAACTCCATCCCACAGAAACACAAATCCTTGGGGAAAGGGGGGAAAAATATTGATAAAAATTCAGATTATCCCACTAAAACCCGGGAATTCGGGCCGGGAAAAGGGGAATTCCCGGCTGGGGTTGGGATGGAGCCCTTTTGGGGTCGGCCAGGGTTTTGGGGGGGAAAGGGGGGGATCCCAAAAGGGGGCAGGGAAGGGTTGGGGTTTGGGATGTTTGGGGTTGGGATTTTGGGATTTTCTGGCCGGGATTTGGGGAAGTTTGGGATGGAATTTCGGGATTCTTGGGGTTGGGGTTTTGGGAAGTTTGGGGCCGGGATTTGGGGATTTTCCGGCCGGGATTTGGGGAAGTTTGGGGCTGGGAAGCGCCGGCCTCCTCCCCTCCCCTCCCCTCTTTTTTCCCCTTTGGAAAAGGCGCCTCGGTCACGTGGCGCTGGATTCGGATCCAAGGCGGAATCTTTGGGAATTCCGGGAATTCCGCGACTTTGGGACAACGAAAAACGGAGCGGGGGGGAGGGGAAAAAAAATTAAAAAAGGGAATTTGTGGGGAAGAAAAAGCCCTCCCGATCCGGGCGGGATTTGCAGGATTTTCCGGGAATTGCGGAGCGCGGGGAGGATTTTCCCGAGCGCTCCCGGCCCCGGGAACAACAAAGGCCGGGAAGATGGAGAGGGATGGGCTGGGCGGGAGAGGCAGAGCCCGGGAAAGCCCCAAAAGCGCCGCTTTTCACCCCAAAAATCCCAGGAATTCCGCCGGGATTCCATCCCCGCCCGCCCGCCGCGGCCGCGTGCTGCTCTCCTTCCTTTCTCCCCGGAAAATTCACTTTTGAAAATCAAAATTTTTTTAAAAAAAATAATGAAATTTTTTTTCAATTTTTTTTTAATTATTATTTTTTTCTTCGCCTAAAACAAAGGATTTTCCCTCATTTCCCAGCCCGGGAGCCAAAAATTCTTCCACAAGTTTGGAAATCCCAACCCCAACCCATCCATCACCTTGGGCAGCACGTGGAGAATTATTTGTTTCACCTTTTTTTTTTTTTCTTTTTTTTTTTTTCTTTTTTTTTTTTTTAATGGAAACCTCGCAAACCTCTTGGAAAAAAATCAATTACTTCACGAAATTATTCATTAATTAATTGAACACAACTCGCTGGGGGCAAATCCCAGCCCAAAGTCTCCGAGAATTCTTCATTTTTCACATTTTTGGGTGGAAATTTTTTGCCTTTTTCCTCTCTCATTCCCCCCCACTTCCAAAACAAATTAATAATTCCGATGGTAACGATCAAAAACCCCATTAAAAATCAATTTTAAAAAATCAATTAAAACTCCGCTTTTACCTTTGCTTTTTGGGCACCGAGTGCTCGATCTCCAGCTGCTTCCCGTGGAGCTCCACTTTCCCTAAAAAAAACCCAAAAAAACCAAAATCGGGATGGAAAATCTGGGAGAGGGAAAAAAATAATAAATAAATCGGGATAAAGCGGGAATTTTCTCCCGAATTCCCCCCAAAGGCAGCGCTCGGCTCCTTCCCGAGTGGAATTGGAGGTCCCAGGCGGGAGCGGTGCCCCTGGAATTGTTCCTGGGGAATTTTTCCCTCCAGCCTGGAAGGGTCCCAGGGATGAGATTTGGGATTTGATTTTTTCTTTTTCTTTCAGCTCTCCGGGATAAAACCTTTGGAGAAAATTCCCTCCTTTTTTTTTTTTTTTTTTTTAATTTATTTATTTTTTCCCACCCAAAGGCTCCAAATTGGGGATTCCACAGGAAGGGATTTTCCTGCTGGAAAAATGGAGCGGGGTTTCCTCGCTGCTGGGTTATTCCACGAGGTTTTTTTAATTTATTCATTAAATTTATTAATTTTTTTTTTTTTGAGGAGGGGGGAGTGGGGAAGAGGAAGAATCAGATCGGGGGCTGGGGGGGGAAGAACCCGGGCGGAAGGAGATGGAGAGGAGGGGAAAAAAGAAAAAAAAATTTTAAAAAGCCTCAAAATTCCCGATTTTCTCCCAAATTCCCTCTTCCCAAGCTTTCCGCTGGAGCCGGGACCCCCGGGGCTGGGGACGGCTTTTGGGGGGACCCCTGTGGGGTTTTTGGGGTCGCTTCGTGTCCCCATCCCGGGCCGGGAATTTGGGGAAGGGACAAAAAACAAAAAAAAGAAAAAAAAAAAGGGGGCGCGGCCCCGACGGGGTCCCGGGGATTGAATCGGGATTTGGGGTCGGGATTTGGGGTCGGGATTTGGGGGGTTCAGGGCTCCGCATTTCGGGGCTCCGGAGGGGTTGAGGGGTCGGGATTGGGGAGTTGGGATTGAAGGGTCGGGATTTGGGGGGGTCCGGAGGGGTCGGGAACGATTTCGGGGCTCGGGAGGGATCGAGAGAGAGGCGGGAAGGGATCGAGGGGCTCGGGAAGGATTTGGGGGCTCGGGGAGGATTTGAAGGGTCCGAGAGGATCAGGAGGGATCGAGGGGCTCGGGAGGGATCGAGGGGCTCGCGATTTCCCGGGGGGGCTCAGGAGGCTCCGAGGGGCCGGGGCGGGATCGAGGGGTTCGGGATCGAGGGGAAGCTCGGGATGGAGTGAAGGTTCGGGATCGAGTGAGGGCTCGGGATCCAGAGGGGGTCGGAGGGATTTTTTGGGGGTGGATTTGGGGTGGGAGCCGCGGCTCGGGGCCGCGCTGGGCGCTGCTCACCCGAGAAAGTTTCGATGGCTCTCATGGCCCACTGCTCGTCGGGGCAATCCACGAAGGCATAGCCGGACTTGACCAGGAACTGCCCGCTGAAGGAGATCTGGTGCTCGGCGAACACTTTCTCCAGCTCGGCGGCGGTGACGCCCTCGGGCAGGTTCCCGATGTAGAGCTTGTTCATGCTGGGGGGGTTCCCGGGCTGGGGGGATTCCCGGGGGGGCTCCGCCGAGCGCCCCTCGAGCTCCGGCCGCGCTCGCTGCGGGCGCGGGGGCTGCGCTGGGCGGCTCCGCTTCGCCCCCCGAGCTCGGCCCGCTCGGCTCCGCTTCTTTTTTCTCTCTTTTTTTTTTTTTTCTTTTTGTCTTTTTTTTTTTTTTCCTTCCCCTCTTTTATATTTTGTGCCTTTTTTTTTTTTTCTTCTTTTTTCTTTTTTTTCCTCCCCTTTTTTTTTTGCCGCGAGCGGATTTTTGCGCCGTTAAGGGAGGAGGGGGGCGGCGGCCGCTGGAGGAGGAGGAGGAGGAGGAGGAGGAGGAGGAAGGAGGGGAGGGGAGGGGGAGGGGGCGGCCCCGGCGGGCAGGGCGGTGGCGCCGGTGGCTGAGGGGGCCCCCGAGGCGGCCCCGAGTGGCACCGGACACCGGGAGGGGTGACAAAGGTGAAGGGGGAGGTGACGAGGACACCGCCGCTCAATAAAAGCTGGGAGACAAAATATAAATAAAAAATTTTAAAAAGGAGTGGGAAGGTGAAAATGTTTGCGGGGAGGAAGCCACGTGGTGATGCGGGAGGGGGGAGGGGCTGGGGGGGGGAGGGGGCGGCCGCCGCTTTCATTTATTTATTCTTCTTCGTTTATTTATTTGGGTTTTTTCATTGATTTCGGGAGTTGAATTCTCTTTTCCGTCCTCGCCGGTATTGGGGGGGGGGGGTCCCGTCCTCCATCCCCTCCCCCCCCCAGCCCCCAACCCCGGGATCCCCCCCCCACCTCCCCCTCCCCCCAGCGCCATCGGGGGCTCCTTCCCCATCTGCTCCTTCCCTCCCCTCCCCCACCCTCCCCTCCCCCCCCCGGAGCCTCAATGGGATTTTTCTGGGTGTAAAAAAAACCAAAAAACAAAAAAAAACCACACAAAACCCAACAACAACAACAACAAAAAAACTTCGGCATCGAAAGGGGCCGGGGGGGCTCTGGCGCCACCGATTTGGGGTCGCGCCGGCCTCGCCCCCTCCTCCCCCGGAGCTGCCGGGACCCCCGGGCTGGGGTTGGGGCCGGGGGGCACAAAGAGACCCCCGCCCCCCCCCCCTTTTATCCGGCGCTGCCCTCCGGCCGGGCCCCGCTGCCTTTTCGGGAGAGTTTTTATTTTTAGCTTCCGAGCCGCCTTGGGAAGGGCAGCGAGGGAGCCCCGAGCGCCCCCCGGGACCGGCACAGCCCCCCGGGACCGGCACAGCCCCCCGGGACCGGCACAGCCCCCCGGGACCGGCACAGCCCCCCCCCGGGACCGGCACAGCCCCCCCGGGCCGCCCACACCGACCCCCGGGACCACCGGGCGGCCACGGGGCACCGGGGGGCTCCGGGGGGCACCGGGGACTGGGCTGGGGGCTCGGGGGGCACCGGGGGGCACCGGGGGGGCTCCGGGCGCGGCTCCCCCTCCCCTCCCTCGGCCCCTCGCGCCGTAATTAACTCTGCACGAGAGAACTCTTAACGAGGGGACGCTTAATGAGCTCAGCTCGCTCCCCCCCCGCCCCCCGCCCCCGCCTGCGACCGAGCGGCAGCGGGGGAAAGCAAATCCCTGGAAAAGGTGGGGGAATTCCCTAAAAAAATGCGGGGGAAAAAATGAGCTTCAAAATGCTGGGAAATTCCAAAAAAAAAAAAAAAAAAAAAAGTGGGAAGACTCCCTAAAAAAAAAAAAAAAAAAAAAAAAAAAAAAAAAAAATTGGAAAATTCCCTAAAAAATGTTGGAAAATTTCCTTTAAAATGTTGAACAATTCCTGAAAAAAAAGCTTGAAAATTCCTCCCAAAAAATGTTGGGGAAACTGCCTAAAAAATATAGGAAAATTCCTAAAAAATGTCGGAAAATTCCTTTTAAAATGTTGAAAAAAAATCCCTAAAATGGGGGAAATCTCTAAAAAAATGTTGGAAAATTGCTGGAAAATGTGGGGGAATTCCCTAAAAAAAAAAGTTGGGAAAATTCACTAAAAAAAAAATGCTGGGAAAATCCTGAAAAATGTGGAAAAAAAACCCTAAAAAAAAAGTTGGGAAATTCCCTAAAAATGTGAGGAAGTTCCTAAAAAATGTTGGAAAATCTCCTGAAAAAAAAAAAAAAAAAAAAAAAGAAGTGGGGAAATTTCCTTAAAAAAGGTTGGAAAATTCCTTTAAAAAAGCTGGAAAATCCCTAAGAAATGTTGAAAAAATTCCTGAAAAACTCAGAATTCCAATGAGACCCCTCAAAATTCAATGAAATCGCCCCTTCCCAATTAACTCACAGGGAACCCCCAAAAAAACCCGAGGGAGGAGATAAAAAAATCCATTCCCAGCTTGGGATCCATCCCTGATTCCCGGCTGGAATATTTGGGATTTGGGATTTGCTGGATGAGGAGCAGAACACTGAGAAATGAGGGGGGGGGGGGAACCACCAAAAATGGGGGGAAAACCCTCAAATTCAGACAAAAAGGGAAATCTCCGATGGGATCCCGGATTCCCAGCCCCCTCCTGCCCCTCGCGCCATTCCAGAGGCCGGGAATTCTGGGAATTCCAAGAATTCCGGGAATGCGAGGGGCGGGAGATGGAAGCGGGAGGGGCCAGACCCCAAAATGCCCCAAAAAATCCCCAAAACCCCAAAATCCCAGAATCCCCAAATCCCCCACTCCCACCCCAAAAAAGGGAAGCGCTGCCCCCATCCCCCTCCTGACCCCGAGCTTTTCCAGCCTCTGCAGAATTCCAGGAAAATTCCAGAGGGAATTCCAGACTGGCCCACTCCCCTTTTTTTTTTTTTTTTTTTCTTCCCCCAGGATTTTCCTCTGTCGCCTTTTGGCTTCCAAATCCTCCCCCCAAAAATGTGGGGATTTGGGAATTTCGGGCTGGATTTGGAGAGGGTTGGAGAATTTTCCCCTCCTGCTCCACCAATGTCGAACATTCCCGGTTTTCCAGCAGCTTCTGGGATGGTTTTCCCTCCCTCCCTCCCAGGGCAAAGGGAAGGAGCTGCCAGCACCAAGCGCTCCCCCATCCATGGATTGTCCTGGGGGAGGAAAAACCCCGGGAATTCCATCCCAAAGCTTCCCCCGGCATCCCAGAGAGGATTTTGGGGAAGGTGGGAAGAAGGAAGGGAAAAGGGAAAAGGAAGGAATCCCTCAGGTCGCTCCCAATCCCGTTTTCCATGATCCCAGGGAACCCCTTGGAATCCGAGTTTCCCTTGGGATGTTCTCTGGGAGAAGAGGGAGCGCTCCAGGATTTTCCCCAATTCCTGGGAGTCCAGCTCCTCCCGGTTGGGTTTTCCAGGATGGAAATTCCGGGGCTGGGTGATCCCCGAGGTGTCCCCGGAGTGCTGGGGTTGAAATCCATCGGGATTCCCAAATCCTGGAGCTCCGCCCTGGCGGATCGATCCCACATGGAATTCCCGAACCCCAGAATTCTGGGGAGGGGGCAGATCCAGAAGGAAATTCCAGGTCCAACCCCCCGGGGCTGGGGAAGGACGAGGTTTGGATCAGGATTTGGGACAATTCCTGCTTTTCTGGGAATCCCTGGAATTCCCAGCCACATTCCCACCCCTGGAATCACAACTCTTGTGCTCAATCCCACCTTTCCCAGCTTCTTAATTCCAACCTATTCTGGGAAAAAAAAACCAAAACAACCCGGGAATTCTGCTGCTTTTCCTTGGAGCAGCCAGCCCGGGATAAACCGGGAACGAATCCAGCTGGAAATTCCTCTCACCCTATTAATTCCCGCCTTAATGAGAGGGAAAAAACCCGGGAATTGCTGCCGCGGAGCGCAGAGCACACATCGTAAAGATATCGGGATCAATCCTCGCGCTTTTCCAGCGGGAAGGGCTCCCCGGGGGGGTTTTATGGCCGGGAAAATGTCCCAGCTTTGGGAGGGGGCTGGAGAAGGGAATGGGGTTAATTGGGGGGTAATTAGTCCCCTAATTGCTTTAATCACCCCCATAATCGCTGATGGGGGGGGCGGTTGTTGGGAATGGGGATCCAAGGCGATTTTCCTGGGATGTGGAGCAGGGATTTTGGGATCTGTCCCGAAAAGAGAGGGAAAGAGGAGGAATGAGGAGAGCGGGGTGGCCCCGCTGGGTTTGGGATCCGACATTCCCAGAGCTCCGGTCCCGTTATTCCCGCCCGGGAACGGCTCCCTGGCCAGCCCTGCCCGGCAGAATTCCCGGGAAGTCCCACATTTCTGGGATCCTTGGGATGGGCAGCGAGCCCTGCGGGAGCGATGGGATCGGAGACGGAGCCAACGCCGGGGACGCTGCTCTGATCCCAGAGGGAGATCCCAAAAGGAGAGCTGGGAATGGAAAAAAGAGGATTTGGGAATGCCAGAGCAGGATTTGGGAATCCCAACCTGGACCTGCCCCTCTCCATCCCAATTTTTCCCTCGGAGATCCCATTTTTGGGGGAAGAAACGCCGGATTTGGGGCCGGCACATCCCCGGATTCGACAGCGATCGAACCAAGAGTGAGGAATCCAAGGATTTCAGCAGAAAAGGAGCAGGCTGGGGGATTTTCCATGACAAAAAAAAAAAAAAAAAAGGGAATTCTGGGTGGTTTTTCCATGGAATTAGGGCTGGAACAGCCCCATTAATGCCCCGATGCAGAAATGGTTAATTACCATTAATGTCAATATTTCCCGAGGTGATTTCCTGCTGGGAATTGCCCCCAATTCCCGGCTGGATTTCCTGGTTACCCGGTGGGATCGGGATAAAAACACCCCCGAGAGGCTCCGGGGCTCCAGAACCGCCGGGAGCTCTGCAGGGAGAGGTGAGGGATTCCGGGCAAAACGGGAATGCCGGGCAAAAATGGGAATGCTGGGCAAAAAATGGGAATTCCGGGCAAAATGGGAATTCCGGGCAGAATGGGAATCCTGGCTCCGTTTGTGGGGTTTAGGAGGGGAATTCTCCCCCCAAACCCAAACCCATTCCCATTCCCGCTGGGAATTCCAGGATCAAAATTTCGGGAGCGGCGCAGGAAAACCTGGGCTGGAGCTTTTTTGGGAGGGACTCGGTTGGGAAAGTTCGTGGGACGGAGGGAACATTCCCAGCCCCACGCCTCTGGAATTCACATCCCCTCATCCCTCCGGGTGTGTTGCAGGCGCTGCAGATCTCCCCGAGTTGTTTTTTCCCGGATTTTCCCGGTTTTTCCCGGTTTTCCCGAGGCGGTTCCAGGCGGGAGGATGTCCCCGGGCTGGCTGCGGGCGCTGCCGCTGCTGCTGGCCGGGCTGGGCGCGCTGTGCGCCGAGGAGGAGAGCGGCCCCGGGTGAGAGAGAGACCCCGAGAGACCCCCGGCCAGCCCCGGGGGCGGCTCCAGGGACTTGGGGTGGGATTCCATGGATTTGGGGGGGATTCCATGGACTTGGGGGGGGGATTCCATGGACTTGGGGGTGGATTTCGTGGATTTGGGGGTGGGATTCCATGGATTCAGGGGGGATTCCAGGGATTTGAGGTGGATTCCATGGACTTGGGGGTGGATTCCATGGATTTGGGGGTGGATTTTGGGGGGGATTCCATGGACTTGGGGGGGGAGGATTCCATGGACTTGGGGGTGGATTTCGTGGATTTGGGGGGGGATTCCATGGACTTGGGGGTGGATTTCGTGGATTTGGGGGGGGGGGATTTCATAGGATCAGCAGTGAGCAAATCCCGACGGGATCAGGAATGCCCAATGGGATCAGGCCTCCCCAAATCCCAACGGGATCAGCACCGCCCATATCCCGTTTTACCCATTTCCCCCATTTCCCCATCATTCCCCCATTATTCCCCCATCATTCCCCCGTCATTTCCCCATTATTCCCCCATATTTTCCCCATTATTCCCCCGTTATTCCCCCATTATTCCCCCGTTATTCCCCCATTATTCCCCCATCATTTCCCCATATTTCCCCCATCATTCCCCGTTATTCCCCCATCATTCCCCCATTATTCCCCCATCATTCCCCCGTTATTCCCCCATCATTCCCCCGTCATTTCCCCATCATTCCCCCATCATTCCCCCATCATTTCCCCATTATTTTCCCCATCATTCCCCCATCATTCCCCCATCATTCCCCCGTCATTCCCCCATCATTTCCCCATTATTCCCCCATCATTCCCCCATCATTCCCCCGTCATTTCCCCGTCATTTCCCCGTTCCCGTTCCCAGCCCGGCCCCGTTCCCGGCCCCGTTCCCGGTGGCCCTGCAGCGCCGGTACTCGGAGGCCACGCTGGCCAGCGACTACAGCCGCACCATGGACCACGTGCTGAAGAAGAACTTCGTGGAGTGGCTGCTGGCCCGGCGGGAGAAGAAAAGCCAGTGAGCCCCGAGCTCCCCACTTCCCCCATTCCCGGATCCCCAGAGTCTAAATCCCCCAAAAATCCCAAATTCCTAAACTCCCAAAACCTCAAATTCCCAAATCCCCAAACTCCCAAACTCTCTAACTCACAAATCCCAAAACTCCCAAATTCCTAAATCCCCAAACTCCTGAATCCTCAGATTCCTAAATCCCCAAACCCCCAAACTCCCACATTCCCAAATCCTCAAATTCCCAAACCCCAAACAATCCCCAAATCCCTAAACCCCCAAACTCTCTAACTCCCAAATCCCCAAACTCCCAAATACAAAAATCCCCAAATCCCCAAACCCCCCAAACTCCCAAATCCCCAAACCCCCAAAAAACCCCAAACCAACCCCAAACCCCCCGCACTGTTTTTCCCCCCGGGACAACATTTCCCATTGGGATTTTCCCGGATTTTTCTTTCCCCCAAACCCCCTGGAATTCCCTCCAAGCGAACCCCCGGCACCCCCTGGTGGGATTTCCGGGGAATTTTGGGATCAGCCGGGATTGGGATTTTTCCCGGGGTTTCCCTTTCCCAGCGCGGAGCTGCTCAGGAGAGAGGCCGAGCCCCAAAAAGCCGCGGAGGAGCCGGAATTTGGGGATTCGGGAGCCAAAGATTTCCTGGGATGGCTCCGGGAAAACCGGGAAAAGCCGAGGTCAGGGGGCAGGGAAAACCGGGATTTGGAGATTTGTTGGGGTTTTTTATGGAATTTGGGGAGGTTTGGGGGCGTTTTTTAAACAGGATTTCGGGATTTCTTGGGGTTTTTATGGTATTTGGGGACGTTTTTGAGGTTATCTTAACAGAATTTGGGTTTTTTTATGGAATTTGGGGAGGTTTGGGTTTTTTTCAATGGAATTTGGGGATTTGTTGTGTTTTTTTTAATGGAATGCAGGGACGTTTTGGGTTTTTTTAAGAGAATTTCAGGATTTCTTGGGGTTTTTTTATGGAATTTGGGAGCGTTCTGGTTTTTTTTTTAAACAAGAATTTGGGGATTTGTTGGGGTTTTTTAACAGAATTTGGGGATTTGTTGGGTTTTTAACACAATTTCGGGATTTTTGTTTGTTTGTTCGTTTGTTTTTGTGGAATTTGGGGATTTTCTTTGTTGTTTCGAAATGGAGTTCAGGGATTTGTTTGGGGTTTTTTTTTTCCCAGAATTTCCAGGGATGCTTCAGTTTAACAGAAATTTGGGATTTTTTTTTTTGGTGGTTTGGGTTTTTTTTTTTTTTTTTTTTTTTTTTTTTTTTTTTTTTTGTTTTTGTTTCTTTGTTTTGGTTTTTTTTTGTTTGTTCATTTGTTTGGTTGATTTGGGTTTTTTTTACAGAATTGTGGGATTTTGTTGTTTTAGGTTTTTTTACAGAATTTTGGGGATTTTTTTGGGGTCGTTTCTTGAACGGAATTTGGGGACTCTCGTTGTTCCCAGAGCTTTTTCACGAGCTGAGGGTTTGGGGTGGGGGAAAGGAGCCAATTCCTGGATCCCAGAGGGTTTTGGGGCCAAACCCTGGGGAAATCCCACCCCAAACCCAAAGAATGTCCCCATTCCCAGAGGAAATGAAAACTTTCAGGCTCTTGACCCAAACAAAATTCCCTGGGAATGAAGGATTGGGAGAGAGGGACATTAAAAAACAGGAATTTTTTTTTTTCTCCCTTTTAACTCTGTTTTTACAGATTTTTTTAGATTTTTTTTTCACCTGTAACTCTTTATTTACAGAATTATTTTGAATTTCTTTTTAATTTTAATTTTGTTTTTGCAGTTTTCCAGCTCTGGAAGGCTCCGAGGGCCTGAGGGAATTGGTGGAGCAGGAATTCCTGCTGTGGCTGATGTCGGGGGAGCTCTGCAGGGCCACGTGAGTTCCCCCAAAAATCCCTAAAAAATCTCTTTATCCCCCCAAATTTGTGGGCTTTTTGGGGTTTTTCTTTGGGGTCACATTCCCAGAGAAATCTGCTGGGAGTGCCCGAGGTCAGGGAGGAGAACTGGATGGGATTTGGGATTTTTCCAAGCCAGATCCTGGCCAGGGTTCTGGGATTTCAGCCATTTCCCAAAATTATTTCATGATAAATTAAAAAAAAAAAAAATTTAAAAAATGAGAAAAGGCAAATTTCCAGCATTTTTCCCCTTCTTTTGAATGGAAAATCTGCATTTCCTGGGATAAAACAGAGAGAAAAATCTCTGTGGGAAGAGCTGCTGGCAAATATTGGCAATGGGGTGGGGGAGGAAAAAAAAGGCATAAAACAAAAAGGGATTAAAATAAAATAAAATAAAATAAAATAAAATAAAATAAAATAAAATAAAATAAAATAAAATAAAATAAAATAAAATGGGATAAAAAAAATGGAATAAAATAAAACAAAATGGGATAAAAAATAAAATTTAAAAAATGAGAATAAAGGAATAAATCCAAATTGGGAATAAGATAATTGGGATAATCCTGTGGGATCTGCTCAGGAAAAGGGAGGCAAAGAGCAGAATCCCAAAAGGGATTTTAAAAAGGGTTCGGAATAATCAAATCCTCACCTCTCACGGGGACAAAATGCCATTTTTTAAAGGGTAATTCTACAGGATCTGGTAGGGATTTTTGTCCTTTATTTATTTTTTTTTCCCCCCTGCCAGGACCACGTAGCTCCAGGAGTTTCCATGGAATTCCCTCCTCACCCCAGGGCAGGAGGAGCAGGGTTTTTGTCCTCGTGAAATAAAAGAGTTGAACTCCAAGCTGAAAAATAAGATTTGGGTGAAGCTGAGGTGGGGAGAGGGGGGTTTTGAAATATCCCAGAAATGTTCAATAAATGTGGGTGGAAAGCCTGGAATGGCTTGGAAGGGATCCTAAACACCTCCCACTGAACCGGGGCTGCTCCAGGGACATTCCCAGGGATCCGGGGAGGAATTCCAGCCCGATAGCTCCCACAGAACCTGCCCGGTCACACAGAACCTGCCCCGGTCCCACAGAACCTTCCCCAGACCCACAGAACCTGCCCGGACCCACAGAACCTGCCCGGACCCACAGAACCTTCCCTGCTCCCACAGAACCTCCCCGGTCCCACAGAACCTCCCCGGTCCCACAGAACCTTCCCCAGACCCACAGAACCTCCCCGGACCCACAGAACCTCCCCGGACCCACAGCCCTGCCCCGGTCCCACAGAACCTCCCCGGACCCACAGAACCTCCCCGCTCCCACAGAACCTCCCCGGTCCCACAGAACCTCCCCGGACCCACAGAACCTCCCCGGTCCCACAGAACCTCCCCGGTCCAACAGAACCTTCCCCGGTCCAACAGAACCTTCCCCGGTCCAACAGAACCTGCCCGGTCCAACAGAACTTTCCCCGCTCCCACAGAACCTGCCCCGCTCCCACAGCCCCGCCGTTCTCGCTCTGGATTTGCCTCCACCCCGAGCCCTCCCTCAGGACAGCCCCGCCCTCTCCCGCCCACCGCCAAACTGACGGCTGTCTCTCCCAATCAACGAGCGCCGAGCGTCCGCAACCAACCAATCACCGCCCACGCTCCCGCCCCTTCCTCCCTCCCTCCTTCTTCCCGCCGTTCCCGGATGCGGCAAGGCGGGGTTTGCCCGGGGCACGGCCAATGGGGAGGGTGGACGCCGGCACGCGGGAGCGGCGGCAGCCAATGGGAAGGGCGGGCGCGGGCGCGCGCGCGCGGCGGCAGCCAATGGGCGCGGAGGACGCCGGGGGGGACACGGCCAAGGTGACGCTCCCCACAGAGCCGCTGCCGCCGCCGGCCCGAGAAGACCCCGCGCAGGTGGGAGCCGCGCCCGGCCCGGCCCCGCGCCCGCCGCCCCCGCCGCAGCCTCCGGGGCTCCCGGGCAGAGCCGCGGCCACGGCCGCTGCCCGATGGGGCCGTGTCCTTCGCTGCCAGGCGGGCGGTGGGGCCTGCGCTGTCCTCCGGAGGGGGGGGGGGGTCGTGAGGGCGCCGGTGTGGGAGGGAGGAGCTGCGCTGGGGCTGAGCGGGGATTAACGGGGGAGGGAGGACGCGGAGCCGGGCAGGGCCGAGGGGACAGCCAGGGGTATGGTGTGGGCAAAGCCTTGCGGACACGGTGGGGACAGGGTGCGGGGGCAAAGCCCTGGGGACAGCCGGGGACACGGGTGCGGTTAAAGCCTTGGGGACAGCCAGGGGTATGGTGGGGGCAAAGCCTTGGGGACAGCCGGACACGGCGGGGTCAGTGGGACACAGCCCCGGGGACACCGAGCCTTGCTGGGGACACAGCCCCGGGGACACCGGCGAGCTCGGCCGTGTGTGTGAGCCCGGGCCGGGGACAGCAGCGCCGGGAACCCGCCCCGCTCGCTCTCCGCTCATTTTCGCTTCTCTCTTTCGCGGTAGATCCAACACAATGCCGGCTCCCGTGGCGCTGCTCGGCTCCCCGGCGCTGGTAGGTGAATCCCAGGGCTGGGAATGCGGGGATCCCTCCCCTCCGGCATCCCGGGGATTGCTGGAGCCCGGGTTTGAGGAAGGAGGGAGGGAGGGAGGGAGGGAAGGAGCAAGGTGACCTCTGGTGACACCATGTGAGTGAGTGGCTGGCGCTCCAGCTGCGAGGCCCCGGGGCTGCTCCCGGCAGGAGCTCCACGGGCTCCCTCGGGAATGCCTTTCTTCCCAAGGAGGAGAACAGGGGTGGAAATGTGGCAATAATGGGGATTTCTGGGGCTGGCACCTTGCTGTGCTCAGCCTGGGGTGCGTGGAACTGCTGGTGGAGCCGATCCGAGTGGCTGGAATAGAAACACCCTGCACTGATAACCCTTGGTTTTCCAGCCTCGTGTCAGGGTTGGGATGTTTTTTGGGTGAGGATTTTAATGGGTTTGGTGCCCATAAATCCCGGGGTGGGAATGCCCATCTCTGCTCTCTGTGAGACCCCGGGGAGCAGCTGCAGGGATTTGGGGTTTGGGTTGGGTTTTAGGGGTTTGGGTTGGGTTTTAGGGGAAAGTTCTCCATGCTGAGGGCTCTGGGAACGGTCCCAGCCCAGGGGTGTTTGGGCAGGGAGGGATGGAGGATGATGAGGGGCAGGGGGGATGGAGGAGGATGAGGGTGGGGTGGGATGGAGGAGGATGATGAGGGTGTGTGTTCCCTGTCCCTGCAGTTCCGCTGCTGCTCCAGGGCTCTGGCCAGGCCCGTGTCCGTGGCTGTGCTGGGCAGGCCTGAGGCTCAGAGCGCACAGGTGAGCCTGGGGGGCTGCCCTGGGGGCTCATCCTCATCCTCGTCCTTCATCTTCCATCCTCAGCCCCATCCTGATCCTTCAGCCTTCGTCTTCCAGCCCCATCCTGTTGATCAGGACCAGCCCCCTCCTTCCCATGCTGGGTGCCAGCTCCGGGGTGTCCCTGCCGTGTCCCCTGGGGTGTCACAGCCCTGTCCTCTGGGGTGTCCCCGCCTGTCCCCACAGTCACAGCCCTGTCCCTGCAGCCCCTGAGGTGTCACTACCTGTCCCCTGGGGTGTCCCTGCCCTGTGCCCTGGGGTGTCCCTGGGGTGTCCCCGCCTGTCCCCCATGGTATCCCTGCCCTGTCCCTGCAGCCCCTGGGGTGTCCCCACCTGTCCCCACCATCCCTGCCCTGTCCCCCGTGATGTCCCCGCCTGTCCCGCAGGTGTCCCCGCCTGTCCCCTGCCCCTCGCGGCAGTTCCGCAGCAGCGCCCTGGCCCGGGACATCGACACGGCCGCCAAGTTCATCGGGGCGGGCGCGGCCACCGTGGGCGTGGCGGGCTCGGGGGCGGGCATCGGCACCGTCTTCGGCAGCCTCATCATCGGCTACGCCAGGTCAGCGCTCCCAGCTTCTCCAGGGGCTTCTCCAGGGGCTTCTCCAGGGGCTTCTCCAGGGGATTTTCCAGGGGATTTTCCAGGGGATTTTCCAGGGGGGTTTGGGGCCGGCTCCGCGCGGGGAGGGGTGGTTCAGGTACAGAGACGCTCGGGGTGTCAGGTGGGCAGCATTCCCATGGAATGGTCCTTTTCTTCCCTTAAAAATGGCCCTTTAAAATGTGCTCTCTTCCCTTGAAATGGCCCTTTAAAATGTGCTCTCTTCCCTTGAAATGATCCTTTAAAATGTGCTCTCTTCCCTTGAAATGGCCCTTTAAAATGTGCTCTCTCCCCTTAAAATGATCCTTTAAAATGTGCTCTCTCCCCTTGAAATGATCCTTTAAAATGTGCTCTCTCCCCTTGAAATGATCCTTTAGAGTGGTCCCTTCTTCCCTTAAAATGATCCCTTGGAAAGGTCCCCTCTTCCCTTAAAAACGGTCCCTTTTCCCTTAAAAACGAGTCCTTTAGAAATGATCCCCTCTTCCCTTAAGTGATCCCTTAAAACAGGGAATCCTTTCCTTAAAATGGTCCTTTAGAATGGTCCCTTCTTCCCTTAAAAATTGGTCCCCTGTGCCCCTAGAAATGATCCAGTGTCCTCTGGAAAATGATCCAGTGTTCCCCTAAAAGTGATCCTTTAAAATGGGCCCTGTGCCCCTGAAAGTGATCCACTGCTCTCTTAATAAAATCCATTTTTCCCTTGAACTGAAAGGTTCTGTTTAAATGCTCTGTTGTTAGTTTAAAATAATCCCTGCTGGTTAGATAATCTGGTTTTTTTTTCTCCTAAAAAGGATCCGCTGTTCTGTTAAAAATATTCCACTCTCTTAAAACAACAGTTCTAACAGAACAATGTTGTTACTTTAACTTTCTGTTAAAATAAGCCATTTTTTCTATGGAATTCACCCATCATTCCATTAAAACCAAACCCCTGAACTGCTTGAATCCCCCCCTCTCATTCATTCCCAACTTTCCCTCTGGAGCTCTGCTGCCTCTGGAAGGAATTGCAGGAATTGCAGCTTGGGAAGCACCAGGTGCCAGATAAATCCAGGGTTTGACATCCCTGAAAAAACAGGGAAATCCCTGGGAATCCCATCCCATCCCAGCTGCTCCCTGCCAGGCCACTGAGCCAGGGGATTCCAGGGAATTCCAGGGGATTGGGCTGGCTTGGGCATCCCTGGGGTCATTCCCTGGTTTGGGCCATTCCCTGGTTTTAGTCTCTGGTTTCATTCCCTGAATCTGGGCTGGTTTGGGGCATTATTCCCTGGGCTTATTCCCAGCCCTGGGCCACCATTCCCATTATTCCCATCATTCCCATCATTCCCATTATTCCCAGCCCTCGTTATTCCCAGCCCCCATTCCCATTATTCCCGTTGTTCCCATTCCCAGGAACCCCTCCCTGAAGCAGCAGCTCTTCTCCTACGCCATCCTGGGCTTCGCGCTCTCCGAGGCCATGGGGCTCTTCTGCCTGATGGTGGCCTTCCTCATCCTCTTCGCCATGTGACGGCTCGGGCCCGCCGCCAGTAAAGGAAGGAATTTCTCTACAGAATCGCTCTTCTGGGGCCTTTCTTTGGGGTTTTTTGGGGGTTTTTTGGGGTTTTTAACCTTGGGTTTCGGCTTTCTGGGGGGACTTTCTGGGTTGGAAGGGTGGGTGGTGGGGGATCAGATCCTTCTGTGGGGTGGGGATGGGAACGAAGCTGGGGTCGACTCAAATCTGCAGAACCCCCCCCAAAACATCTGGGCCCTGGGGGCCCTGGGGGTTGGATTCCAGTGGAATTCCCGGAGGGAACAGAGGGTTTCTCTACAGAAGTCCCCGCTTTGGGGGTTTTTTACCTTTATTTTTCACTTTTCTGGGGGAGATTTTGGCCTGGGTTGATGGGGGGGGGTTGAAGGGTGGAAAATCCTGGCTGTGGGATGGGAATGGGGAGGAAAACAGAGCTGGAGTCAGCTGAAATCTGCAGAAACGCCCCCAAAACTGAGCCCTGGGGTTGGATCCCGGGGAGAATTCCTGGGAATCCCTGGCTGCCCCACCCCTGGAATGTCCCAGGCTGGCTCGGAGCACCCTGGCACGGTGGGAACTGGCCCTGGATGGGATTTAAGGTCCCTCCCCACCCCAAAACCCTTCCAGGATCCCATGGCAGGGGTTTGGCAGCAGGGAATTCCCAAGAATTGGGAATTCTCACCCTGTCCCTCCTCAAAGTGAAATTCCCACAAAATCCCTGGAGCTGAGGGGTTGGGTTGGGTTTGGTTTCCCCCCAGCTCATCCCTTTCCAAGCCTGCAGTGGATCAGGGAGGAGAAATTCCCAGGTCCCACCCAAATCCCGGGATTTGGGGCGAGGCAGCCGCGCCTTGAAGGAAAAGGGAGCCCGGAGGGGAAGGGAGCTTGGCTCGTTAGCAGCTCTGAGTAATTAAATGAATTAATGCGGCCGCTCCTGCTGCCCAGAGCCTGTGGCTGTGAGCTGTGAGCTTCCCAGGAATGGGAACATGGGGATGGGGATGGGAACATTCCTGGGAATGGGAACGGGAATGGGGCACAGGGGTTGGTGGCTCTCTCTGGGGACATTCCTGGGAATGGGACACAGGGATGGGCTTGGGGACATTCCTGGGGATGGGAACACGGGGATGGGGTGGCTCTGTTTGGGGACATTCCTGGGAATGGGAATGGGGCACAGGGATGGGTTTGGGGACATTCCTGGGAATGGGACACCAAGGCTGCCGGAATTCCGGGGGGGTTGAGGAGAACCCGGCTCAGAAATCTCCGAGATTTGGAGAAACACCAGGACTGAGGAGGCTCTGGCTGAGCTGGAGAGGGAGAATTCCCTGGAATGTGGGAGCCTGGAGCAGGAGCAGCCCCTCTGGGAATCCCCCTGGAGAGGAGGACACTGTTACTGCGCTGAGTTACATTTATCCACCCGGGAAACTCGGAATTCCCTGGGAGCCCCAAGTGTCCTGGGATTGCTGGGCTCACCCACCGTGGCTGGGATGATCCAGGAATGTTCCTGTTTCCCCTCTCCCACCTCTGTGACCCGGCTGAGGGTGCTGGGTGCTGCCCGAGCCCGCTGCCGGGATCCAAACCGGGATAAAAACTGGGATCCAAACCGGGATCCAGCCCTTCCCTGGGTCCCCAGCACCTCCCCGAGGGGGCTCAGCCTCTCCTCCCAACAGGCAGGACCAGGGGAAACAGCCTCCGGTTGTGCCAGGAAAGGTTCAGGTTGGGATTTTGGGGGAAAAAAAAAAGTAAATTCCGCTGGAAGGGGAAAATTCCCAGGTGGAGGGGCTGGTGGTCCCTGGAGGGGTTAAAAACCGAGGGGAGATGGCACCTGGGGACACGTGGGCTGGGGTGTGGTGAGCTTGGGAACAGGGAAAATATCCCGGGTGGGAGAGGATCCAGTCCCCGGGAATATCCCGGGTGGGATCATCCCGCCCATCCCCGGCCCTGCAGGGACATCCCCAAATCCCACCCTCTGCATCCCTCAGAGCGCTGCCCAAACTCTCCTTCAGCTCTGGCAGCCTCGGCGCCGTGCCCATTCCCTGGCGAGTGCCGATCCCAGAGGTCTCTCCCACCCTTTTTCCGTTCCCTTATCCCGCCGTTCCTCGAACTCCCCAAAAAACCCCAAATCCCCCTTTTCTCCCCGCCGCCCGCCAGACATCCCGCACGCCAGGGGGCGCCGCCGCGGCTTCACCCTCCCCTATTCCCCTGCGGCAGAGCCGCTCCTCCCGCCCGCTCTATGGTGCCGGGGGCGGGCAGCGTGGGCGGCGCGGGGCCGCTCTGGCCGCGCGCCTCGGTGGTGCGGAGTCCCGGAAGCGGCGCGGGCCGAGGCCGCAATGGCGGAGAGCCCGGCGGCCGAGGACGCGGCCCCGGCCCCGGCCGCGGTGCTGGCGGCGGGCGGCGGCAGCGCCTCCCCCAGCGCCGCCGGTGCCGCGGGGACCCCCGGCGTCTTCATCCCCGCCGAGCTCTGGGCGGCGGCGGGTTTCGGCGCGGCCGCGGCGCCCGGCACCGGCGTGGCTCCCGGTAGCGGCGGAGCCCCGATGGCGGCGGCGGCGGCGGGGGCCGCGCTGCTCACGCACTCCGCCTTCTGGGACCCCACGGTCAGCGGCGACTGGGACAGCGAGCGGCCCAGCCCGGCCTGCCTGCTGCGGATCAAACGGTGAGCGGAGCCGGCGGTATCGGTACCGGTACCGGTACCGGCAGCGCGGGGCCCGGGCGGGGAGAGCGGCGGGGGCGTTCGGCTCGGCCTCGCCGCCGGTAACGGGCCCTGCGCCGGGCACCGGGACACCGGGACACAGGCCTGGGGACAGCGCCGGGCCCTGCCGGTGTGTCCCGGTCCATTCCCGGTGTCCCGGTCCATTCCCGGTGTCCCGGCACCGCGGAGTCCCGGGCGGCTTTGGCTGGGAAGGGACCTCGGGCGGGGAATTCCCTCTGCTCCGGGCTGGGAACAGCCCTGGAATTCCTGCCCGGGACCCCCCTGGAATTCCTGCCCGGGACCCCCCGGAATTCCTGCCCGGGATCCCCTGGAATTCCTGCCCGGGACCCCCCGGAATTCCTGCCCGGGACCCCCCTGGAATTCCTGGCCGGGACCCCCTGGAATTCCTGGCCGGGACCCCCTGGAATTCCTGCCCGGGACCCCCCTGGAATTCCTGCCCGGGACCCCCTGGAATTCCTGCCCGGGATCCCCTGGAATTCCTGCCCGGGACCCCCTGGAATTCCTGCCCGGGACCCCCTGGAATTCCTGCCCGGGACCCCCCGGAATTCCTGCCCGGGCTCTCCCTTCCCAGTCTCAGGGTGGGGAGGGGTCCCCGTGTCCCACCCTGGGATTCCCCAGGGTTCTGGGATCGCTCTGGAATTCCAGAGCGGGACAGAAGCCCCCAGTTCCCGATTCCCGATCCCGTGGCGCTCCCGCCTCATTCCCGTTCCCATCCCCAGGGATATCATGTCCATTTACAAGGAGCCGCCGCCGGGAATGTTCGTTGTGCCTGATCCCCACGACATGACCAAGGTGAGGAAGGCCTGGGCCGCCTCCTCCTCCTCCTCCTCTCCAGGGGCTCTCGGGAGCGGTTCCCAGCTGCAGCATTCCCTGGGCACGCTGGGCTGGGATTCAGGGAGCGCTGGAGGGTTTGGGGACTTTGGAAGCTTTGGGGGTACGGCAAGCTCTGGGAACACTGGAGAATTTGGGGACACCGGGATGTTTGGGAACACTGGGAAGTTTGGGAGCGCCAGGATGTTTGGGAACACTGGAGAATTTGGGGATGCCGGGAAGTTTGGGAAGACCAGAGGATTTGGGAGCACTGGGAAGTTTGGGGACACCGGGGGACTTGGGAGCACTGGAGGGTTTGGGAACGCTGGGGGGGTTTGGGAGCCCCAGGGGATTTGGGAACGCTGGGAAGTTTGGGGACACCGGGATGTTTGGGGACACCAGGGGATTTGGGAGCCCCGGGATGTTTGGGAACACCGGGAAATTTGGGAGCCCCGGGATGTTTGTGAGCCCCGGGAGCCGCGGGCAGGCTCGATGGCGTGCCCGTGCCGCAGATCCACGCGCTGATCACCGGCCCCTTCGACACCCCCTACGAGGGCGGCTTCTTCCTGTTCCTGTTCCGCTGCCCCCCGGACTACCCCATCCACCCGCCCCGCGTCAAGCTGATCACCACCGGCAACAACAGCGTGCGCTTCAACCCCAACTTCTACCGCAACGGCAAAGTCTGCCTCAGCATCCTGGGGTAAGGCTGGGCTGACAGACAGACAAACAGACTCTGCCTCAGCATCCTGGGGTGAGCTGGGCTAACAAACACTGCCTGACCATCCTGGGGTGAGCTGGGCTGGGGTAACACTGCCTCGGTGTCCTGGGGTGAGCTGGGCTATCAAACACTGCCTCAGCATCCTGGGGTAAGGCTGGGCTGAGAGACAGACAAACACTGCCTGACCATCCTGGGGTGAGCTGGGCTGGGGTAACACTGCCTCAGCATCCTGGGGTGAGCTGGGCTGGGGTAACACTGCCTCAGCATCCTGGGGTGAGCTGGGCTGGGGTAACACTGCCTGCCCATCCTGGGGTGAGCTGGGCTGGGGTAACACTGCCTCAGCATCCTGGGGTGAGCTGGGCTGGGGTAACACTGCCTCGGTGTCCTGGGGTGAGCTGGGCTGGGGTAACACTGCCTCAGCATCCTGGGGTAAGGCTGGGCTGAGAGACAAACACTGCCTGACCATCCTGGGGTGAGCTGGGCTATCAAACACTGCCTCAGCATCCTGGGGTGAGCTAAGGCAGGGCTGACAGACAAACAGACACTGCCTCGGTGTCCTGGGGTGAGCTGGGCTATCAAACACTGCCTCAGCATCCTGGGCTAAGGCAGGGCTGACAGACAAACACTGCCTGACCATCCTGGGGTGAGCTGGGCTGGGGTAACACTGCCTCAGTGTCCTGGGGTGAGCTGGGCTAACAAACACTGCCTCGGTGTCCTGGGGTGAGCTGGGCTGGGGTAACACTGCCTCAGCATCCTGGGGTAAGGCTGGGCTTGGGGTGCCTGCCCATCCTGGGGTAAGACAGGCCTGGGGTGCCTCAGTGTCCTGGGGTGAGCTGGAGCCCAGCCCAGAGCGTCTCCTCAGAGCTGATCACTAATGAATGAATGAGTTAATTAATGAATTGCTGTTCACCCAGCACGTGGACAGGCCCAGCCTGGAGCCCGGCCCAGAGCATCTCCTCGGTGCTGATCTCCATCCAGTCCCTGATGACAGAGAACCCCTACCACAACGAGCCCGGCTTCGAGCAGGTCAGAGCTGGGGCAGCCTGGGGTGCACTGGGAGCCTGGGATGGGATGGACTGGGAGCCCAGCCTGGGCTGGACTGGGAGCCTGGGATGGGATGGACTGGGAGCCCAGCCTGGGATAGACTGGGAGCCTGGGATGGGATGGACTGGGAGCCTGGGATGGGATGGACTGGGAGCCTGGGATGGGATGGACTGGGAGCCTGGGATGGGATGGACTGGGAGCCTGGCCTGGGATGGACTGGGAGCCTGGGATGGACTGGGAGCCTGGGATGGACTGGGAGCCTGGGATGGGATGGACTGGGAGCCTGGCCTGGGATGGACTGGGAGCCTGGGATGGACTGGGAGCCTGGGATGGGATGGACTGGGAGCCCGGCCTGGGATGGAACTGGGATCTGCAGTGCTCGGGGAGCGAGCAGGGAGAGGGGAGAGCTGAGATTTGGGCTGCACAGGGAGCGCTCAGGGCTGGGCTCTGCATTGATCCCACCCCACCCCATCCCACCCCACCCCACCCCACCCCACCCCATCCCACCCCATCCCACCCCACCCCACCCCATCCCACCCCACCCCACCCCGGTGGCTTCCCCAGGAGCGGCACCCCGGGGACAGCAAGAACTACAACGAGTGCATCCGGCACGAGACCATCCGCGTGGCCGTCTGCGACATGCTGGAGGGGAAATGTCCCTGCCCCGAGCCCCTGCGGTACGGCCCCGACAGCGGCCTGGGGACACCTGGGGGACACACAGGGGGCTGGGGACACCGGGGGGGACACACAGCGGGCTGGGGACACCTGGGGGACACACAGGGGACACCCAGGGGGCTGGGGACATAGGGGGGGACACACAGGGGGCTGGGGACACCCGGGGGGACACCCAGGGGGCTGGGGACACACAGGGGGACACACAGGGGGCTGGGGACACCGGGGGGACACACAGGGGGCTGGCGGGGGACACCCGGGGGACACACAGGGGGCTGGGGACACCCGGGGGGCTGGGGACACCGGGGGGGACACACAGGGGGGTCACACAGGGGACTGGCTGGGGACAGCAGGGATGGGGACACCGGGGCTGGGGACAGCAGGATCCGTTCCCCGGGGCTCGTTGGTGGATCCTGGGGCTGGGCCTGCCCAGGGAATGCCTCAGAGGAGCTCCGGGCCTCCTGCTCTGGGGGGAAATCAAATTCCCAGGAAAGTTTTGGGAAGGGCGGATGGCGGGGGGTGGGGCCGTGGTGACCTGGCTGTCCCCCCGTGGTGACCTGGCTGTCCCTCTGTCCCTGTCCCCAGGGGCGTCATGGAGAAATCCTTCATGGAGTACTTGGACTTCTACGAGGGCGTGTGCAAGGAGAGGCTGCACCTGCAGGGACAGACCATGCAGGTGACAGAGCTGGGGACACAGAGGGGACACAGCTGGGGCTGGGGCACAGCTGGGGCTGGGGACAGATGTGCAGCACCAAGGGGAGTTCAAGGGGATTTAAGGGGAGAGGGAATTTCAGGATCCTCTGGAGGGGGAGTTGAAGGAGAGAAGGGGAATTTATCAATCCTCTCCAGGGGGGGAATTTCAAGGACATGTGGAATTCCAGGATCCTTCCCTGGGGGGAACTCCAGCCTCCCCTCCCCTCCCAGCCCCAATCCCCCCCCGTTATCCCCCCGCAGCCCCTCCCCTGACCCCCGTGTCCCCTCTCCGTGTCCCCCCAGGACCCCTTCGGGGAGAAGCGCGGGCACTTCGATTACCAGGCGCTGCTGGGGCGGCTGCAGGGGATCCGGGCGCGGCTGCAGGAGCGGCACCAGCAGCAGGACAGCGCCGAGATGGACTCGGAGAGCAGCTCCTCGGAGCCCGAGCCGGACACTCAGGGCTGCCCCCGGCCTTAGGGGGGCTCAGGGGGGCTCCAGCCCGGCCCCAGGACTGCAGCACAGCCAGGCCAGGGCGGGGAGAGCCGCCGGATTTGGGGTTTTTCCCTCTCCCGGCTCCTTTGGGTTTTTTTTTCCTTCCCTCCCTCCCCTGCACCGCCGCCGCCGCCGGATCTGCCAGGAGAATTCCCCAGAGAATTCCCCAAAGAATTCCCATCCCTCTCTCCCCCCCAAAAACACACACACACACACACAAGAAAGAAAAAAAAACACAAAAAGAGACAAAGCTGAGCTCGGGGACAGGCTCCTCTTGGACAAAGGTACTTCCTGGCATGTGGCATCAGGTTGATCTTTTGGGTTTGTTTTTTTTTTTTTCTTTTTGGAGGACACCTGCACTGGTTGGGATTTTTTTGGGAGGTTTTGTGTTTTTGGGTTTTTTTTGTTTTTGTTTGTGTTTTGGGTTTTTTTCCAGGTTTTTGGGGTTTTTTTTGGATTTTGTTTTTTTTTTTCCTGCGATTAAAGAACGAGCTCTAGACTGCAAACCCTCGAGAGCTTTTTCTGCCCCCGAGGCAGGGAAGAGGAGAACGGGAGCCTTTTCCCTCCGGAGCTGGTTTGGGAATGCTTGGATCATCCAGGGCGTGTCCCAAGGTGGGATTTGGGTAGAGCCAGGGGCCTCCCTGGCGCCCCTTTCTTCAGGCAGACCAAAGACAAAGAGGAATTCTCCCTGCTGGAATCTCCTTCCCATCCCCAAAAGCTTCGCTCGAGCCCCTTCTGGGGGCACTTTTGGAGACTTCACCTGGAAAAGTGGGAGCAGCAGGAATCCATGGATTTGTTCCTCCCGGAGGTTTTGGGTGGAGAGGGAGGGCGAGGGAGGGGAGCGCCGCAAGATCACTTTGTGTTCGTGTCTGGAAAAGTGGCTTTTTGGAGTTTCGTGGGGTTTTTTTGGGGGGGAGGGTTTTTCTCCTGGTGGAGCTGAGTTTGTGGGGTTTTTATTTTTTTTTTTTTTTTTCTTTTCCTCACCTGGAATTCTCTGCTTTCCCACCTTGGGGTCAAGTGTCACCTTCAGTGTCCCCTCCCTGCTGCCACCCCTGTGGGGACAATTCCACAATAATCCCGGGTGGCTTCTCGGGATAAATTCCTTTGGCAAACCCTAAAACTCCTCCACGGGTTTAGGGTTTTGGGGATTGCAAAATCCCGCACTTCCCGGAGTTCTGGGTCCCTCCCCAGCGGGGTTTTGTCCCCTGCGGTGACACCAGGAGGTGCCACCCCGCCCGGCCCTGGGTGGAGCTGAAAATTCCACATTTTCCCGGGAGCCCAGCCCGGGGAGGATCCGCTGGAGCAGAGTTTGGGGCCAGCGGGAGCTTCAAAACTTCGATTTTTTTTTTTTTTCTCCCCTCTCACCCCCGATGATTTTTTTATGGGCACAAAAGTTCCGCCCTCTCCCAGTCCCCACCAGTTTGGCCCCAGTTTGGATCCCTGGTGGGGCTGGGAGGACTTCCCGGGATCCCAGAACTTCCCGGGATCCTCATCCCGAGGGGGCCAGAAACCCCCCCCGGACTGGGAAATCCCAGGTCCAAAACCCCTGGGATTGCTCTGGGCAGGAAAGTGGGAAAACGGGGAATTTCGGTGCCGTGGAGCAACTTGGGAATTGTTTGGGTTTTTTTTTTTTGTCCCCCCGAAAAAACACTTGGGAACCTTTTCCCTTCCTTTGGATTTAACCCTTGAAGGGGAGGCCGAGCTGCCACACCCGGGAGGGTGAGGGGATCCCCAGGTGCCACCTCCTCCCTTTGTCACCTTTTGTCACCCGCGCAGCCTCGGGGCGGGGCCGGGGAGCTTTCCCAGCCTCCCGGGGGTGGGAATCGCCTTCCCCCGGCCCCGCCCCGCCTCCCGCGGGAGGCAGTTTGGGAATTCTGTCCCCGGGAAATTTGGGAATTCTGTCCCCGGGAAATTTGGGAATTCTGTCCCCAGTGACAATCCTCGGGCCCCTGCTGGCGGCAGAGATGTTGGAGCAAAACGGATTTTTAGGACTTGAATGGAGTTGGAAACAATAAATGCACCGGAGCCACTCGGAGATCTCTGCCTGGTTTCTGTTGGACAGGAGAATTCCGAGGCTTTTTTTTTGGTTTTTGGGGGTTTTTGGGCTTTTTTTTTTCCCCTTTTTTTGGTGGTTTTTCCCCCCCGCCCCCCCCCCCTTTGTGCAATAAAAATTTTGTTTTGGCAGAACGGAGCCCGTGGTGTTCCTTGGTGGGAATTCTTCTGGAATAACAAACTTCCCAGGGCACTACAGCACTGTGTCCCCACGGCTGGGAGCCAGAATTCCAGAGGCAAAATTCCCATTTTTTCCCACCGCAAATCCCATTTGCATCCTCTGCTCCCAGCCGCGTTTTTTCCTTGTTTCCCACCATCTCTGGCATTTCCAGCAGGGAGGAATCCCACAGAACTTCCCAAGTTCAGGAATTTTTTTTACAAAACTTTTATTCCCAACCCCGCTGTCCCTGGGGAGGGATCCCGGGGGGGGGGAGGATTCCTGAGGACTCCAGGGAGGGATTCCCAAGGATTCCAGGGGAGATCCCCAAGGATTCTGGGAGGGATTCCAGCTGGGATGCCTGAGGATCCCAGGAGGGGGTTCCAGCCGGGATTCCCAAGGATTCCAGCCGGGATTCCCGAGGGTTCCAGCCGGGATTCCCGAGGGTTCCGGCCGGGATTCCCGAGGGTTCCGGCCGGGATTCCCGAGGGTTCCGGCCGGGATTCCGGGCTCAGGGCGCGGCCGGGGGCTCCTCCTGCGCGTGCAGCTCGGAGAAGAGCGCCGGCAGCCAGAACTGCGGCTCGGCCGGAGCCTGAGCGTCCAGCCAGGCCATGCCCTCCTTCAGCAGGTGCTCCTGCGGGAACGGCGGGAATGGAGTGGGGATGGAGCTGGGGACGGAGCTGGGATGGGCTGAGGTGCTGTTCCCATTCCCATTTCCCACTCCCATTCCCATCCCCACTCCCATCCCCATTCCCATCCCACTCCCATTCCCATTTCCCATCCCCATCCCCATTCCCATCCCCACTCCCATCCCCATTCCCATCCCACTCCCATTCCCATTTCCCATCCCCACCTACCAGCACCTGCTTGGCTCGCTCCGTCTCCCACTTGAGGCTGGCCCGGATCTCGCTCACCGTCACAAATCCCTTCTTCTGGGAAAAACAAAACCGGGAAAAAATCCCACCTGGCATTCCAGCCAGGGCCCGGGACAGCGGGGACAGCTCGGCCTCATCCCAGCTCGGCCCAATCCCAGGTTTTTTATGGGAAGGGGATTTTCCCTGGATCTTTTCCATCCGGGTTTAAATCAACACTTCAGCAGCTTCACCCGCCAGCCTGATCCAACCCCAATTCCCAGTCCTGGAAGCACCAATTCTCCTTTCCCAGCCTTTTCCAGGTGCCATTCCCACTCATTCCTCACTCCCAGCCCTTTCCCACCTCTGCCAGCTGCAGCACCACGGTGTGATCCATGTTCAGCTCGGCCGGCACCGACTGCACCAGGAAGGTTCCTCCCACCGGGATGATCCCAAATCCGCTCCCCAAAACCTTCAGCTTCTTGATGGCCCGGAGCAAATCATCCCTGGGGAGGAGCAGAGGCACTCCCAGCTTCCCAGGCCACAGTCCCAGCTGCAATTCCAGCTGGATAAAAACCGGGAATTGTTTTCCTAAAGGAATTCTGGGGTCGGGATTTTGGCATCCCAGGGCTGGATTTTCAGGGAAAAAAAAAAATCTCCCTGTCCTGGATTTTTGGGGAAAGAGCCTCCCTGGGCTGGATTTTTAGGGGAAAAAAATCATCTCCAGCTCCAGATTCCCTGAGGATCCCAGAGAAAGCCGGGAGCAGCAGCAGGAATTGCAGATCCAGCTCTGGCTCCAGCTCCAAGGCTCCTGGAGTCTCCAGACCCCTCCCCGTTTTCCTGCCCCAGTTCCCACGGAATTCCCACAGAATTCCCATGGAATTCCCGCCTCCCTGACTCACTGGCTGACGTCCTGAGCGAATTTCCCTCTCCCCTTCAGCACCTGCTGCTGCAGCTCCTGCAGCGTGATCAGACCTGGGAGCAGAGAGCACCGGGATCAGCCCGGGACGGGATCCCGGGATCCGGGGGGGGAATGGGGGGGATGGAGGGCGGGGGGGATCCCTGGGATCAGGGGATGGATCAGGGCAGGATCAGGGCTGGATCCCTGGGATCAGGGTGGGATCAGGGGCTGGATCAGGGGCTGGATGCCCAGGATCAGGGGCTGGATCAGGGGCTGGATGCCCAGGATCAGGGAATGGATCAGGGCAGGATCCCTGGGATCAGGGTCGCTCCCCACCTCCGTTGCGGTGCTTCAGCGCCAGGCACACCTCGATGATCTGCACCCCCAGCTCGTAGTAGAAATCCCCAACTCCCAACAGCTCGGCCCAGAAGCCTTTTCCAGCTGGGAAAGGGGGAGAGGAGGGAACAGCGCTGGGATCTCCGGGAATCCTCCCACCATACACACACACAGAGCACCCGAACCCCTCCGGATCTGGGATTGCCCCCCAGAGACACCCCCGGCCCCCCAGCCCCAGCCCCAGCCCCTCACAGGCCAGGGGACCCCCAGTCCCCCGGGGCCTCCCTGGGGTTCCCCAGCCCCCCCAGCCCCCCTAAGCCCCCCCAGGCCCAGCCCCCCGGGGGTCCCCGGCCCCCCCAGCCCCCCCAGGCCAGGGGTTCCCCAGCCCCCCGGGCCCCCCAGCCCCTCACAGGCCAGGGGGTCGACGCCGATGGTGGCGCACATGTCCTGGAACTGCAGGCGGAACTCGGGGCTCTTGCGGATCTCCTGCTTGTGCTTGCTGGCAAAGGCCTGCAGGTGCGTGCGGAACGTCTCCAGCTGCTTGGACATCTGGGGGGAAACGGGAATAACGGGAATAACGGGAATAACGGGAACGGCGGCGGGGGCAGGGCTGGGGATGGAGACGGGAGGAACAACGGGAATAGCACTGGGAATAACGCCAGGAATAACGGGGTCAGCACTGGGATCAGCATTGAGAATAACGGGATCAGCACCAGGAACGCAGCAGCAGGAATGGGAATGGGCTGGGAATGGGAATAGGCTGGGAATGGGGAATGGGCTGGGAATGGATGGGGGGATGGGGATGGGAAGGGGCCGGGGGTGGGACAGGGACGGGGACCCCGAGCCCAGCCGGGCTCCGGCCCCATCCCAGGGAATTCCCACCTGGGCCAGCTGATCCTCAGCCAGGACCGTCCCTCGCTCCTTGTACTTGGCCTGCGGGGGGAGAACGGGGTGAGGGGCACGGGGAGGGGCGGGAGAACCCGAACCGGGACCGTCCCGAACCGGGACAATCCCGAACCCAGACCGGGGGGGTCCTGAACCCCCTCCCACAGCACCGGTGGGGTCTGCAATTCCCCCAGCTGGGATTTTGGGGCCCTGAGTCCCTCCCCGATGGACCCTGACACTTCCCCCACACAACCCGCCCGTTCCCCATCGCTGCCCCGGGCCATCCCCGCTGTCCCGGGCCGTTCCCCATCGCTGTCCCGGGCCATCCCCGCTGTCCCGGGCCGTTCCCCGCCGCTGCCCCCGGGCCGTTCCCCCCTCACCTCGGTCAGTTTCCTCCTGGCGATCGCCCCCGCCCCCACCCCCCGCCGGTGCATCCCGGCCCCGCCGCCGCCGCCGCCGGCGCGCCCGGTTCTACGTCATCGAGCGGCCGCGCCTGACGTCATCGAGCGGCGCCGCGCGCGCGGGAGGGGCGGGGCCGCGTCACCGCCTCAGGAGCCCCGCCCACCCCCCCTCAGTGAGGGGCGGGGGGGTCAAGGAGGTGAGAGGGAGTGATTGAGGGGGTTCTGAGGGGATAAATGGGGTTCTGAGGGGATAGAAGGGGTTCTGAGGGGGTAACTGGGGTTCTGAGGGGATAGAAGGGGTTCTGAGGGGATAGAAGGGGTTCTGAGGGGATAAAGGGGGTTCTGAGGGGGTAAATGGGGTTCTGAGGGGGTAAATGGGGTTCTGAGGGGATAAATGGGGTTCTGAGGGGGTAAATGGGGTTCTGAGGGGGTAACTGGGGTTCTGAGGGGATAGAAGGGGTTCTGAGGGGATAAAGGGGGTTCTGAGGGGGTAAATGGGGTTCTGAGGGGATAAATGGGGTTCTGAGGGGATAGAAGGGGTTCTGAGGGGATAAAGGGGGTTCTGAGGGGGTAAATGGGGTTCTGAGGGGATAAATGGGGTTCTGAGGGGATAAAGGGGGTTCTGAGGGGGTAAATGGGGTTCTGAGGGGATAAAGGGGGTTCTGAGGGGGTAAATGGGGTTCTGAGGGGATAAATGGGGTTCTGAGGGGATAAAGGGGGTTCTGAGGGGGTAAATGGGGTTCTGAGGGGATAAATGGGTTCTGAGGGGGTAAAGGGGGTTCTGAGGGGGTAAATGGGGTTCTGAGGGGATAAAGGGGGTTCTGAGGGGATAAAGGGGGTTCCGAGGGGGTAAATGGGGTTCTGAGGGGATAAATGGGGTTCTGAGGGGATAAATTGGGGTTCTGAGGGGATAAAGGGGGTTCTGAGGGGATAAATGGGGTTCTGAGGGGGTAAATGGGGTTCTGAGGGGATAAATGGGGTTCTGAGGGGATAAATTGGGGTTCTGAGGGGGTAACGGGGGATCTGAGGGGATAAATTAGGGATCTGAGTGGGTAAAGGAGGTGAGAGGGTGATAAATGAAGTTCTGAGGGGGCAAAAGGGGGATCCGAGGGGATAAATGGGATTCTCAGGGGATCAGTTCGGGCTCTGAGGGGATGAATTGGGATCTGAGGGGATAAATCCCGGCCGCGGGTTTATCCCTGGGGATCCCGGGGAGCAGCTGCTCCCGGTGATCCCAGGGCTCCGGGATCCAGCCGGGAATGCTGCCGGGGATTTATTTTGTTTATTTTGTTCCAATTCCCCCGGGAATTCCGCAACTGCGGCTTCCAAATGCCGGGGACAATGGGAAAGGCCCCACCTGCCCTCGAACTGCACATTCCCGACCTTTTTTTTGCCCTAAATTCGGGTTTATTTAATAAATAAATAAATAAATAAATAAATAAATGAATCCCCGTTTTCTCCGCCGTACACTGAGTTTAATCCGTTCTGGAAAATCGTCTTTATAATATTTATAATATTTCGGTTTGTTTGGGGAGCAGCTGCCGCCCGGTCCCGCCGCACAGCTGTGGGAACAGATGGGATTTTTAATTCCTGGGAATTCTGGCCTGGATTGGAGGCGTTTGGGCCCCAGTGGAGCCATCAGGGGCTGACAGCGCTGCCCTAAAAAATGGATTTTTGTCGGGAAAAGGCAGATCCCGAACCTGGAGGGGGGTTGGGAAAAGGGGCTGGGATGATCCTTACAGGAAACAGAGATATTTTTATTTTATTTTATTTTATTTTATTTTGGTTTATTTTATTTTATTTTATTTTATTTTATTTTATTTTATTTTATTTTATTTTATTTCACTTTGTTTTGTTTTGTTTTATACTTATTGTTGTGTGTCATTTTGTATTTTTTATTTTATTTTATTTTATTTTATTTTATTTTATTTTATTTTATTTTATTTTATTTTTTGTTCCATTCCATTCCGTTCCATTCCATTCCATTCCACTTTATTCTACTTTTAAAATTTAATTTGATTTAACTTAATTTAATGAAACCCCCTAAATCCTGCCTGGAAAATCCAAAACCCTGCCAGGAAAAAAACCCAAAATCCCGCTGGGGGAAGAAAAACCCCAAATCCCCCCATGAATCCCCCAAATTCCCACCGGGAACCCCCCAAATCCCTGCCCGGGGACCCCGCCCCTCGTGAATATTCAAATCCCCGCTCTGTGATTGGCTGTAGCGTGGGCAGCAGGCCACGCCCCACCGAGCCAGAGCGTCCTTGGTTGCCATAGCAACGCTTTACCCAATCAGCGGCTGCCCCGTGGCTCCGCGAGCCAATCAGAATGCAGTATGCTAATGAGGGCGTGGCCTTGGCTGGCCCGCTCCGGTGTTCTGGCCTGAAATTGGGATTTTTATCCCTAAAATGGGCTTTTTATCTCGAAATTGGGCTTTTTTATCCCTAAAATGAACTCTTTCCATCCCCAAATCCACGAGGGATATTAAACCCGGCCAGGAGCTGTTCTGCCAGCTCGGAATTCCAAGGACAATCCCATTTTTTTCCCAAATTTCCTTTTTTCCTCTGGTGTCCATTTATCCCATCAGAGTCAGGACAGTTTGAGGCCCAACCGCTGAGCAAAAATCCAGGATTTTTATCCCAAAATTGGGCTTTTTTTATCCCCAAATTTGACTTTTTATCCCTGAAATGAACTCTTTCCATCCCCAAATCCCAGAGGGAGGTCAAACCCGGCCAGGAGCTGCTCTGCCAGCTCGGAATTCCAAGGACAATCCCATTTTTTTCCCCCCAAATTTTACAATTTCACAGCTCTGTCAGCGCCAGCCCCTCCGGCCTTGCCCCGGGTGAGGCGTAAATGGAATTTCCCGGGGAATCCATCACTGCCAGGGCAGCACAAACATCCTTGCCCGGATAATTCCGGAGATTTTCACCTTGACAGGAATTCAGGGAGAAATTTTTTTTTTCTCCCTCCTCAGCCGCCGAGATAAAAACCCAATTTTCCGTTGTGCTTTCCCGAGCGGGTTTCTCCCCCCTACCCCCGAGAGTTTTTAATTGTTTTATCCGACGCTAATCAATATTCCCAAATTAATGCTTTAGTTCCGTGGGGGACAAAACACACGGGAGGAGGGAAAAACCAGAATATTCCCAAATGATTCCATTAATTCCACAGGGGAAACAGGCACGGAATGGGGGAAAAAAACCCAGAATACCCCCAAATTAATATTTTAATTTTTTTTTAATTTATATTTTTGGTTTTTTTATTTTTTTATTTTTATTACTCTTATTATTCATATTATTCATATTATTCATATTATTATTAAACGTTGTTATTATTCTTATTATTTTTATTTTTACTTTTATTTTTATTTTTACCTTTACTCTTTTTATTCTCATTATTCTTTTGCTATTATTCTTATTATTTTAATTACTTTTATTCTTTTTATCCTTCTTACCCTTGTTAAATTTTATTCTTGTTTTTCTTTTTGAATTTTTATTTCTTTTTGTTTTACTTTATTTCATTATTTTATTTTATTTTTACATTTCATGTTTTATATTTTATTTTTTTTATTTTGTATTTTATTTTATTTTTATTTTGTGGGAATGCTTTGGGAGCTCTCGGCCGGCAGAGGGGGACAGACTCCAGCGAATGAATCTCCGGGAATTCTGCTCCCGGATCATTCCAGACTCATCCCTAACAACCCCGGGATTTTTCGGGATAAAAGGGGCGGGATGAGGCAAAATCCCAATTCCCGCCCCTCTCCCGAGGCTGGAATCCCCAAATCTCCATTTCTTTCTTTCCCTTTTTTGCAAAGTTATTACAAAAAAATCACTTTACCAGGATGGATAAAAAAGGGATTTTTTTTCCTACAATTTAAATGGAATAAAAGTGGTTGAAAACAAGGATTTGTTTGCTGAACCCAAAATTCCTGAATTTCTGGGGCATCCCTGACCTGGATCCTGGAAAAATCCACGAATTTCCCCCAAAAGGCCAGGAAATGGCAAAGAAATCCCAATTTTTGTGGAGTTGGGGGCGAGGGATCCTCAGGAAGGGCTGGAAATCCAGACCCGGGAGATCCCAAATCCCAAATCCACCCCCGGGGGGATCCCAGCCCCCAAAATCCCCTCGGAATTCCAATCCCAGGCCTCCAAAATCTCCATTTCTTTCCATTCCAGGCCTCCAAACCCTCAACTTCTCTTTTCTAACCCCACACCTCGAAAACCTTGATTTTTTCCCTCCTCATTCCAGGCCCGAAAACTTCAAATTCCTTCCCAATTCCAGGCCCCTGAAACTTGGATTTCTTTTCTGAATTCCAGGCCCCTAAAAACCTCGATTCCTTTTCATTCCAGGCCTCGAAATCCTCGATTTCCCTCCCCAATTCCTCTAAAAACCCTTTCCTAATTCCAAGCCTTGGAATTTCGTGCATTTTCTCTGCTGAGGACAATCATTCAGTTATTCAGAATAATTCAGTTTGTTGGGTTTTTTTTCCCTCCACTCTGACTCAACCTCATTTATTATCCAGAGGGAGAAAAAAACCAAAAAAAAAAAAGCCCCAAAAATCCCCGATTTTTGTCACTTTCGAGCCTCTCAGGGGTGAAGGATTTGTGCCTGGGGAATGACGGATGAGCTGCAGGGAAATTTATTTTTTTTGTCAGGAAAAATCCTTGGAGAGGCAGCGCGGGATGGATCTCCTGCCAGGAACCGGAGGATTTTTTTTTTTTTTTTTTTTTTTTTGGATATTTTCCCTGTTTTTTTCAGAGCCTGGAGGAGGGAAAATTGGGATTTATTCCATCCCGGGGTTTCGGTCTTGTCTGGGGGTGGGGGTTTGCAGCACGAGGGGAAAGGGAAATGAAGGGAAAATGATGAAAAAATGAAGGGAAAATGAAAAGGATAAAAAATAAAGGAAAAGGATAAAAAATGAAGGGAAATTACTGAAACATGAAGGGAAAATGAAGGGAAAAGGGTGAAAAAATGAAGGAAAATAAAGGAAAAAGGATGGAAAGCGAAGGGAAAGGAAAGGAAAATGAAGGGAAAAGAGATGGAAAACGAAGGGGAATGACTGGGAAAATGAACATTTGAAATCTCTTCCATGACATTCTCCCCTGGGAATTGGCATCTCCAGCTGAAATATCCCCAACCCAGGGACCGGGGCTGCCTTGGTCCCATCCCAGCCGGAAATCTCGGCATTAACCTGGGAATTGTTGGGAATCGGGCGATCCCTTCCAGTTCTTGGCAGCTCCTTCCGTTTTGGGGCAATTCCTTCTGTTTCTTGGCCATTCCTTCCAGGGTTTTTTGGCAGAAGCCACCTCAGAGCTGATTTTCCTTTGGATTTCCATCCCAGGATCCACCCAAAATCCAATTTTCCATTGGATTTCCATCAGGATCCACCCAAAATCCGATTTCCCCATTGGATTTCCATCCCAGGATCCACCCAAAATCCGATTTTTCCATCAGATTTCCATCAGGCCCCACCCCAGGGCTCATTTCCCATCCCAGCCCTTCCCCACAAAACCTCGGCTTTATCCCGCTGCCCCTTCCCAGGATCCAGCGGGAATCTCTTCCCTTTTTTTTTGGTGTTTTTTTTTTGGGAGGGGGGGGGTGTGTGTGTGTTTGTTTGTTTTTGTTTTGTTTTGTTTATTATTCTTTCTTTTCAGCGATTATTTTTTCATTTTTATTTCCTTGGAAACGAGAGCTGGGGAAAAGGGATTTTTTTGGTTCTGATCCCTTCCCAGCCCCAAAATCCGTTTTTTTTTTTTTTTTTTTTTTTTTTTTTTTTTTTTTTTTTTCTCCTTTCAGGCCCCGATCCCACAGCAGGGGAACCCCAACTCCGGCAGAACCTCATTAAAATTCTGTTAATTGATGCTCATTGGGGGCTCTGAGCTTTGGCATCGATTGATTGGGATGGGAAAGGTGGAACTGGGATGGGGGAAGGGCTGATGGAGGCTGGAATTCCATCCCAGGAATTTTCCAGAAGGAAAAGTCGGAATTTTTCCAAGCGGATCCCACAGGATTTCCCATTTCTCCCACAGGAGAAATTTGTCAGGAAGAAGGGGAAATAATAATAATAATAATAAAAAAAAAAGGATAAAGATTTAAAAAAAAATTAAATTAAATTAAATTAAAATAAAAGGGTTTGAGGAGAGTTTTGAGAGTTTTGGGGGAGTTTTGAGTTATTCTGGGGGAGTTGTGAGGTTTTTGGGGAGTTTTGAAAATTTTAAAATTTTATTTTCGATTTTAATTTTTCAATTTTAATTTTAATTTTAATTTTAAATATTTTAATTTTAATTTTAATTTTTAGATTTTAATTTTAATTTTAATTGGAGGCTCTGGAAGGCTGAGAACCAAAACGAAAGAAAACAAAAACATTCGGAGATTTTTGCACCACAAATCCTCCCTGCCAGGCAGAGGAGGGAAAACCACGAGGAAATTCCAGGGACTTTTAGGGAAAAAAACCCCAGAGAAACAGGACGGGGAAACTCGGCCCTGCTGCCCGGCCGGGGCCTTGTTGAACAAGAAGGAATTTCAATAAAAGATTTGAACAGGAGGATTTGAAAAAATAAAATAAAAAATATTAAATATTTTACCCCTCACGGGACTGGAATTCCTGCGCCTCCCCGGATTTATTCATTTCTGGATTTGAATCCACCTGCAGCTCGTCAATGACTCCGACGCGGTTTCTCCCGCCGTAAATCAGATTTTTTATTTTCTTTTCCTGCGTGGGCAAGAATTCCTCCCGCTGCGCCCACCCCGCCTCCTGCTCCAGGCGGGAAACTGCGGGATTTTGACCCAAAAAAAAAAATTAAAAAAAGGTCCGAGAACCCAAATCCTCCCTTTTTTGGGGTGGGAATGAGGGGAGGAAAAAAATACCGGGATTGGGGAATAAATCCCAGGATTGGGGAATAAATCCCAGGATTGGGAAATAAAAAAATTCCGGGATTGGGGAATAAATCCCAGGATTGGGGGATAAAAAAATTCCGGGATTGGGGTCGGTTACAGCCACGGGGAATCGGTGCAGGAGCTCCCGGAGACCCCAGAACCCCGGGAGCCCTGGAGCCCCTGGGACCCCCAGAACTCTGGAGCCCCTGGAGCCTCTGGAGCCCCTGGAGCACCCAAAATCCCTGGAGCCCCCGGAGCCTCCAAAGCCCCCAAAGCCCCCAGAGCCTCTGGAGCCCCGGGAATTCCTGGGGCCCCCGGAACCTCCGGAATCCTTGGGGCCCCTGGAGCCCCTGGAGCCCCGGAATGGGGAGACCCCCGAGGTCCCTCCTCCCTCTCCTCGCTCCCCCCGCGCAGGAAGGAGCGGCACGGGGGGTGGGACAGGACAGGACAGGACAGGGCGGACTTTGACCCCCCCGGGGCCGCTGCCGGGCGGGGCAGGGCCGGGTGTGGCACTCGGGGTCACCCCGGGCGGGGACACGGCCGGGGGCACCCACGGCAGCCGCGGGGAGCGGCGAGCGAGGCTTTGCTGGAAAAACCCGCCCCGTTCCCAGCTCCGTGCTGGGGTGATCCAGGGAGAAATCCCATCCCGTTCCCAGCTCCAGGGAGAAATCCCATCCCATTCCCAGCTCCCAGACTGCCGGGGTGATCCAGGGGAAAATCCCATTCCCAGCTCCAGGGGAAATCCCATTCCCAGCTCCGGGGAGAAATCCCATCCCATTCCCAGCTCCGGGGAGAAATCCCATCTCATTCCCAGCTCCGGGGAGAAATCCCATTCCCAGCTCCAGGGGAAAATCCCATTCCCAGCTCCCTGCCAGGGCAGGAGAGGGAGCGGAGGGCACCGGGGGCTCTGCAGCCCCAGTTTGGCCCCAGGGCATTCCCAGTCCCCGGGGCTGACCTCCTGGGAATTCTCCGGGATCTCGAAGCGGAGGGGGAAGGGAATTCCCCGGCACTGGGGAGGAGGAGTGGGAGCTGTGGAAGCTCCAACCCCCGGGATGGGGCAGGGTCCGGCTGTGCCCCCGCCCGGGGCGCTGCGGGGACACTCGGGGACGGCTCCGGGCCGATCCCGCCCCTCCCGGCCGGGAATGGCCCCCGGGCGCGGGGCAGGGGAGCTGGGAGAGCCCCCCAGCCCTGAGCAGCGCCGCCGAACTGGATTTTACTGAATTTTACTGAATTTTACTGAATTTTACTGAATTTCCATTTCAAATGACAGCGCACGGATCGATTCCCCAGGAGCTGGAGAGGCGTCCCGGGCCGCCGGTGAATCCCCCGGAGCTCCTGCTGAGGTTTCTGCTCTGCGATCCCCGCTCCTGCAGGGATGCTCCAGGCTGGATCCCTCACCGCGCTGAGGAAAGCAGGAAAAGCGCCCCCTAAAAGCATTTGGGCCCTTTTTTGGGGGGTGGTTGGTTTTTGGGGGGGGTTTTGTGGTTTGGTTGGTTGGTTGGTTGGTTGGTTGGTTTTTTGGGTTTTGTTTGTTAGTTTGGTTGATTTTTTTGTGGTTTTTGTTTGTTTGGGGGTTTTGTGTGTTTTGTTCTGTTTTGTTTTGGGCTTTTTTGGGGTTTTTTGTGTTTGGTTGGTTGGTTGGATGGATGGATGGATGGATGGATGGATGGATGGATGGATGGAGGGATGGAGGGATGGAGGGATGGATGGATGGATGGATGGATGGATGGAGGGATGGAGGGATGGATGGATGGAGGGATGGAGGGATGGACGGATGGATGGATGGATGGATGGATGGAGGGATGGAGGGATGGATGGAGGGATGGATGGATGGATGGATGGACGGATGGATGGGTGGATGGATGGATGGATGGATGGATGGATGGATGGAGGGACGGAGGGATGGAGGGATGGATGGATGGAGGGATGGATGGATGGAGGGATGGAGGGATGGATGGATGGATGGATGGATGGATGGATGGAGGGATGGATGGATGGATGGAGGGATGGATGGAGGGATGGAGGGATGGATGGATGGATGGATGGATGGATGATTAGTGGATGGCTCCATGAATGGATGGATGAATCCATGGATGGATGGATGGATCTCTGTCTCCATGGATGGATTGATCAATCCCTGGCTCCATGGATGGATGGATGGATGGATGGATCCCCGGCCCCATGGATGGCGGATTGATGGAAGGATGGGTGGATGAGGGGCCAGGGTCGGTCCCTTTGTGGCTTCAGCCTCCCTGGGCTGTGGGGAGGGGGCTCAGGCCGGGCGTTTTCAGGTGCTGGAGCTGGGACAGGAGGGTCCCGGGAGCCGCAGCCTTGGGGGACCCCTCAGGGGCCGGGTTCTGCTTTTTGGGGAAGAGGGAGAACCCCCGAATAGGGGAGGGGGCTCGGGTGGGGCAGCCCAGGAGCAAAACCCCGGAGAGAGGAACTGAAAGGGACAAAAAAGGAACTGAAAGGGACAAAAAAAAGAGCCGAAAAAGGCAAAAAAAGGAGCGGAGGTGAGGCTGGGGAGTGCAGGAAAAACCTGGGAGGCACAGGAATGACAAAAACGGATCCAACAAAACCGCGCCAGTCTGGAATCACCCCAAAAAAAGATCCAATAAAACCCCCGGGACTGGAATCACCCCAAAAACGGATCCAAGAAAATCCCCCGGGACTGGAATCACCTCAAAAAAGGGGGAGCGGGCTCTGGAAACCTCGGCGGCGCCGGGGCTGCGGCGGGGAGGGGACGCCGGGCCGGGCTCTCTGTTCCCCTGCCAGTGATTTCTTCAAAGGATCCACCAGACAAAAAAAATAAAAAATAAAAAATATAAAAAATAAAAAATGCTCTGTAAAGTCCAAATTCGGCTCCTCCCGGGCAGCGCGGGGAGAAAAAATCCGCACCTACAAACCCCCCGAGCTTCCGGGGCTGCCCGCGGGGTGGGGAAGGAGGGGCCGGAGCTGAGGAGAGAAGTGGGGGGAAAAAATAAAATAAAAATAAAATAAATAAAAAAGAAATAAAAATGATCGAAAATGTTTGCCTCGATTTGATTTTTTTTTCCCCCTCCTCGAAATATTGCCGAAGAGCTGGGCTCCCTTCCAGCCCCAGAATCCAATTTTCCAGCCATTGATTATTTCCAAACGTGAAGTCTTTGAGTTGTTCCAATTTATTTTATTTTTTTTCCCCTCTCTCTTCTTCAAACCACTTTGGGCTTTGATTTTTTTTCTTTTTTTCTTTTTTTCTTTTTTTCTTTTTTTCTTTTCTTTTTTTCCCCTTGTAATTTGTAACGACGGTTCGGATTCAATCGATTAAAAATGAAATAAAATCAAATCGAATCACAGACTTAGAACAAGTTGTTCCAGAGATTTTTTTTTTTTTCCCCCGGCTCCAGATGGGATGAATATTAAAGGGATCCAATGGAGAAAATCAGAAAGGAATGGCTGCAAACCGATAAGGGATTTGATCATTTTCACCTCGGTCACTGAGAGAGAAACGGGTGAAAAATTCAGGTTTTTGTTGTTTGTTTGGTTGGTTTTTTTCCCTTTAAGATAAACCCGGTGCTCTCACTTTAAACACTGATTTTTATTTTTTTTAATTTTTTTTTTTTTCTCAGTAAAATCGCCAGAGAAGGAAAAATCTTATGATCGGTTTGGAAATCGCGTTTGCAAAACGGCTCCCGCGGCAAAGCCCGCTCGGAATTTTCCGCGGTCTTAAAAGCGATTTGGGAAGGGGAAAACAAACAAACAAACAAAAACCTGTAAAAAAAACGAACCGATTTTTTTGGGTTGAAAAAAGGGAAATTCCTCCCCGGCGCAGCATCCGCTCACCGGGATCCTGGGGAAAAGGGAATAAAATCCAATTTAAATCCAATTTCGGCTCCGTCCCTTGGTTTTTCGGGGTCCGTCCCTCTCCTCCTTTTCCTTCCTTTCCGCATTAAAAAAAAGCAAACAAACAAAACACAACCAAATCAAAGGGAATTAAAGGGATGGAAAAATAAAATTCACAGGAAAAAAAAAATAAAAAATCCCCTGCGCTAAAACCCAACAAATCAAAGGGAAATTAAAGGGCTGGAAAAAAAAAAAAACCCAAAACAAACCTCGCAGGGAAAACCCGCAAAATCCAAATTCAGCCCCAAAAAAAGAAAAAAGCCACAAACCCGGAGCTTTTCCCCCCAAAAAGCCCCGAGGGATCCTGGCGGCCCCGGGAGCTGGGAAATCCTGGAAGTGAAAAAATTCCTTTTAACTTTCAACTTGGCCTTGACCTCGGGGGCTCCTCCCGACCTTTCCCTGCCGGGAATGGGGCGAGTCCCTGGGCAAAGAGCGAATTCTGGGGCCGGGGGCGAGCAAATGGGGCTGGGGGGGAAAGGGCGGCAGAGAAAGGAGCTCGGGGGAGTTGAAACCGAGCGGATTTGGGATTTTTTATTTCATTTTTTTCTTTTTTTTTTTTTGTTCTCTCCCCTCTGCGGGGATTGCAAACCAGCGAGATTGCGGGTTTTTGTTATTTGGTTTTTTGGGTGTTTTGTTGGTTTTGTTTTGTTTTTGTTTTTGTTTTTTTTTTTAGGGGCGGATTTTGGGGGTCTCGAGGACTTTTCCCTATTGGGAAACAGGGGGAATTTAGGGATGCGTTCCCTGTTTTCCTGTGTTTGCCGAATTTTGGGGGAAATCGGGGTTTTCTCCGCCTGCCGAACCCAGATTTCTGTCGGATTTTCTGTCCCTGCCTGCCCAGCGCTGCCGCGGCTCCCAAAGAGCCGCAAAAAAGGAGGATTTTTAAAAAATCATTTCTTTTATTTTTATCGGTTTTAGGTCGTTGGGGTCGTTTAGGAATCTCCGGGTTCAGGGGAGGAAAAGGCGCCTTCGGGGGAGCCTCGGCGAAGCTTTTCCCGAGCGAAGCTTTTCGGGAAGAGAACGGAGGGGACAAAAATAAAAAAAATTAAATAAAAAAAAAGGAAACAATCCCAGAAAAGCGAAGTGCACGGCACCGCCTGCCCGGACAATGAAAATTCCCGGGGATGATTTCAAGAATCGTTTCCTTCACCCCCGACTTTTTCCAGCCCCGTGTCCGTCTGTCCTTCCCCGTCCGCTCCACCTGCCCCGCGCTCCCGGAAACCCCGAAGGGATTTTTTTTCTGGCCCTTTCCCTCTGGGATCTTTCCAGGGTTATTCCCAGGGATTTTTTTTGGGGGGGGGGGGGGGGATTCCAGAGGCCGCTTTTCCCCTCTCCCGAATTCCAGGGCCCTGAGGGCCAAGCGCTGTCCCCGGGGGGGAGGAATTGGGTTTTTTTTGAGGGGGATAAAATCCCCGAGGAGGGGCTGGGATGGAGGGAAGGCCCCGTCCCCAGGGGTCCCGGGCTCAGCAGAACCCACCCCGGACCTGCCTGGGAATTAAACCATTAAAAAATTTTAAAATTAAAAAATAATTTTAAACCTTCCCCCCGAGCCTGGATTTTTTTTTCCACCCAGGCGCTGCCGCTCCTGCTTGTCCCGCTCCTCGCCCTCCCCTCACTCCTTTTCCCCCCATTTCCCCACCTCTAATCCCCCCCAGCCCCACAATTTTTCATTTTTCATTTCCAAGGTGCAGCTCAGGAGCCACCTCCGTGTCCCCTCCTGTCACGTGAGAAAGGGGGGGGGGTCCCCTCCTCCTCCTCCTCCTCCTCCTCCTCCTCCTCCCCCCTCTCCATAAAAGCATTTTCGCAATTTCTCCAACACTTTATTGAGGCCGAAGGAATTTTTTTTTTTTTTTTTTAATGGTGGTGCTGCTGGCTTGGAATTTTTTTTTCTTCCTCATCCCCCCCCCCCCCCCCCCCACCCCTTCCTCCTCCTCCTCCTCCTCCTCTTCCCTCCAGCACCGACCAATGAGCAAACCTCCTCCCCTTGGCGTCAGGCCCGACCCGGCCAGCGAGGGGGTGAAAAAGCAGCTCCGGGGGGCGGCTCGCAGCCTTTTTATAAAAAGATCCGGGGACCCCCCTCGGGCCGGGCAGTGCCCGGGCGCTGCCGAGCCGCCTCTCCCCAATGCCCCGGCCCCCTCCATGCAGCCCCCGGGCCTCGAGGGGCTCCTGGCGGCTCCGGGCGGCTTCGCCAGCGGCCAAACCCGGGGGCTGCTGCCTCCTCCTCCTCCTCCTCCTCTTCCTCCTCCTCCTCCTCCTGCTGCCGGCTCCTCACCTCCGGCGGGGATGAACCCCGGGTACCCCCCGGAGGTTCCCGCGGAGCCCCCCAAGCCCCCGGCGGGCTCGGCGCTGCCCTACGGTTACCTGAGCGGGGGGTACTACCCGTGCCGCCTGGCCCGGGGCTCGCTGAAAGCCGCGCCGGCTCCTCCGCCTTTCCCCGCCGCTGAGAAATACCTGGAGGCTGCGGGGGGGAGCGGAGAGGAGTTCCAGAGCCGCCCCCCCGCCTCCGCCGAGTTCGCCTTCTACCCCGGCTACGGAGCTCCCTACCAGCCCGTGGCCGGCTACCTGGACCTGGCGCTGGGCGAGCCGCGGCACGAGGCGCTGCTGCCGGTGGATGGAGGCGGCTTCGCGCAGCCCTGGGCGCTGGGGGGAGGCTGGGGAGGGCAGATGTGCTGCCCCAAGGAGCAGGGCCAGCCCGGCTTCCTCCTGAAATCCGCCTTCGCAGGTAAAGCCGGCTCCGCGAGGGGAGGCGGAGGGGAGGGCAAAGGGTTAAAATCGGCCGCGTTGGGATGGTGGGGAGGGGGTTTGGTAATTTCTTGTGATGTTTCATAATGTTTTATAAATGTTATAATTTTTTAAAAATATTTTTAAATAATTTTTATGATTCTATATATATTTTATAATTTTTAATAATTTTATAATTTTTATATTTTAAAATAACTTTTAATCTTTTTGTCATTTTATCATTTTGTTATAATTTTTAAACATTTTAAATAATTTTTATCATTTTTAATAATTTTTTTATCATTTTTAATGATTTTTAAATATTTTTATCATTTTTTACGATTTTTTACATAATTTTTTATCTTTTTTCCAATCATTTTTATCGTTTTGTGTTGGATTGTTTTTATTTTTTTAATCATAGGGGGGTCTGCTGGCAGGTTTTGATATTGGGAGTTGGAGTGGAATAGGGTTCACGAAATAATAATAATTAATAATAATAATTAATAATAATAATAATTAATAATAATAATCGAGTTGATCGCGGCCGAGCTGGGGGGCGATGGGTGGGGGGCTGAAGGGAACAATTCCCGGAATTCCGGGCAGGATTTCTCGGAATGCAAAGGGATCTGTGATCAATGATTAATTATCGGGCTTCAACCCATCGCTAATTGGGGTTCGGAGGATCAGTGATCGGGATTCCGGGGATCGTTTACGGGAATCCCAAGGATCGTTTATGGGAATCCCGAGGATCGTTTATGGGATTCCAGTGATCGTTTCTGGGAATCCCAAGGATCCCGTCTCGGGGTACAAAGGATCATTTTCCCGAGGTTCAAACGCTGATTGATCGGGCCCCCCCCCGATGATCAATTATCGGGGTTCGGATCCTCGTTTATCGGGGTCCAAAGGGTCATTGATCCGGGTTCAGAGGAACATTTATCGGGGCAGAGGGGACGGCGTTTTGGGGCTCGGACGCTGAGATTTTGGGGCTCAGATGCTGATATTTTCGGGTTCAAATGCTGATACTTTGGGGGCTCAGACAGCGATATTTTCATGAGGATATTTGGGGCTCAGACACTGCTATTTGGGGGGTCAGATGCTGATATTTTGGGGCTCAGACAGCGATATTTTCATACGAGGATATTTGGGGTTCAGACGCTGATATTTTGGGGCTCAGATGAGGATATTTTGGGGCTCAGACACTGATATTTTGGGGCTCAGATGAGGATATTTTGGGGTTCAAATGCCGATATTTTGGGGCTCAGACGGTGACATCCCCCGGGTTCCTCTGGTGACACCCTGGGGTGACATTTCCGCTCCCCGGGGGCAGCGCTGGGGGTTTTTTTGGGGTTTTTTGGGGCCTCAGAGGAAGAGGAGGGGGCTCCTCACACCCCCGGCTGGGGGCTGGGTTTGTCCCCGGCCCCGCTGAAAGCGCCGAGCCGTTAATTAAAGTGATTCATTAAAGTGATTCATTAAAGTGATTCATTAAAGTGATTAATTAAGGCGCGCCCATGATACCTGGATTTCGGCAGCACAAAAATGAAGTGGAAAAAGTGCAGCGCGTTAAAAGCAAATATTTCAATGTCGAGAGGGAGAATACAGATTTTTATTTTTATTATTATTATTATTATTATTATTATTATTTAATAAGGAGGAGGGAGAATCTAGAACTAAAAAACAAAAACAAAAACAAAAACAAAACAAAACAAAACAAAACAAAAAAACCATCGGAAGGGCGAATATAGAAATTCAAAACCTTTCAATACCAAGAATGTATTCAATATGGAACTCAATGGGGTTTGGGTTTTTTGTTTGTTTGTTTGTTTGTTTGTTTGTTTGTTTTAATCTTGAAAGGCCGAATATAGAAATCTAAAACCTTTAAATACCTACAGGGACAACCCAGAACTCAATTTTTACTTTTTTTTTTTTTTTTTTTTTTTTTTTTTTAAATCTCGAAAGGGTGAATATAGAAATCCAAAAAACTTTGAATAACAAGAATATATTCAATATAGAACTCAATTTTTGATTTTATTTTTTTTTTTTTTAATCTGGAAAGGCCGAACCTTTCAGTCCCGACACCGACAGCACCGAACCGAACATTTCCCACCCTCAGCTCTTCCGGCGGGCTCGGGGCGGGGCTGGGGGGGATTTTGGGGACCCCGGCAGGGACCCCGGGGTGGGTTTTTTAGGGGTTTTTTTTGGTTTTTTGGGATTTTTGGGGTTCCCCCCAGCAGTGAACCCAGGGTGGGTCTTTTGGGTTTTTTTTTGGGATCCCCAGCAGTGACTCCGGGGTGGGTTTTTTAGGGTTGGTTTTTTTTTTGGGTTTTTTTTGATTTTTGGGATCCCCGCCAGTGACCCCGCTGTGTCCCCACAGGGTGGGTTTTTGGGGGGCCCCGGCAGTGACCCCAGGGTGGGTTTTTGGGGGTTTTTTTTGGGTTCCCCGGCAGTGACCCCAGGGTGGGTTTTTTGGGGGTTTTTTTTGGGTTCCCTGCAGTGACCCCGCTGTGTCCCCACAGGGTGGGTTTTTAGGGTTGGGTTTTTTTGGTTTTTTTTGGATTTTTGGTTCCCCCAGCAGTGACCCCGCTGTGTCCCCACAGGGTGGGTTTTTTGGGGTTGTTTTTTTGTTGGTTTTTTTGGATTTTTGGGATCCCCGGCAGTGACCCCGCTGTGTCCCCACAGGGTGGGTTTTTTAGAGTTGGTTTTTTTTGGTTTTTTTTGGATTTTTGGTTCCCCCAGCAGTGACCCCGCTGTGTCCCCACCCCGCAGAGCCGGCCGGGCCGTGTCCCCAGGAGGGCTGCGCCTTCCGGCGGGGCCGCAAGAAGCGGGTGCCCTACAGCAAGGGGCAGCTGAAGGAGCTGGAGAAGGAGTACGCCAGCAGCAAGTTCATCACCCGCGACAGGAGGAGGAAGATCTCGGCCGCCACCAACCTGAGCGAGCGGCAGATCACCATCTGGTTCCAGAACCGCCGCGTCAAGGAGAAGAAAGTGGTGGCCAAGATTAAAAACGGAGCGGGGGGCGGCACGCCCTGAGGGGGCTGCGACGTGGGGACACCGCCCTGCTTGTCACCGGGACACGGGGACACGGGGAGCCTCTGTGTCACCGGGATGTGGGGACATGGGGACCCTCTGTGTCACCGGGACACGGGGACATGGGGACCCTCTGTGTCACCGGGACCCTCCTTTTGTCACCGGGACACGGGGACACGGGGACCCTCTGTGTCACCGGGACACGGGGACACGGGGAGCCTCTGTGTCACCGGGATGTGGGGACCCTCTGTGTCACCGGGACCCTCCTTTTGTCACCGGGACACGGGGACACGGGGACCCTCTGTGTCACCGGGATGTGGGGACATGGGGAGCCTCTGTGTCACCGGGATGTGGGGACACGGGGAGCCCCCACGTGTCACCGGGACCCTCCTTTTGTCACCGGGACACGGGGACATGGGGACCCTTCTTTGTCACCGGGACACGGGGACCCTCTGTGTCACCAGAACCCCCCTTTGTCACCGGGACATGGAGAGACCCCGCGTGTCACCGGGACCCTCCTTTTGTCACATGGACATGGGGACACCCACTTTGTCACCGGGACCCCTGGAGCCCCTCTGTCACCGGGACCCCGTCTTTGTGACCGGGACGTGGGGACACGGGGACCCCCGATTGTCACCGGGACATGGGGACACCCACTTTGTCACGGGGACATGGGGACATGGGGATCCTCTTTGTCACCAGGACATGGGGAGCCCCTGCGTGTCACCGGGACCCCCTTTGTCACCGGGATACGGGGACATGGGGAGCCCCCCTTTGTCACCGGGACATGGGAGCCACCTCTCCCGTGTGTCACCGGAACACCGAGACCCCCCCCCGTTTGTCACCGAGTCCCCCCCTTTTTTTGTCATTGGGACACCGGGACCCCTCAGCTGCCACCTGGACCCCCCCATTTGTCACCGGGACCCCCCAAGGGCGGGCCCCCCTCCCGCCGTGCCCCGCACGCTTCACCCCAGAGCCTCCCAGCCCCAAACCCGCCTGAATTGACCCCAAAAAAACCCCAAAAGAATAAAACCCCAAACCCTCCGCTCCCCGCGGGACAATTCGGGGTTTTGGGGTTTATTTTTGGGGTTTGTTTTGGGTTTGTTTTTGTTTTTTTTTCAATAAATAACAAAAGCCGAACGCGATTCCAAGGAACCTCCCCCGGCTGCGGGCGGAATCCATCCCAAAGCACGTCTGAGGGGAGAAAAAACGAATTAAAAATCGGAATTAACCGCGGGATTAATTGCATTAAATTGAATGTACAGGACGCGCTCTGACCTAGGTAGGCACCCATTTATAAAGGCACGTACTACTTTGTTATTATAATTATTATTATAATTATAATTATTATTATTTTTAATTCTTTGTTTTTGGTTTTTGTTTGGTTTTTTTTTTTTTTTCGCCAGCGGTTATATATAAAAATCCCGTCTGCACACGCACATATTTAGCGATATTTTACCGATTTTTATTTTCCCCCCACTCTCTCTCCCCGCGATTTTATTTTTATTTTATTTTAATGTCCGCCAGTTTCTGTATTAGCCGGATGTATAAATGCACGATTAAAGGCGCTGTAGCCCTGCGTGGATATATAAAAATTATAAAAATAATGTACTCGGAGAAAGGTGTATAAACGTTTATAAACCGCAAAAAAAAAAAAAAAAAAAAAAAAAATCCGTTTTTACTTCTTGTGTTCTTGACAGGGTTAAACCCGCTTTGGTTTGTGCTGAAATCCGAGGATTTGGGATTTTTTTAAAATTATTTTTGCCTTTATTCACAGAAAATTTTCGCCCCGAGTTCCTCCCCGAGTAAACACGGAATTAATTGTTCCTGGTTGGTGTTGGAGAAGCGGAATAAATGGGGTTGAAACTAAAAATATCAGTGAAATATATTCGGGTTTCCTCTTATTTTATTTTATTACTTTATTTTACTTTATTTTATCTATTATTTTATTTTATATATTATTTTATTTTATTGTATTGTATTTTATTTTATTTCGTTTCGTTTTGTTTCATTTTGTTCCTTTATTTCATTTCATTTTTCATTTATTTGCATTTCATTTTTCGTTTATTTTTCTTTTTTTTTCGTTTATTTTCATTTATTTTAATTTATTTTCATTTCTTTTCATTTATTTTCATTTATTTTTTATTTCCTGGGCTCCTTCCAGCCTCGGGGGAAGCCCCAGCCCCACGCTGACAATTTCTTTGTTCCAAACCTCGCTCTTCCAAGGCAGCCGCCCAAGCCCAAACCCGCCCGAACCTCCCCAAAAACCCCTCAGAAAGCGAACAAAATCCCCCTTTTCCCGCGGCCTTCCCCTTCTTTTAGAAATCCCAAATTTGCAGCCGCCTTTTCCCCAAATAATGAGAATTTCAGCCAGATTTTTGGGTGGTTTTTTTTTTGCCTGGAAAAGGATTTATTGAACATTTTGGGGCGGCTCCGGCTCCGGCGGATCCCTGAGCAGCGCAGCGGAGCCGGGCGCGCTCCCCCGAGGGTTTTTTCTCGGTTTTTCCCCCTTTTTCCCCTTTTTTTCCCTTTTTTCCCCGTTTTTTCCCTTTTTTCCCCTCAGGTATTTCCGTCCCGGGCCTCTCTCCGCGAAGCCGTTCTCTGGTGACGTCACAACCCCGGAGAGGAGAGCAGCCAATGGCCGGGCGGTTTGCTGTGTGACGTCATGGAAAGAGGCGTGGCTTACTGCAGAAGCCCCGCCCCGCGGCGCTCCGTGACCCCTCGCTCGGCAAAACAAATCCCTGAAAAAAAGCTGGAAAAGGGATTTTCTTTTTTTGTTTTTGGCCGCTCAGGCGCGGATCCAGGATCCATCCAAACCCTGCTCGGAAATCCTCAGATTTTCTTCAATCCGCGCTGATTTTATTATTTTATTTTATTTTATTTTATTTTATTTTATTTTATTTTATTTTATATTTTACTTTACTTTATTTTTATTTTATTTTACTTTACCTTATTTTTATTTTATTTTACTTTACTTTATTTTTATCTTCTTCCATTTCATTTCATTTCATTTTTATTTTTATTTTATTTCATTTTGCCCCCGCAGAGAGAATCCCAGCCCTGGGAATAAACACCCCCCCACACTTGGGAAATCTGGATTTTTCTGAGCGGGCAGAGGGGTGAAAACCCCCAAATCCGCCCGTTTTCCCCCCAAATCTGCCCGGATTTTACAAAAAAAAGAACTTTCCCAGGCCAATTCCTGTGTGTCTGCAGCGGAGAGCCTGGCGTGTCCCCCAAAGGAGGGAAAAAAATCCCATAAAATCCCATAAAATCCCATAAAATCCTGGGATTTCCGGCTTTGGGAAGGGTCGCTGCTCCCCCAGCTCCCGGCCACGGTCAAGGTGAAGCCTTTGAGGGAAATGTTTGGGGTTTGGGGTTTGGTTTCCCCGCTTTTCCACCCAGAGATCTTCTCCCGGTGTTCCCAAAAGCAGCTGGAGAGCCCCCAGCCCAGTGGGAAACGGGGCTGGGACTGGGAGAGAGCGCTGGGACAAACTGGGAGACATCGCTGGGATAAACCGGGAGATATCTCTGGAATAAACTGGGAAACTGGGCTGGAACTGGGAGATATCTCTGGAATAAACTGGGAAACGGGGCTGGAACTGGGAGATATCTCTGGAATAAACTGGGAAACGGGGCTGGAACTGGGAGATATCTCTGGAATAAACTGGGAAACTGGGCTGGAACTGGGAGATATCTCTGGAATAAACTGGGAAACTGGGCTGGAACTGGGAGATATCTCTGGAATAAACTGGGAGACTGGGCTGGAACTGGGAGATATCTCTGGAATAAACTGGGAGACTGGGCTGGAACTGGGAGATATCTCTGGAATAAACTGGGAGACATCACTAGAATAAACTGGGAGATATCACTGGAATAAACTGAGAAACTGGGCTAAACTGGGAAACCGGGCTGGAACTGGGAAACTGGGCGGTATCTCTGAAACAAACCGGGAGATATCACTGGAATAAATTGGGAAGCTGGGCTGGGACCGGGAGATCTCGCTGGAACAAACCGGGAGCCGTCTCTGGAACCGGGAGACCCGGCCCTTCCCCGCCCCCAGCCGCCGTTCCCAGCTCCAGCCCCCGGCCCCGGAGCGGAAAGCGCAGCTGGGAAGGGGAGGAGGAGCAGTCTCGGGCAGGGCTGTAAAACCCTCCCGCGGCGGCCTCAGCAAAGGGCGAGAAGGGCCCGACATCCTCGTAAAACGCCGGGAAGGAGCCGCTGCCGGGGGCGCCGGGCCAGGTGAAGCCTCCCGCCCCCCTCCCTTTGCCGTTGAACTTGAGACTCGCAAAACCCGGGCCAGAGCAGCCCGAAAACCTGGGCTAAAACAGCGCCAAAGATGGGATTAAAACAGGGCCAAAACCTGGGATAAAACAGCGCCAAAGCTGGGCTAAAACAGCGCCAAAGCTGGGCTAAAACAGCGCCAAAGCTGGGATTAAAACAGCTCCAAAGCTGGGCAGAAACGGGTCTAAAACCTGGGATAAAACAGCTCCAAAATTGGGATTAAAACAGGGCCAAAACCTGGGATAAAACAGCTCCAAAATTGGGATTAAAACAGCTCCAAAGCTGGGCAGAAACGGATCCAAAACTGAGGGATAAAACAGGTCCAAAGCTGGGCTAAAAGAGCCTCAAAACCTGGGGGAGAGCAGCCCCAAAACTGAGGGAGAGCAACCCCCAAACCTGGGCTGGGACAGCCCCAAACCCTGGGGCAAGGGAGCCCCAAAATCTGAGCTAAAGCAGCCCCCAAACCCAGGGCAGCCCCCAAAACTGGGAAAGAGCAACCTCAAAATCTGCGACAGAACAGCCCCCCGGCTTGTCCGAGAGCAGCCCCAAACCCGGGCTAAAAGAGCCCCTAAACCTGGCCTAGAACAGCCTCAAATCTGGGAAAAACAACCCCAAAACCTGGGCTAGAGCAGCCCCAAACCTGGGCTAAAAACCCCTCAAACCTGGGCTAAAAAAACCCCAAACCTGGGCTTAAAAAGCCTCAAAATCTGGGGCAGACCATCCCCAAACCTGTCCTAGGGCAGCCCTCCCCTCTCCCCCCTCCTCTCCCAAATTCCCCCAAAACAAACCCAAAACGCCCCAAAAATCCCTCAAATCCGCCCCAAAGAGGCGCTGGGAGCACCAAACACCTCCCCGACTTTCCCCTCCCCCTTTTTTTTTTTTTTTTTTTTTTTTTTTTTTTTTTTTTTTTTTTTAATTTTTATTTCCCTTTGACTCCTTCCCTTTGTTCAAGTTCATTCCCACCGCACAAAGTCTGTCTGGGTTGGGTTTGGGGTTATTTTATTTTTTTTTTTAATTTTTATTTTTATTTTTATTTTTATTTTTATTTTTATTTTTAATCCCAGGGAAAGAAGCGTGGCCGGGGTAAAAAAGAAAAAAAAAAAAAAAAAAAAAATCTACCCAAATTTAGCTCTGGAGAAACGCACTTAAGGAATAAATAATGGGATAAACGCACCGAGGAAACCCGAAATAATGCCCTGATGAACCAAAGAAAAACCAAAAACGCACCCCCAACCCCCCAACCCCCCCCCAAAAAAAAAAAAGAAAAAAAAGAAAAAAAGAAAAAAAAAGCCGCAAAAAGCCACTTTGAGGAACAGGAGCAGAATCAGGGCTCACCCCCTACCGAGGGGGGAAAAGAGAAACGCGCTGCTCCCGAGGCTTTTCCAGGAACCCCGGGGGTGTTGGGATGGGGATTTTGGGATGGGAGCCCCAGCCCGGACCTGCCCCGCGATCCCCGGCGCAGGAATTTTAACGAGAAGCACCTGCGCCGGGAAATGGAGATGGAACCGAGCCCCGCGCTGCCCGCGCCGCTCAAACCCTCCGCCGCCGCTCTCTTAAAATAGCTCCGCTCACCCAGGTGTGTGAAAAAAAATTAAAAAAATAAAAACAAAATTACAATTCGGGCAAAAATTTGGGTTTGTTTCCCCACACCCCCACCCCAGACTCGGGAAGTTGTGCGTTGGCAGCATCCGAGGGTGGGATGGGAAAGGAATCGGGGTTGGTGGGTGACAGGTGGGGAATTGTCCTGGCGGTGGAAGGAGAAGCCCCAAAATCGGCGGGTTTGGTTTGGCTTTTCGTGGTGGTTTTTTTTTTGTTTTGTTTTTGTTTATTTCGAATTGGGAGGTGAGGAAATATCCTGGGTTAGCTGGGATTGTCCCGGGGGGAAAAAAAGGGGGAAATGGGGAGGGAAAGGAAAGGAAAGGGAAGGGAAGGAAAGGAAAGGAAAGGAAAGGAAAGGAAAGGAAAGGAAAGGAAAGGAAAGGAAAGGAAAAGGAAAAAGGAAAAGGAAAGGAAAAGGTCTCGGTCTCTTCCAACCCCGTTCCCGGTGGTTCCAGGCACAGCCGGAGCCCCTCGGGTTCCCGGGGCTGCTGTCCCCGGCAGCGGAGGGAGCAGCGCTCCGGCCCCGCTCCGCACCCCAAAGCCGGCCGGGATCCGCCCTGGAGCCGGGCGGGATCCCCGAGGAGGGGACGGAGGGGATCCCAAACCCCCAAACCCGCAAATCTTCAAATCCCCAAATCCCAAACCCCCAAACCTTCAAATCCCAAATCCCCAAACCCCCAAATCCCAAACACCCAAACCTTCAAATCCCAAATCCCCAAATCCCAAACCCCCAAACCTTCAAATCCCAAACACCCAAATCCCCAAATCCCCAAACCCCCAAATACTCAAACCCCCAAATCCCCAAATCCCAAATCCCCAAACCTTCAAATCCCCAAACCGCCAAATACTCAAACCCCCAAACCCCCAAATCCCCAAACCCCCAAACCCGCAAACCCCCAAACCCCCAAACCCCCAAACCCCGCTCGGGATCCGGGCTCGGCTCAATCCCGGGCAGGGATTTTGCAGCGGGACAAAGAGGAGAAGCCACGGGAAAAGAACGGAGTTCGTAAATGTGTTTGTTGTACGGGGAAAATGGAATAATAAGGTTTATAATGTCCCGAATTGAAATTCAGCACACGCAGCCCTGCAGCAGCAAGAGCCGGGAATAAACCAAACCCCAGCAGAAAAATATTCCAGGAAAATCAAAATATTCCTCACTTGGATGCTTATTCTGAGGATCGGGGAGGGAGAAAAAGAATTAAAAAAAAAAAAAAGGAAAAAAAAAAGGAAAAAGAGATTTTGTTGTTGTTGTTTTGGGATTGTTTCATCCCGGTGAGAGCACTGCAGAAAATCAAATCCTTCCCTGGGGTTTGGTTTAAATATGTGGGGTTTTTTTAATCTTTAATTTTACGAAAAACGATTAAATCGTCTAGAGGAGAAAAGGGGGAAATGGATTTCAGCAAAAAAAAAAAAAAAAAAAAAAAAAAAAAAAAAAAAAAACCAAAAAACCTGTTTTACCTCGGTGCAGGGTTGAAGTCTGCTGTTTATTATATATATGTATATATATATGTATATGTATATATCCTGGAAGGGCTGGAGAGGAATAAATCCGATTTTAAATGGATCCGATGTCCGATATTATTAATTTTAATAATTTAAATATGATTAATTTTACTAAACTTCAGTAATAATTTAATTCCAACGAGGAGTTTTTGGTGTTATTTGCTGGGGGGTTTGGGGGTTTTTTTGTTTTTTTTTTTAGGTCTGAAATGCCAAGGTGACTTCGGGCAGCGACGTCAAACATTAAAAACTCGAGGAAAAAAATTAAAAAAAAGATATTTAAGCTCATTCGATATTTAACAAATAATTCAAATTTTTGAGGGCGGGAGGGAAGGACCCTTTTTGTAGCTACGAAAGGAAATATTTGGGTTTATTTTCGTGCCTCGGATTGGGGGAAAAACTGGGGAGAGAGGGTAAAAAATCTGCATTTTTGGGAGGGCAGAGCAGGCTGAGGTCGCCGTTAATGACATCCCAGGAATGTTTACGGCCGCGGGCTCAAGTTCAATGACAAAATCCTTTGAAAAGGGGGAAAGGGGAGGAAAAGAGGGGGAAAATAAAATTAAATTAAATTAAAATTGAAATAAAAAATAAAATAAAATAAAAATAAAAATAAAATAAAAAATAAAAAATAAAAAATAAAATAAAATAAAATTTAAAAAAGGAAATAAAAAATATAAAGTAAAATAAAATAAAATATTCCTTTTGTGCTGCAGCTCTTTGGATTGTGACGAGCTGGGGAATCATGGCCAGCTCTGCTTTCTGGGTGTTGCCCTTTCTGATAAAAACCCGGATTTATTATTATTATTATTATTATTATTATTATTCCCATCTCTATGAGCTCCCTCAGCCCGTCTTTCAGGAGGGGTTTCAAGGAATCCTGTAGGTCTGCACACAGCAGAGCTCCCCAGTCAGCCAGAATTTCAATGATTAGATTGAAATTCAGATTGAAACCCCACACCTTCAGCTCCCTGAGGGCTGCAGGGGTGATTTTGGGGTGGGTGCCCTACAAACCCTGAGGCTGATTTTGTCCCCCCAGAGGGGCTGGGAATGGTTGGAGCAGAGCAGGACGGGATTTTCCTCTTCCCTGACAGTGGAAAAAGGGGAAAAAACCCCAAACCAAACACCCAGAGAGAGGAATTTCAGGGAAATCAGGGAATTCTGGGCAGGAGCCTGCGGGAAATCTTTGTGCCCCGCGCTCAGAGAGGTTCGGTCCCCGCCCTGGCACTTTGGCCTCGTTAACAAACGGGATTTCCCTGGGGTGACTCAGAGCAAATGGGAAAGGGGGCAAAGCTCAACCCCAAAACCCAGAAAAGTCCTGATTGTGAGAGGAATCGGAACAAATGGGAAAGGGAACAAAACTGACTTTTGTTTTTTTTCTTAGCATGGCCCCGTTTCTGAGAAGAAAGGAACCTTGGGCCGGACAAAGCCCTCAGCGCGTCCTCACCCTGAGGGTTCTGCCCCTTCTCCTTGAACCCTGCAGGCTGAATTTCCCTGAAATTTGGCCACGTATGAGAATCACTAACCTTAACCCTAGCCTTAACCCCAAACTAACCCTAACCCTAACCCTAACCCTAACCTTAACCCTAACCTTAACCCCAAACTAACCCTAACCCTAACCCCTAACCCTAACCTTAACCCTAACCCTAACCTTAACCCCAAACTAACCCTAACCCTAACCCTAAACTTAACCCCAAAACTAACCCTAACCCTAACCCTAACCCTAACCTTAACCCTGACCCTAACCCTTAACCCTAAACTTAACCCCAAAACTCACCCTAACCCTAACCCCAAAACTCACCCTAACCCTAACCCTAACCTTAACCCCAAACTAACCCTAACCCTAACCCTAACCCTAACCCCAAAACTAACCCTAACCCTAACTTTAACCCCAAAACTAACCCTAACCCTAACCCCAAAACTAACCCTACCCCTAACCCACCCCCACGGGGCTTTCCGTGCCCCCCAACCCCATAAACCCAAACAAATTTCCCCCCTGGGATTCCCTGGAGTCATTTCCCACCCCAAAACCTCGGGGGTTTTTTTCACTTCTGCTTGTCCCCCCGGCTCATTTTTTTCTGTTCCCAAATCCCAAATCTCCCCGCTGGCGTTTGGGACATCAGCCACCCCGAATTCCTGTCCCCATTCCCAAATTCCGAGGATGTGAAATCTGGGATGAGATTCCCGGGCTCCTTTCCGGCTGCCCAGCCCCCGCGGGTCCTTCCTGCGAGGGATTTTTTTTGGTGGGGGGGGAGGATTTTGGCGGCTTTCCCCTCCCATCTGCGCTCCGGAGCGGATTCCAGGAGCCTCAGGGCTGAGCAGGGCACGTGGAACAATGGAAAATGGGATGGGGAAGGGCCTGGAAAAGGCTGGGAAGGGATGGGAAAGGCTGGGAAGGCTGGAAAAGGCCCTGGGAAAAGTTGGAAAGGGCCTGGGAAAGGCTGGGAAGGCTGGGAAGGGATGGGAAAGGAAAAGGAAAAGGAAAAGGAAAAGGAAAAGGAAAAGGAAAAGGAAAAGGAAAAGGAAAAGGAAAAAGAGGAGCTGCCCGGTGCGGAGCTCTCCGCGGTGCTGCCGGCCCGGGGCTCCCGCTGCAGGGCTGCAGGAAATCCCATTCGTGTTGCTGATGCTACTGGGAATTTTTATTTTTATTTTTATTTTTATTTTTATTTTTATTTTTATTTTTATTTTTATTTTTATTTTTATTTTTATTTTTAATTATTCTTTTATTCTTTTATTATTATGCATTATTTATTATTTACCATCATGATTCTTAACATTATTCTTAACATTATTATTGTTGTTGTTGCTATTACGTTATTGATATTATTATTAAGTGTAATTAATGTAAGATAACATAACATAACGTAACATAACATAACATAACATAACATAACATAACATAACATAACATAACATATCATATCATATTATATTATATTATATTATATTATATTATATTATATTATACTATATTATATATAATACAATATAATACAATATAATACAATATAATATAATGCAATGTTTCAATCTCAAACCCGCTCTAATTCCCGCTTTTATCCCTGCACAAAACCCTTCCCCACCCGGCTGGATCAGCTTTTCCCCTTTTTTTTCACAGCCCTGGCCTGAGGTGGGACTTTGCCCCCGGCAGCAGCAGCCGCCGCTGGGCTTCAAGGGGTTAACTCGGCTTAAAAAGCAAATTTTATGGGATTTTTATGGGAATTTTATGGGAATTTTACGGGATCCTTTTAACTCCCAGCTCAGCTCTGACACTCCCGGCCTTTCCCGTTCTTCCTTCTGGAAGCTTCTCCCGCTCGGCCTGTGCCAAAACAAAATTAAATTAAAAAAATAAAAATAATCTAAACCTAAATCTTAATCAAAATATAAACACAAATATAAAATCCCGATTTTCCCGACTTCCAGTGGGAATTTGCTGTTGTTCGGTGGTGTGGGGTTTTTTTGTTTGTTTGTTTGTTTGGTTGGTTGGTTTGGTTTGGTTTGGTTTGGGGTTTTTTTCCCCCTCAATCTGTCTGGGCTTAAAATTAAAATGAAAACGTTTTAAAAGGTAAACTCAGCATGGTGATTTTTTTTAGAGGCTGGATCACTCAGTCCAAAATTTCTGACCCGTTCACAATTCTATTTTCTATTCTTTATTTTTACTTCCGTTTATTTTTTAGAACCTGTTTATTTTTAACTCTGGCTTCTTTTTTTTTTTTTTTTAAATTCTGGGTGATTTTTAACTGTTTGTTTTAAATTCTAGCCCCCCCCCTTTTTTTTTTCTTTTTTTAAAGCAGTTTAATTTTAATTCTGTTTATTCTTAATTCTGGCCTCTTTTTTTTTTTTTTTTTTAACTCTAGTTTCTTTTTATTTCTGTGGGGTTATTGTTTTGTTGTTTTGGGGTGTGTTTGGGGTTTTTTTTCCCCTTTTCGCAGACACAGCTCTCTGAACTCCTCCGTGTTTTTTCTCCAACCCCAAACTCCCGGTGTTTCCCCCATCTGCCTTTCCCATTTCGCAACCCTCTCCCGTGCCAGAAATTCCAGCTTTTGCTGGGAAGGATCAGGAAAAAAAAAAAAAATCAAAACCAAAAAAAAAAAACCCCCGAGTATCCCTGGATCAGCTCAGCTCCAGCCGGGATTGCCCTCTCCTGGAGGATGGGGAAATTCCCACCCCAAAACCCCTCAATCCTTCCTTTGGGCCTGGAATTCCCATCCCAAAAATCCCTCAGTCCTTCCTTTGGGGTTGGAATTCCCATCCCAAAACCCTTCAAATCCTCAATTCTTTCTTTTAGGGCTGCAATTCCCATCCCCAAACCCCTCAATCCCTCCTTTGGGCCTGGAATTCCCTCTCCTGGAGAAGGTGGAAATTCCCATCCCCAAATCCCTCTGTCCTCTCAATGGGGGCTGCAATTCCCATCCCAGAATCCCTCAGTCCTTCCTTTGGGGCTGGAATTTCCATCCCAAACCCCTCAAATCCTCAATTCTTTCTTTTGGGGCTGGAATTCCCATCCCAAACCCTTCAATTCCTCTCTTGGGGCTGCAATTCCCACCCCTGCCAGACCCCAGGGATAATTTTTCTCTCCTGGGCCGCGCCGTCCTGGAGCAGAGGATTTTCTCCGCCAAAATTTTGGGGTGAAAACCGATTTTTTTTTTATTATTTTTTTTTTCCTGGAGGGGATGGCAGAGGCCTGAAAAAGGAAGGAAGAAACAGGGAAATTTTTATTTTTTTTTCTTTTTTTCCCCTCTGTTTCTCACTGGCTCCAGCTGCTGCTGCTGGAAGATGGAGAAGGCAAAATTTTAAATAAAACCTTGGAAATTTTAATAAAACCTTGGAAATTTTAGAATAAAACCTTGGGAATTTTTAAACAAAACCTTGGGAATTTTTAAATACAACCTTGGGAATTAAAAAAAAACAAAACCCTTGGGAATTTGAAATAAAACCTTGGAAATTTTTAAATAAAACCTTGGGAATTCGAAACAAAACCTTGGAAATTTTAATAAAACCTTGGAATTTTTAGAATAAAACCTTGGGAATTTTTAAACAAAACCTTGGGAATTTGAAACAAAACCTTGGGAATTCGGTTTCTATCAAAGCAAGCCCTGGCTCTCCTGGCAGAGCAGCTCGGGAAGTTTTTCACAAACCCTGACTCGCTGCGGAGGTCGGGACACCCCCTCCCCCCAGCCGAGGTGTTTTCCACCCCTGCCCCCTTTTTTTCCCGGAAATTCCGCTGAATTCCCACTTTCCCCGCTGCCTCCGAGGGTTTCCCAGCACTCGGTTAATTGCTGCTGGTTAATTAATCGAGCCCCGGGCTCCCTCTAGCGTCGCTCGGGTCCCATCCCGACCTCTCCCGACCATTCCCACCCTCTCCTGACCCTTTTCCACCTTTTCCTGATCCTTTTCCACCCTTTTCTGACCCTTTTCTTTATTTATATTTATATTTATATTTATATTTATATTTATATTTATATTTATATTTATATTTATATTTATATTTATATTTATATTTATATTTATATTTATATTTATATTTATATTTATATTTATATTTATGTGGGGTTTTTGTTTGGTTTTTTGGGGTTTTTTGGGGGGGGGGGGGGAGGGTTTAGGGTTTTGGGGCTTTTTCGGGGTTTTTTGGGGTTTTTTTTTGGTTTTTCTCCCCCCTGCGCTCCGCAGCAGACGCATCTCGGGTTTCAAACCCCGCTCGCTCCAGACCGTGACCCTCAAGGTCAGACGCCTCTAATCCCAAAAACAACATCCCGGCCCCTCCCCGGCTGGGCCCGGCCCGAAATTCCTCCGCACAAATCCCCCCGCTCCTCCTCCTCCTCCTCCTCCTGGAAAAAGGGGGGAAAAAAAAAACCCTCCCAGCGCATTAATAAAAATAATCTATGAGGGGCAGTGGCTCTGGGGGTGGGGAGAGACCTTCAAAAGAGGAGAAGAGACCTTAAAAGGCCCCGATCTGCCCGGGACGGGAATTAAACGGGTTCAGGATGAGCCCTCGGAGGGCAGGGATGCCGAGCTCAGCCCTGGGATCCGTGAATTGAATTTATTTTAATTTAATTTAATTTTTATTTTATTTTATTTCGTTTCATTTTTAATTTATTTTATTTTATTTTCTATTATTTTATTATTTTATTATTTTATTCATTTACTTTGTATTTTATTTGTATTATCTTTGTATTTTATTTTATTTTATTTTATTTTATTTCATTTCATTTCATTTTACTTTATTTTATTTTTTCGTTTAATTTATTATTTTATTTAATTTCATTTCTTTTTTTTTTTTTTTTCTTATTTACTTATTTTTATTTAAAATTTTCAAAAATTCTTCTTCGGAGGCGTTCGAATGGATTTTTATTTCTCGGCGGCGGCCGAGCCGCCCTCAAAGCGCCGGGAAGCAGCTCAGGGATGGAGAAGTTTTGGGTGGGTTTTGGTTGGTTTTGGGGTTTTTTTTCTCTCTTTGGGATCTGAATTTTCCGAGGGAGAGGAGAAGGGGAGGCTCGGCCACGGAGGGTGTGGAACTCTGACACTGCACAGAAAAAAAAACCAACAACATAAAACCCGCCCGGGAAAAAAAAAAAAAATTAAAAAAAAAAAAAAAGCGAAAAAAAAGGAAAAATCCCCCGGAGCTGCCATCCCTCCCTCCCCAGGCAGAGAAAATCCCTGGATTTGCTTCATCCCGGGGCCGCTTTCCCCTTCTCCCTCCTCCTCCTCCTCTCCAAATTCCCGCTCCAAAATTCACATTTAGGAGGAGAAATTAAAAAAAAAAAAAAGAAGAAAAAAAAAGAAGAAAAGGCGGCGAGAAGAGCGAGGACACCTGAGGATCCGGACGGGATTGCTCCGCCTGGAAAACCGGGATCCTTGGGATATCCAGGAAAACCTCGGCACGGACCGCGCTCAGCGCCCTCCCACCATCCCGGGAACGCCAAAGACTTCTGGAAAAAAGCAAAAAAAAAAAACCCGAAAAACCCAAAACCGGCTGGAATCCGAGCTCAGCTGCCGACGGTCCCCAGAGCCCGCGGCTCCCGGCCAGCTCCGCTCCCGCTCTCCCAGGTTTGGGGCTTGGAATTGGGGATAAATCCCAGGAAATGCGGCGCGGGGGGGAGAGGATGGGGAGCGGAGGGGTGGGGTGGGACTTCGGGCTGGTAAAAAGTTCTTCCCCGGGCGCTTTTCCAAAGGAAAGTGATTTTTTTTATTATTTTTTTTTTTTTTCCCCGAGGGAGGTTTTGCCGTGAACCAGGGCTCGGCCTTTTCCTGCCCCTTTTCCCGGCGAGGAACTCAAAGTTCTTTCCCCTTTTCGCGCTTTTCCAACAAAGCGGGGGTTTGATACTTCAAATTAAAAAAAAAAAAAAAAAAAAGGAAAAGGAAAAAAAAAAAAAGAATCCCGGTTTTAGCAAAGACAGTTCCCTGAATTTTTAATCCCGGATTTTTCCGTGTTTGCTCCCCGTTCTCCCTTCCCCAGCGCCCGCCGGCTCCCGGGAACGGGAAGGGAGCAAATGCCGGGAGCGGGGGCGCGGCGGGACGGAGCCGGTTTGTCCCCGATCCCGGTTTGTCCCCTGATCCCGGTTTGTCCCCGATCCCGGTTTGTCCCCTCGGTCCCGGTTTGTCCCCCTGATCCCGGGTTGTCCCCTGGGCCCGGTTTGTCCCCGATCCCGGTTTGTCCCCTGATCCCGGTTTGTCCCCGGGGTCCCGGTTTGTCCCCGATCCCGGTTTGTCCCCGATCCCGGTTTGTCCCCCTGATCCCGGTTTGTCCCCCTGATCCCGGGTTGTCCCCTGGGCCCGGTTTGTCCCCGATCCCGGTTTGTCCCCTGATCCCGGTTTGTCCCCGGGGTCCCGGTTTGTCCCCGATCCCGGTTTGTCCCCTGATCCTGGTTTGTCCCCTGGGTCCCGGTTTGTCCCCTCTGTCCCGGTTTGTCCCCGACCCCGGTTTGTCCCCTGATCCTGGTTTGTCCCCTCAATCCCGGTTTGTCCCCTCTGTCCCGGTTTGTCCCCTCAGTCCCGGTTTGTCCCCTCTGTCCCGGTTTGTCCCCTGGCCCCGGTTTATCCCCTCGGTCCCGGTTTGTCCCCTGATCCCGGTTTGTCCCCTGGCCCCGGTTTGTCCCCGATTCCGGTTTGTCCCCTGGCCGCGGTTTGTCCCCCGGTCCCGGTTTGTCCCCTGGGCCCGGTTTGTCCCCTCGATCCCGGTTTGTCCCCCGATCCCGGTTTGTCCCCGATCCCGGTTTGTCCCCTCAGTCCCGGTTTGTCCCCTCCATCCCAGTTTGTCCCCCTGGTCCCGGTTTGTCCCCCTGGTCCCGGTTTGTCCCCGATCCCGGTTTGTCCCCGATCCCGGTTTGTCCCCTGGGCCCGGTTTGTCCCCGGAGGTGACATTTGGAGCCTCGGGATCACCGGGCACAGCGGGGCCGGGCTTGGGAAGAGTCAGAGCCAGAGCCTGGAGGGGAAAGGCGGGGCTTTAATTAAGGGATCCCTTTAATTACCGGGAGTTTAATTCCGGAATGAGGGGGCGCGGCTGCGAGAGGAGACGGGAGGCGGGCGGGAGCCAAAAGCGGGGAAGGGGAAATTGGGGAAAAGCGGAAAAATCCCACAGGGAGCGGTCCTGGCTCAGCAGCCCCGGCCGGGGGGAGCAGCGGGGCTGGAAAAGGGGCTCGGAAAGGGCCTGGAAAAGCGCCTGGAAAAGTGCCTGGAAAAGGCTGGGAAAGGGCCTGGAAAAGGGCCTGGAAAAGGCTGGGAAAGGCTGGGAAAAGGCCTGGAGAGGCTGGAAAAGGGTCTGGAAAAAGCTGGGAAAGGGCCTGGGAAAGGCTGGGAAAGGGCCTGGAGGAGACAGGGAAAAGGCCCTGGAAAAAGCTGGAAAAGGGTCTGGAAAAGGCTGGGAAAGGGCCTGGGAAAGGGCCTGGAAAAGGGCCTGGAAAAGCGCCTGGAAAAGGCTGGGAAAAGGCTGGGAAAGGGCCTGGGAAAGGGCCTGGGAAAGGACCTGGAGGAGACAGGGAAAGGGCCCTGGAAAAAGCTGGAAAAGGTTGGGAAAGGGCCCTGGAAAAAGCTGGAAAAAGCCTGGAAAGGGCCTGGGAAAGGCTGGGAAGGGCCGGAGAGGGAAGGCGGATTTGGGCACCGGCGCCCCTTCCCTCCCTCTCAGCCCATCCCACACCACAGCTCGGGGCGGGATTTTGGGTTTTTCCCCCGCTCTGGGTGAAGCTCTGATCCATCTCCTGCTGCCCCCAAATCTGCCAAACCCCACCGCTGCCCGTTCCTCCGCCTCTCCCCCCGTTTCTGTCCCTCGCCAGCCGCTCCTTCCGGGGTTTTTGGAAACTCCGGTGAGAGCAGAGCCGGATCAAAATGTCAGATACCGACAGCACCCGCGGGGCTCGTTCGAGGAAAGGAAAATAAATTATAATAGAAAAAAAAAAAATTAATGAAAATTCTATGGAGGAAGGGAATTCCCCGTTTCCCCTGAGTTCTCAGGGAAATCAGGTTCCTAATCAATATACAGTGTCAATAAAATAAAATAAAATAAAATAAAATAAAATAAAATAGGTAATCTTATCTATTCATATCTTAAATTATTATATAATAATTTCTACATACTCTATTGATTAATATATAATACATTAATATGATATATCAATACATAGCACACCTGTATAATTCTCATAATTAGCTGTATAATAGCTCATAATTTTAGATTTAATACAGAATATTTCCCTACCGTGTCCCTAATCCATAGAGAGTGCTTATCGTGTGATATTTATATAGAACATTTAGGGTTTGGGTAAATAATATCGAACACAGCGTTTATTATCTGCCATTTCCCGCTCGATATTTGAAATATTCGCTGTTTATCTCGCGGTGCTTCACGCAGAATATTGAATTTTGCCCTCCTTCTTGCCCTTCAGAGGGGAAATCTGAGCCGCAGCTGCCTCTTCTTTCCCTTTTTTGGGTTTTTTTTTTGGGGTGGGGGGGTTGGGCTTTCCCAAAACAACCCCGAAATGCAGAGCCTGGAAAAGGAGGGGGTGAGGAAACCGCGAGCGGGGAGGCGCTGCGGGTTTTTATATTGAATAAAATCCTCTCCAAAAAAAAGGGAAAATTCTCATTGAAACCGAGCAGGAAAGGGTTTATATTAAATAAAATTCACCGAAAAAAGGGAATTTCTCATTAAAACCGAGCAGGAAAGGGTTTATATTAAATAAAATTCACCGAAAAAGGGGAATTTCTCATTAAAACCGAGCAGGAAAGGGTTTATATTAAATAAAATTCACCGAAAAAGGGGAATTTCTCATTAAAAGCGAGCGCAGGGTCTGGGCCGAGCAGGGAGGGGCTGCGGGTTTTTATATCGAATAAAATCCTCTGCAAAAAAAAAAAAAAAAAGAAAAAAAAAAAAGAAAAAAGGAAAGAAAAAAGGAATTTCCCATTCAGGCCGAGCAGAGAGGGGAGTTCCTATGAAATAAAATCCTCCAAAAAAAAGGGAATTGTGATCAAAAGCGAGCCCGAGGGCCGGGCCCGGCCGCGTTTGGAGCCGGGAGCGGTTCCAGCTCTCCCGGGAGCTTTTCCAGCGGAGAATTCCAGAGGCAGGGAGCTCCCCCCGGCCTTGTCCGCCCCCCAAAAATGGGCTCAGCCCAGCTCCGGCCGCCTCCTCCTCCTCCCTCCCCTTTTCCCAGCCGGGGTTTGGGGGGAGCCGCTTCCGCGCCCCCCGCGCGGGGTTTGGGGTCGGGATCCGCGGCTGCGGCTCCTGCGCTGCCCCGGGACCCCCAGCGCCCCCCGGCCAGCCCTGGCCCGCCCCTCCCCGGAGGGAAAAAAATCGGAATTTCCGACTGGAAAGAGGGGCTGGAGCCCCCCCCCGGAACCCTCCAGGACTGGGGGGGCACGTGGAGAAGGCTGCCTGCTTTTTTCTATCGATTTAATTTTTATTTTATTTTATTTTCAATTTTTCTTTATTATTTCTTATTTATTTTATTTTTATTTATTTTACTTTTGTTTCTTTGATTTACTTATCGTTATTTAAAATTTTGTTTTATTTAATTTAATTTTTTTTTACGATTTATCTATTCTTTTTATTTCATTATTTTTAATCGTCCTGTCTACTTTATTACTTTTAATTATTATTTTTCGTTATTCTTTCTGTTATGTTACGGTTTTGTTTCGTATTTTTATATTTTTATATATTTTATATATTTTATTTTATTTTATTTTATTTTATTTTATTTTATTTTATTTTATTTTATTTTATATTTTATTTATATTTTGTTTTCTTTTATATTTATATTTATTTTATTTTATTTTATTTATTTTATTTTATTTTTATCCTCACTCAGGCAGGCCTCAAGCCGCTGCGCCAGCGCCAAGGTGGGTGAAGCAAACCCATAAAAAAACCCAGCTCCACTCCCCCGGATTTTTTTTTTTATTTTTTTCCATCGGGGGAAGCAAAAGGAGCCGGAATTGGGGCGGGGAGGGGGCGCGGCCGCGGCCGCCGTCAAAACAGCGCCTCGGTCTAGACGGGGAGGGAAAGGCGCTCCCGCTTTTTCCCTTTTTTTCCGCTTTTTTCCCCTCTCCAGCACAATGACCCTCGGGTTAAAAATTAATTCCGGCGCCCCTCGGGGTCAGACTGCGGCGGGAAGGATCGCCGGGCTTGGGAAACAACAACAACAAACCAAAATAAAAAATAAAATAGAAAATTCTTCACGATTTTCAGTGCGGGGCTGTAACAAGTGGTGCCTCTGCAGAGCTCCGCTGGGATTTCTCCGTTTCCTCGTTTGTTTGGGGTTTTTTTGGTTTGGTTTTTTTTTTTTTTTTTTTTTTTTTTTAATGGATTGCTGCATTTCCCGGGATTTTTAAAATGGATTTCTTCATTTCCCGGGATTTTTTTTTTTTTTATGGGTCTTTCCATTTCCTGGGATTTTTTAATGGATTGTTGCATTTCCCGGGATTTTAAAATAGATCTCTCCATTATTTCCCGGGATATTTTTTAATGGATTTCTCCATTTCCCGAGATTTTTAAATGGGTCTCTCAATTATTTTCCGGGGTTTTTTTGAACAGATCTCTCCATTTCCCTGGATTTTAAAATGATTTTTTTGTTTGGTTTTTTTTTTTTTTTTCATTTCTCGGGATTTTAAAATGGATCTCTCCATTTCCTGGGATTTTTTTTTTTTTTTTAATGGATTGCTGCTTTTCCCGGGATTTTTTTTTTTTTTTTACGGAATATTCCATTTCCCGCGATTATTGGTGGGGAGGGAAAGGTTTGGATTTATTTTATTTTTTTGTTTGTTTTTAAAAAAAAAAGGAAACTCGGCGAGGGAAGGCAGGAGGTGAGTGGGGGCTGCTCGGCCGCGGGGCTGCAGGGGAGGCGCGGGGCTTTGGGGTCTTTTCCCCCCGTTTTGGATCATTTCGATCGTTTTAATTTTGATCATTTCAATCCTTTTAATTTCGATCATTTTGAGATTCCCCCCCCGGGAATATTTTATCCTCGTCCTCCGCAGAGCTCGGGGTAAAACCCCTCGGGTTTATTCTTTCTTTTATTCCTTTATTTCTTCTTTTAGTCCTTCTTTTATTCCTTCTTTTATTTCTTCTTTTATTTCTTCTTTTAGTCCTTCTTTTAATCCTTCTTTTAATCCTTCTTTTATTCTTTTATTCCTTCATTCCTTCTTTTATTCTTTCTTTATTTCATTTTTTTTTCACCGTAATTTTCATTCGCCGCCCTCTAAAAACGCCTGAAGCTCTTCCAAAGCAGAAATCCCAGGAAAATCCTCTCTGCTTCTCCTCCCGCGGGGAATTTTGGCGATTTTTCCATCACTGAAAATGCCGATTTTTCCGACTTTTTTTTTTTTCTTTTTTTTTTTTCTTTTTTTTTTTTTTTTTCTTTTTTCTTTTTTTTCTTTTTGGTGGATTGGAAGTGGAGAAATCCTCGGCTCCAAAATCTGGGGAAAACTTCGGGAATATCAGGTCCAAATCTGACCTTTCCTTAGTTTTAAAATAGCAAAATAATGCCAACAACAACAAAAAAAAAGAAAACAAAAATAAAAATTAAAAAAAAAAGAAAATGAAAATAAAAATTGAAAATAAAAATAAAATTGGTAATAGTAATAAAAATTAAAATGAAAATAAACATGCACTTAATAATACATAAGTAACATAATGCCATAAATATAAACATAAAAAATAAATATAAAAATAAACAGAAACATCAACCCGTCAACATAAAAATAAACTAAAAAATGAAAGTAAAACAGTAGAAGTAAAAATAAAAATAAAAATAAAAATATAAGAATAAACCCAATAATAATAATAATAATAATTTTTATTATTCTCGTGTGGTAGTTTTGCATGGCTTGATTTTCTGGGGCCGGGAAGAGGAAAATGAAATGGAATTTCTGGATTTCCAAGGCGGGCGCTGGAAACCCGGGAAGAGCCCGTTAAAGTCTCCGGGATTGTGTGAATAATTAATTAAAGGTAGCCAGGATTAATTGATTTTTTTTCCCAACAAGTGGATGGGATAGGGACAAATGGATTTTTCTTGATTTTTTTTTTTTTTTTAAGGCAACCCCCAGCTTTGGATTTATTTCTCTTGCTCATTTCCAATGATTTTTTAAAATTTATTTATTCATAAAATCCCTTTCTTTAAACTTATTTTTTTTTTAGCCAAGAGAGAATCCTTGCAAATATTTGTGTTTAATTCTGTTAATTGTGTTAACTTAAACACTCCGAGTCCAGCGTTTGAAGGAATTCCTAAAAAGAAAGGGAAACCTTGGTGAAAAAATTAATTTAAAAAGAAGATTTGGGGATTATTTTTGCGGGGCCTGAAACTTTCTGAGCCAAGCGAGAGGTTTAACCCAGGAAAGCAAAAAATATTTTGCTAATTAATTTGATTTAATTATTTAAAATTAAATACTCGGATACTTTTGTAGCTGTGAATTTGCTTTTAACCCCCAAGCCCTCCGGCCAAAAAAAAATCCCTAATTAAAGGAAACCTCATTTGGCAAAACTTTTGCCGCCTTTTTGGGGATTAATTCAAATTTTTCTGGGCCGGGATGAGGCCGAGCTCAACCGTGAGGACCCCGAATTATTGAATCAAATATTTCTTTTCATTTCATTTCTAAATTTCAGGTGTAGTGGGTTCCTGGGTTTGTGGGGAACTCCCGCCGCTTTCCCCTTCCTATTAATTAGAGTTTTCCTCCTAATTGGCCCTGCCCGAACGAGTCCCAATTGATTCTTTCCTGAGCTGGATTCTGCTTTTTAAAGAGTTGGGTTTGTTTGTTGGTTTTTGTTTGGTTGGTTGGTTGGTTGGTTTTTTTGGTTTTTTTGTGTGTTTTTTTGGGGTGTTTTTTTTTTTTTGGTTTTTGGTTTTTGGTTTTTTTTTTCACTTCATTCCTCAAAAAAAGGGAGGGAAAGGGGCGCTGCGGGGCCATCCCCGGCGGTTTTCCAGCTCGGGGTTAATTAATCTAGCCAATTATGGGCTTCATTAATAAATCCAGGGGCCAGGGGGAAAAAAAAATGGGAAGAGAATCCCCCCAAAATGTCCCAGCCCCAGTCGGGTTCTCCCGATTTTCCAGCAAGTGCAGCGGGATCGGCTCCTCCCGGGGGGAAATCCCAGCCAGGCGGGGTTTGCTCGGGATTTGGGGGGTCCTGGTGGGGCTTGGGTCCGGATTTAGGGGATCCTGGTGGGCTTGGTTCGTGGTTTAGGGTGCCCAGGTCTGTTTTATTCATGTTTTAGGGGGTCCTGGTGGGGTTTGTTCATATTTTAGGAGGTTTTGATGGGGTTTGTTCACGTTTTAGGGGGTCCTGGTGTGGTTTGTTCGTGGTTTAGGGGGTCCTGGTCCAGTTTATTTATATTTTAGGGGGTCCTGGTGGGGTTTGTTCATATTTTAGGAGGTTCTGGTGGGGTTTGTTCACGTTTTAGGGGGTTCTGGTGGGCTTGGTCCCAGTTTTAGGGGGTCCTGGTGGGGTTTGTTCACGTTTTTAGGGTGCTCTGGTGGGGTTTGTCTGTGTTTTAGGAGGTTCTGGTGAGGTTTGTTCACGTTTTAGGGGGTCCTGGTGGGGTTTGTTCATATTTTAGGAGGTTCTGATGGGGTTTGTTCACGGTTTTAGGGGGTCCTGGTGGGGTTTGTTCATATTTTAGGAGGTTCTGGTGAGGTTTGTTCATGGTTTAGGGGGTCCCGGTGGGCTTGGTTCCGGTTTTAGGGTGCCCTGGTGGGGTTTATCGGTGTTTTAGGAGGTTCTGGTGCCATCAGTTTGTGTTTTAGGGTGCCCCGGTGGGGTTGGTTGCTGTTTTAGGGTGCCCAGATCTGGTTTATTCGTGGTTTAGGGTGCCCAGGTCTGGTTTATTCGTGTTTTAGGGGGTCCTGGTGGGCTTGGTTTCAGTTTTAGGGGTTCCTGGTGGGGTTTGTTCATATTTTAGGAGGTTCTGATGGGGTTTGTTCACGTTTTAGGGGGTCCTGGTGGGGTTGGTTCGTGGTTTAGGGGGTCCTGGTCCGGTTTATTCGTGTTTTAAGGTGCCCCAGTGGGGTTTATTCCCGTTTTAGGGTGCCCCGATGGGGTTGATTCCCGTTTCAGGGGGTCCGAGGGTGGTTCGTTTCTATTTTAGGGGCTCCAGCTGAAGTTGGTTTCCATTTCAGGGTGCTCCGGTGAGGTTCGTTCTCCTTTTAGGGTGCCCAGGTCTGGTTTATTCGTGTTTTTCGGGGAGTCCTAGCGAGGTTTGTTCACTTTTTGGGGGCTCCAAGAGCAGTTTGTTCCTATTTTCGGGGCTCCCCGCGCGGTTCCTCCGCGTGCGGGGGCGCCCCGGCAGGGCTGGTTTTGTTTGCCTTCGCTTTACGTCACTTCGTCACTTTACGTCACTTCACGTCACTTCACGTCACTTCATTTCATTTCATTTCATTTCATTTCATTTCATTTCATTTCATTTCATTTCATTTCATTTCATTTCATTTCATTTCATTTCATTTCGCTTTTCCTTAAGGCAGAAACCTTCATTTTTGTCTCCAAACTTTTTTTTTTTTCCCTTTTTTCTTTTATTTATTTTTTTTTCTTTCTCCCGGGGTGGGGGAAATATTAAAAAAAAAACCAAAACAAAACAAAAAAAAACCCACCATAAAAACACATTAAAAATAATAATAATAATAATAATAATAAAAAGAAACTACCATAAAAACACATTAAAAATAATAATAATAATTAATAAAATAAAAAAAAAATTAAAAAAAAAAAAAAAAGGAAAAAGAGGAAACAAACCATAAAGAAGCAGGGAAATGTTTTGGGTTTGGTTTGTTTTTTCTCCCCTCGGGCGGGCGGAGGAACAAAAAGCTCCCGGAGCCGCTCGGGGCCGGCGAGCGCCGCCCCGAGGCCGGGGCTGGAACTGTTCCTGGAACGGGACAGCCCGGGACAGCCCGGGACAGCCCGAGACAGCCCGGGACAGCCCGGGACAGCCCGAGACAGCCCGGGACAGCCCGGGACAGCCCGAGACAGCCCGGGACAGCTCGGGACAGCCCGCGCTGCTGGCCAGGGGGTCAGGAATAGCCCGGGACAGAGTCAGCCTGGGTAAGGAATAGTCCAGGAGAGTTAGCCCGGTTGGGAAATATCCCCGTTCAGGAATATCCTGGTCAAGGACTATCCCGGGTCAGGCCTATCCTGCTTTTTCTGTGCTCTTCCTTGTCCCAGGCCCTGATGGATTTTGGGACTCGGGACAGAAATCCCGGCCCGAGCTGCCCCAGGGCCGTGAGGAGGAGGAGGAGGAGGAGGAGGAGGAGGAGGAGGAGGATGAGGATGAGGAGGATGAGGATGAAGGATGAGGAGGATGAGGATGAGGATGAAGGATGAGGATGAGGGTGAGGATGAGGATGAGGAGGATGAGGATGAAGGATGAGGAGGATGAGGATGAGGATGAGGATGAGGGATGAAGGAGGAGGATGAGGATGAGGATGAAGGATGAGGATGAGGGTGAGGATGAGGATGAGGATGAGGATGAGGGATGAAGGAGGAGGATGAGGATGAGGATGAAGGATGAGGATGAGGATGAGGATGAGGATGAGGATGAAGGATGAGGATGAGGATGAGGATGAGGAGGATGAGGATGAGGAGGGTTCCAGGTTCAGGCCCAGCTTTCCCATCCTTTTCCCTGCTGCTCCTGCCCCGTCCTGTGGGGAACACCCCAGACCCCGATTCCCAAACCCAAACATCCCCCGAGGCCGGAGCTGCTGCTAGAATTGATTAATAACGATAAATAATGCTCATGAGGATAATGGTAATTATGATAATGGCAGTAAAAAATTAAAATTGAAATTGAAATTGAAATTGAAATTGAAATTGAAATTGAAATTGAAATTAAAATTAAAATTAAAAATATAGATAGAAATATAAATAATGAAAAATTAAATATAAATATAAATATAAATAATTAAAAATAAAAATAAAACCAAAACCTAAATTTAAGTCTAAAATTAAAATTAAAATTAAAATTAAAATTATAAATAAAATAAAATAAAAATAGAACCCCGGCTTTGCAGGGCACGGGGGGAGCCATCAATGCGATTTGAGGATCCCGGGGCCGATTCCTCATCCCGAGTGATGGATTGGGACAGGAATCCGCATTTCCTGATCTATTCCCAGCCGGGATCCCTCCCGTCCCTGCCAGCCAGGAGTTATCTCCCATTTACCGCTGACATCTGAATTTAAAACGTCTTTACAAACTTCAGCAGCGGCCAGAAAAGGAGAGGAAAAAAATAAAAAACCTCCCCCATTACCCTCAAATGTGATTCCAGCGGCGGGAATTAACGCTCGTCCATCACTGATTTGCATTCGGGGTGCTTTTAATGGCTTTTTCCTCCCATTTTTTCCCGCTGTAATGTTATTTATTTTCGATTTTGAACGGCTTTTCACGCTTACCCTGAGTGCTTTTCCCTCATTTGCGTTCCCAGCCCGCGATTTAAGGGCTCCATTTCCGAGCTGCGCTTGGAAAAAAATCTCCCTGCTGCCTGTTTTGGGGTGAAATAAAGAGATTTTAACAGCGCGGGTTCAAGGGTGAGCACGGCTTTTGTTTTACAAATTGCCTTGGCAGGGAAACAAGTAAAGCAGCGAGTCCAAGGTTTTGGGTTTGGTTATTCTATTTTATTTTTCTTTATTTTATTTTATTTTATTTTATTTTTTATTTTTTATTTTATTTTATTTTATTTTATTTTATTTTACTTTATTTCATTTTACTTTATATGACTATTTCATTTTATTTTATTTTAATTTTATTTTATTCGTATTTATCATAATAAATGATAAATGATAAATAATAAATAGGAAATTATAAATAAGAAAATACAATAAATAAAAAATGATAAATGATAAATAAGAAATAAGAAATTATAAACAAGAAATTATAATAAATAATAAATAATAAATAATAAATAATAAATAGCACAGCTATTTACACCAGGTCCCCGGTGTGTAAAAATAATCGAAGTTTTACAACAAAAAATCCAAATTTTTGGATTTGAAGGTTGGATTTGAAGCCGACCCTGCCTCGTCTTCGTGCGCCAAAAAAGCAACGAGGCGTGAAATAAAAGGGGGGAAAAAAGGGGAAAAAAAAGTCATTAATTTCAAATTACAACTTCATAAAAAACGCGAACTCGGCCTCTTTTTAGAGCTCCAACCCGGCACAAAATAAACCCAAAAAAAAAAGAAAAAGAAGAGGATTTTTCCCCTTTTTTTTAATTCCCTCCAAAACTTCTTGGCCGAGGTTGTTTGTTTTCTTTTTCCCCCGAAGCGTTTGAAGTTCAACAGCGGGGGCGAAATCCGCTCGTGGTGTTTTTATTGTGCTTTTTATGGAGCGGTTTTTACGGGATTTTTTTATTGTTGTGGTTTTTTTTATGGTTTATTTCCGCTCCGGGCAGATTTATATCCCGGCCCAGCCCGGCTGCCTGGAAAAGGCTTTTCCAAGGGAACGGGGCCGAGCTCCGAGCCAAGTTTCTGCCTCCTCCGCTCGTCTCTTGAAGCCTCAGGAGATTTTTTTTTCCCTCTGATGAACTTTTAAACTCCCCCCCCCAAATTTGCCCTTTTCAACCCTCTTGCCTTGGCGCAGCTGAATTTTAATTTTGATTTTTTTAAAAAAAATTTTCCTCCCCCTTGAATTTTATTTTTGATTTTCTTTTTATTTTTCTTCCCCATTGAATTTAATTTTTGATTTTTTAAAATTTTTCTTCCCCCTTGAATTTTATTTTGGATTTTTTTACAATTTTTTCTCCCCCTTTGAATTTTATTTTTGTGGGGTTTTTTTTAAATTTTTTCTTCCCCCTTGAATTTTTCTTTTTAATTTTTCTTCTCCCTTGAATTTTATTTTTTCCCCTCTTAATGGGATTTTTTTTTTTTCCTGCAAAATCCCCTCCCCTCAGGGCTTTTAATTCCTCTTTTTACCACCAGGGAATCTTTATTTTCTGTCGCTTTTCCACCGAGCTGGGGGGGGGGAGAAAAGGACACAAATTTCTCTCTAAAAAAAAAAAAAAAAAAAAAAACAAACCACCAAAACCAAACCAAAACCCAAAATTTACTTTCCTCTCTCTTTAATTGATTTCTGGGGTTTTTTTACCCTTTTCTCCTCCCTAATTATTTTTTTCTTTCCTTTAAATGACTCACGTTCTGCTCCCTTCAAGGGGAGGAGATTATGAATAATTACCTTAATTACCTTTCCCCCCCTTAGAACTCCCTGCTTTTACTCTCTGAAAACTTCTCCAAATTCACCTTTTTTTTATTTTTTCCCCGCTCAGAACTCCCTGTTTTTACTCAGTAGAAACTTCTCCAAACTCTGGCAGATTGAGATTAAAAAAGAAAGGCAAAAAGAAAAAAAAAAAAAAAGAAAAAAAAAGCCAAAAAACACCCCAGTAAAAAAAGGATAACGGCGTTTTAATAGCAAATCTTGATAAATCAGCTTCATTTCGGAAACGACCTCTCCCAGCGCCCCGGCGGAGGAGGCGGGGGAGGAACTTTGGGGATTTTATAGCCGCGATAATTCGCTTTTTTCCCCTCCCTTTTCTCCTCCTCGGTTTCAGCGTTTCCTCCGCGCGGGCTCTCAGCGCTTTGCGCGCTCCCGCGGGAGGCGCGCGCAGGAAATGGTCGCGGTTGTTGTTCCCCCGCGGGTCCGAGGGGGTTGGTGGGTTTTGGGGGGTTTTGGTTTTTGGGTTTTTTGTTTTTAATTGATGATGATGATTGCGGGGCTCTGAAAAGATCCTCTGGTGCCGTTTGTTTCCTTAGCAACTCCTCGCTTTTCTCCGAGTTCGGACCGCAGATGATGCCCAACAAAATGGCAGCTTGATTATCGTTGTATTTTATTTTAATTTTACTTTACTTAACTTTAATTTTTATTTTGTTTTTTATTTTATATTTTTAATTTTATTTTATATTTTATTTTGTTTTGTTTTATTTTACTTTCTATTTTTCTTTCAATTTTTATTTCTATTTCTATTTCTATTTCTATTTCTATTTCTATTTCTATTTCTATTTCTATTTCTATTTCTATTTCTATTTCTATTTTATTTTTTGGAGGGGGAGGAGGGGGGCTGTTAGCCTCGGGGCCGAGGCTGAAGGAGAACTGCTCTGTGGATTAGGTAGTTTCATGTTGTTGGGCTCTGAGTTTCAATCGCAAGAACATCGAACTGCCTGACCCACTGCGGTTCCTGCTCCGCCTGCGCGGAGGGCGCGGCCCCGCCGCTCCTGCGGCCCCGCTCCGCGCTCCGCGGGGCTGCGGGCACCGCCACCGGGGCCGGAGGGGCGGTGTCACCTCCCCTGGGGCGGTGTCCCCTCTCTGAGTCCCTGTCCTGGGGCTGTGTCACCTCTCCTGGGGTGGTGTCCCCTCTCCTGGGGTGGTGTCACCTCCCCTGGGCCGGTGTCACCTCTCTGAGTCCCTGTCCTGGGGCTGTGTCACCTCCCCTGGGGCTGTGTCACCTCCCCTGGGGCTGTGTCCCCTCTCCTGGGCGGTGTCACCTCTCCTGGGGCGGGTGTCCCCTCTCTGGGTCCCTGTCCCCTCTCCTGGGTCCGTGTCCCCTCCTAGATCCGTGTCCCTCACCCGGGACTGTGGCTTCTCTTCATCCCCCAATCCACGTCCCCCCTCTTTGGGTCTCTGTCCCCCTGCCCTGGTCCGTGTCCCCTCTCCCTGGTCCGTGTCCCCTCCTGGGACCGTGTCCCCTCTCCCCAGGCTGGGGCTCCCCTTCATCCCCGTGTCCCCTGTGGCTCTTTGTCCCCCGAATCTCTGTCCCAGAGCTGTGTCCCTGCTCGGGACCGTGTCCCCACCGGGGGCCGGGACTCACCGCCCGGGTCCCCCTTCCTGGGCACGGGAATTCGGCCCTGGGAGGGCCCTGATCCGCCCTGCCCTGCATCCCCGGGGCTCTGTCCGTGTCCCCTGGGCTCTGTCCGTGTCCCCTGACCCTGTCCGTGTCCCCTGGGCTCTGCCTGTGTCCCCTGACCCCTGTCTGTGTCCCCTGGGCTCTGTCCATGTCCCCTGACCCTGCCTGTGTCCCCTGGGCTCTGTCCGTGTCCCCGGGGCTCTGTCTGTGTCCCCTGGGTTCTGTCTGTGACCTCTGACCCTCTCTGTGTCCCCTGAGCCCTGTCTGTGTCCCCTGGGTTCTGTCTGTGACCTCTGACCCTGTCCGTGTCCCCTGACCCTGTCCGTGTCCCTCACCCCAGATCCATGTCCCCAAGCCCCTCTTTGTCCCCCCACCCCAGATCCGTGTCCCCCGCCCCAGATCCGTGTCCCCAAGCCCCTCTTTGTCCCCCCGCCCCCGGGCCCCGGCAGCAGCGGCCCCGCCGGGCCAGGGCAGGGCAGGGGTGACGCTTCCTTTGTTCAAATCCCCGTCCCAGGGACCTTTCTGGAGGCAGCGCAGTCACGCCCCCGAATCATCAAGAGCTTATTAACGCTCTAATTAGGCTGCGGCGCCTCTCAGAGGCTGAAATCCCCCTCCTCGGGCCAGGGTCAGCAAAGCCCCGATTTTCGTGTCTGGCAGAAAAAAAAAAATCTCTGCCTGTAAATCCGCGCGGGGCCAGAAAGGAGCTGGAGGGCGGCTGATTTTTGGAGCTGTGACCCCCAGCTCGGTGCGGGTTTAGGCAGCGCAAAAAAAGGGCTGCCAGCAGCTCTCGGGTTTAATTATTCCAGTCGGCAGAAGAAGTTTATTAAAGGGTCCGACTGGGAATTTTTATAGGGACGGGGCTGGCCAACAACTCCTGTGATTTTTTTTTTAAATTAATTTTTTTTTCCTAGGGAAAATAAGGGATTTAGGTGTGCGGGTGTCGAATATTTTGGTCACCCAGGGGTTCCCGGCCCGGGGTTTTAGGGACATAAACGCCAAGGCGGGCTGTGTAGGCACAAAACCGCCCAGGGATGAGCGGCTGGTGCTCGTGGCTGGGCTCCGGTCCTTCATCTCATCACCTAAAACATCTCCCGTAGCTCTGAACTCATCACCTGCGACACCCTCAGACCACGAATTGCACCCAATAAAACGATTTTTGTTGTTGTTGTTGTTTTTAGGTGGCGGCAGCAGCTTCGCCACATCCTCCCTCTCGGCGTGTTGCACGTGGGAATAAATAGATTTTAAAAAGGGGGGAGGAAAAAACCCCAAGAAAAGCCTAAAACGATAAAAATCTCCATGAGAAATCTCTGGGAAGGGAGAGCGGGGAGCTCCGAGCGCCTGAGTTTGTGTGGGGATGAAGTTCAGGGGCTGCCCTGCCCGGAGCCCGCAGAGTTCCCTGTGTGAGTGTGAGTGTGAGTGTGTGAGTGTGAGTGTGTGAGTGTGAGTGTGAGTGTGTGTGAGTGTGAGTGTGAGTGTGAGTGTGTGAGTGTGAGTGTGTGAGTGTGAGTGTGTGAGTGTGTGTGAGTGTGAGTGTGTGAGTGTGTGAGTGTGAGTGTGTGTGAGTGTGAGTGTGTGAGTGTGTGAGTGTGAGTGTGTGAGTGTGTGAGTGTGAGTGTGTGAGCGTGAGTGTGTGAGCGTGAGTGTGTGTGAGTGTGAGTGTGTGAGTGTGTGAGTGTGAGTGTGTGAGTGTGAGTGTGTGAGTGTGTGTGAGTGTGAGTGTGTGAGTGTGTGAGTGTGAGTGTGTGTGAGTGTGAGTGTGTGAGTGTGTGAGTGTGAGTGTGTGAGTGTGTGAGTGTGAGTGTGTGAGTGTGAGTGTGTGAGTGTGTGTGAGTGTGAGTGTGTGAGTGTGTGAGTGTGAGTGTGTGAGTGTGTGAGTGTGAGTGTGTGAGCGTGAGTGTGTGAGCGTGAGTGTGCAAGGAATCGGGTGGCGGCAGCGATTCTCCCCGCACCGCTGTTCCCAGCCCTCATAAAAACCGAATTTCACGTGGCTCCAGCCCGCGGCTGGACGAGCCTGGGAATCGATCTCCCTGCGAGGTTTAAAGAATTAAACTTTGATACCGTGTCCAGCACCGAACCCGCCATCTGCTCCCGCTTTTTGGGGGCCGAGCGTGCTGCTTTCTTTTTTTTTTTTTTTTTAATTTAATTTAGGCTGGTTTTCTGTGGCGTGCTGTTTCTTTGGGGTGTTGGTTGGTTGGTTTTTTGTGTTTTGGTTTTTTTTTCTAATTTGTTTGGATTTTTGTTGGTTTCTTGTGTGTGTGTTTTGGGTTTTTGTGTGTGTGTTTGTTGTGTTGTTGGCTTGGGGTTTTTTTTTGTGTGTGTGTGCGTGTTTGTGGGGATTTTTTTTGGTTGTGTTGTTTTGGTTTTTTTTTTAATTATTATTTTTTCCACCGGTGCAAGAAAAAACCAAATCAACCTCTCCCCGGCTTGGCTTGGGGGTTTTTAACCCCGGTGCGTGCTTTCCTCCCGAAACCGGCGGCTCTCGCCTCTAAACAAACACCCGAGGCGGCGGCGCGGGGGGATGGAGAGAAAAAACCAACCAGCGGAAAATAACAGGGAAAAAATTCGGGCTCCTTGTGCCTCCCGCCTCAGGAACAAGGCGCCGCTTTAGGGCCTCCGAAGCCCTAAAACGGAAAAGGACAATCTGGGCCGGTTAATCATAAACCCCGCAGCCCGGTACTAACGGCCCCGGGGGGCAGCGCCCGGCCCGCCCCGCCCGCGTCTGCGGCCGCGGAGCCGGAAAACCGGGCAGGGAGGGGGGGAAAGATCGGGATCAGACCCCGGGGGCCAACCCGGGGATTTGGGGCTCCTTTCCCAAGGGAAAGAGGAGGGCGAGGTGGGGGAGCTTGGTTTTTAATTGTTGTTTTGTTTTTGTTTTATTTTGTTTGGTTTTGTTTGGTTTTTTTGGTGTGGTTTTTTTTTTTTTGTTGTGGTTTTTTTTTTTTGTTGTTGTTGTTGTGTTTTGGGGTTTTTTTGTTTGTTTTTTTTGTGTGTGTGTGTGTTTGTGTGGTATTTTTGTTTTGTTTCTTTTTGTTTTGTTTTGTTTTTGGGTTTTTTTTTTTCCGAGTTTAAAAAAAGCACCCCCAAAAAGAGGAGCTTACCTGCAGCTGAGGGGATGGATTCTCCTCCTTTCCCAAGGAGAAAAATCCCAAGGGAAAGAGGAGGGTGAGGTGGGGGAGCTTCGTTTTTAATTTTTTTGTTTTTCAGAGTTTATAAAAAGCTCCCCAAAAAGAGGAGCCTACCTGCAGCTGAAGGGACGGATTCTCCTCCTTTCCCAAGGGACAGAAAAGGTTGAGGTGGTGGAGCTTTGTTTTTAATTGTTTTTTTCCCGATTTTATAAAAAGCCCCCCAAAAAGAGGAGCCTACCTGCAGCTGAAGGGATGGATTCTCCCTCCCCGGCTCTTCTGGGCTCGGGTTAAACCCGGGTTTAACTCAACGCTTCTCCCTCCATCAAATCCTGGCTGATATTTTCCATCCCACACGAGTTTGAGTTTGAATCAGGCCGGGCTCAGGGGGGTGAGCCCCTTCCCGAAGAGAGAGAACCTCGCCCGTTTATTTGGCTTTTTTAAAATTTTTCTGGGAACAATCCCAGCTCCTGTACCTGCGCCTGTGCCCTCCCTCCCTCCTGCAGGGCCCTTCCCTCCCTTCCTCCCCGCCTCAACGGTGGTTTGGGGTTTTTTTGGGGGGGCCTTTTTTGGGGTTTTTGGGGTTTTTTTGGTTTTCTTTGGGTTTTTTTGTTTGGTTGGGTTTTTGTGTTTTGTTTTGTTTTGTTTGAGAGAGATCCCAATCACACCGCGGGCACCCCAAAGCAGAGCCAGAGGAATTTGCCGAGAGCCGGGTGGACGATGTTTTTGGGCTGTTTTGGGGCCTTTTTGGGTTTTTTTGTTTTGTTTTGTTTTGGTTTTGGTTTTTTTTTTTTTTGAGGGGTGTCCCAATTCCACCTTGGGCACGCCAAAGCAGAGCCAGAGGAATCCGATAAACGCGAGTTAAATGATGATTGGGGGGGTTGGGGGGACTTTTTAGGGTTTTGGGGGGGTCTTTTTGGGGGGGGGTTGGGGGGAACTTTTTTTTTTTTTTTTTAACCTTTTCCCAACTGCACCGCCCAAAGCAGAGCCAGAGGGATCCTCTAAGCGCGAGTCGGACGATGATTTTGGGGTTTTGGGGGGAACTTTTGGTGGGGTTTGGGGTCGTTTTTTGAGGGATATCCCGGTTACACCCTAAAGAAGAGCACCGGGGTGCAAAAAAACCCCAAACAAACAAACAACCCAAAAAACAAACCCCAAACCCAACACCCTCAGCAGGAATTCCCTGGAAGTCGAATGTTGTTCCAAGCAGGGAGGGGAGGGGAATCCGGGCAACCCGAACGGGGGTCCCGAACAGCAACAAAAACCCCAACCTGAGTTCAGCTTTCTCCCCTTTTCAAACGCTCCCACATTCCCGGGGCTCGGGTCCCGAACGCGTTCTGGGATTACAAAACCTCATTTTAAATTGGGGTTTTTTGGGGTTTTTTTGGGTTTTTTTGGGGTGGGGGGGTTTGCATGTTTCTTTTCCCCCTTTTTATTTATATATATATATATATATATAAAATTTTTTTTTTTTTAAGGCCAGGGTAAACTTTCGGCCCTTGGAAAATTGCCCACACGTCTAACTTGGTTTTTTTTTTTTTTTTTTGCTTCTCCTCAGACAAGGAATTCCCCCTCCTCCTTCTCCTTCCCTCCCTCCCTGCGCACTCAGGGATTTTTAACAGACGGCAGCATTCAAACCGCCAGCACAGGAAATGGCCAAGGTAGATCTTTTAGGCTACAGAAACTTATTTCAGGGTTGTTTTGATTTTTTTCTTCTTTTTCTTTTTTTTTTTCTTTTTTTTTTTTAATTTTTTTTATTATTATTTTTTATTTTTATTTTTTATTTTTATTTTTTTTCCCGAAAGTTTTACCCTTCAGGAGGGAATTTCGCGTGTTTGGGCAGGGGAGGTGGCCCGTGACTGAAGTTTCTTTCATAACCTCTTAGAGCCGCCTAAATGTATCGTTCATAAATTATCTTGGGGGGGTTTAATCCTGGTTCCTGACCCTTTAAAGAAAAAAAAAAAAAAAAAGGAGAAAAAAAAAAAAGGGAAAAAATGGGAAAAAAAAAAAAAAAAGGAATTTACTCGTTGTTGTGATTACCGGCGTTGCTATAATTAGAATATTGGAACGTTCAGCATCATTTAAAATAAACCCTCTGAAGGCTGAATTTCATCTCCGGACTCTTCCGTAGCCGTGAAGTTCACCACCCTCAGCTTTCACCTTCCTTTAGCAGCTTCCCAACCCCAACCCAGGGGGAAAAAAAAATTAAAAAATCCCTAAAATCACTCAGGTGGGGTAAAAAACCCCAAACCCTGCCCCGTCCGGGCTTCAGGATGCGGGGAAAACTCCCAAATTCTCCTTCACCTTCCTCGCCTCAGAGCTCCGGAGGCGAAATCGGCCGGAAGAAGCGGCCGGGTTTTATTAAACGATTAAAAAAAAAAAAAAAAAAAAAAAAAAAAGGCCAAAAAAAAAAACCCAAAAAAACCCTTTAAAAAGGGGTTTAATTGCATTTCCGGGAAGAAAAGGACCAGCCGCGGTTGTTCCTGTCTGAAATCCCGACTTGTAAATCAGCGAGGCAGCGAGGCGCGTTTCAGGGATATTTTTGGGTGTTTTGGGGGTTGTTGGGAGCTGCCTGCCGGGACGGGGTTCCCAGCAAAAAATCCCTTCCCTGAGCAGCCAAGAGAGAGAATTCAGGATCGGGAGCCGGGCTCGGAATATCCCGAATTTTCCCTCCCCAGCCAAAGCGCGGGGAAAAGTTTCCACCCCGAGTGGTTTTTATGGTTTTTGGGTTTTTTTTTTTTAAATCGCTGTTTCCACTTCCACTTCCGCGCATCCCGCCCGCACCTCCGTAATTAATCCCATTTTCCAACCCGGCCACTTCCCGCCTCATTTCCTCCCGAAAAAATTCAGATTTTCCCCCGATGCTCCAAGGGGTTTTCTGTTTGTTTGTTTGTTTTTGTCTTGGTTTGGTTTTGGGTTTTTGTGTTGTGTTTTGTTTTGCTTTGTGTTTTGTTTTTGGGTTTTTTTGTTGTGTTTTTGTTTGTTTGTTTTGTTGTTGTTTTTGTTTTGCCAACAGAAGAGCTTCTTTAATTTAATTTGATTTGATTTCATTTAATTTCTGATCGGTTTTCAGCGAGGGATTTACAATCCAGGCAGCACCACCCAGATCTCCGAGCCACCGTTGGCCTCAAACCCCTCTCAGAAAAAAAAAAAACCAAAAAACAACAAACCAACGAAAAAAAAAAAATAAAAAAAAGAGACGAACGGCGGGGAGATGGATTTAAAATAAAAATAAAAATAATAAAAATAAATCAAAAAGTCAACTCCTGAAGGCACGGAAACCTCCAGAGCAAACGGCTTTTTTTTACAGATCTCCTCGCGAGGTTGGGAGGTTTCCCATCCACCAGGGACCCCCAAACCCTTTCGCTCTCGGCCTCTCCAGGCTGCCGAGGATCCTTCCCGGCTCTGAAATTTATCTACTCCAGAAAATGATACACTCACACGCTGCCACGGCTCCGTTATTTATAGGAGAGGGCGCGCCAGGATGGGTTTGCTTTGGTTGAGTTTTTTATTTTTTTTTTTTCCCTTTCCCTTTTTTTTTTTTTTTTTTTTTTTTCCCCTTTACCAGGAATATATTTTATTACAGGTGAGAGAGCGCACGGAACAGGTGTTCGGCTTCAATTAACGCTCAATAATTCCATTTTCTCGCCCTCCTCCAACGCCGGCGCGGCTGTTTATCCATCACAGGCTGGATAAACACAAATCCCCGGCGCCGAGCGGGTTTAAATCTTTCAATCAGCCCCGGTTTGGGGGTTTTTGTTGGTTTTTTTTTTTTTTTTTTTTTTTTTTTTTATTTTTTTTTTCCCCTCCCCGCCCCGAATCTCTTTGTGGAACTGTCGAGGTTGATTTTTTTTTAAATTTATATATATATATATATATATATATATATATAAATATATATATAATTTTTTTAAAAAAAAGAATAATTTCTGAGAGGCAATAAAGCCGAGAAATATGACAGCGTGAGCCACCCGCTCGTATTTCACGCCTTGGTGACACTCGGGCTCCTTCCTTCCCAAACCTCAGCAGCTCCTCGGGAAGTTTAAAGAAAGGCAAGGAGGAAATAATAAATAAAAAAAATAAATTAAAGTACTAATAAATTTTTTTTAAAAAAACTGAATAAAAAGGTGAAAAGTTGGGAAAAAAAAAATCAAGAATTTCCCCTCCTGGAGGGGAGCGAGCGGCGATCCTGCCCCGTGCTCCTCCCCTTCCCCCTGGCTGGTTTGGGGGATTTGTTTGGGAATTTTGGGGGATTTCTTTTGGAATTTTTGGTGGAGTTTTTTTGAATAATCCCCTTGGAAAGGGAAGGGAGCCTGGCGGGTGGCTCACCTGGGGACAGAGGAGTCCCCAAACTGTCCCCAAACTGTCCCCAAACCTCACCTTGGGCTGCAGCTCTGGAAGCGGAGCCGCTCCTCCGGGAGGGCGAGGGTTTGGAGCTGCCCGGGGGTGGCAAAAAATGAGATTTAAAAACCAAATCTCCTTCCCCACCACCCTCACCCGCTGGATTTATTATTATTATTATTATTATTATTATTATTATTACTATTACTATTACTATTACTATTATTACTATTAGTCCTATTATTACTATTGCTATTGCTATTATTACTATTGCCATTATTATTATTGCTATTATTTTTAATAAAACGAGTCCTAAAAGAGCCTCATTTGGAGGAAATCCGGACAGGGGCGCTGATGGGGAAAAAAAACCAAAAACCCAACCAACCAACCAACCAAACAAACAAACAAAACCACCTCAGCTTTTGGGCCGGGGGATTTTAATCACCTTCATCATCTCCCCTCATTGGCAAAACACCTCCGGCGGCGGCAGCGACTCCCCGCCTCAGGAAGAGGAAAAATCAGAACTTTTTTTATTAATTTTCCCCCCTCCCCCCCGATTTCAGGCGGTAATTAGCGCCTCTGCCCCCGTTATTATCGGCCTGGCTCATAAAGACTCCCAGCCCCGAACTCGGCATTAGAAAAAAAAAAAAAAGATTTATCATTCCTAGAAAATCTCCTCCACTCCAAACATCCTCGGGGGTGAGAGGGGCAGGAGATTTAAAAGAAGCGAAACCGAGCCCGAAATCCAGGAAAATCACTTTTTTATTATTATTTTTTTATTATTTTTTTTTTTTCCTCCCCAGGATGGCGGGGGAGCGGCTTCCCCTTCACCCAGCACTGACGGAGCCTCTGGCAATAAACGGATTTATCCTCAGAACTCGGGAGCGGAAATTTAAAAACAACTCTCCCCCCACCCCCCCCCCCAAAAAAAAAAAATCCCGAAATCTCAGTTTCTTGGGAAAAAAAAAAAAAAGGAAAAAAAAAAAAAAGAAAAAAAAAAAAAAAGAGGCGGGGGGGGATGGCCTTGGACACGCAGCGTGGGCGCTTTTTTTTATTTATTTTTTTCGCCCCCTTTTTCTCTTCTGCCCCCCAAGCCCGGGCAATAAATCCGAGGCTATAAAACTCAAAGCGAGCCGGGTGGAAGTTTTTATGAAACTCTTGAAGCATCACGAGTTTTGAGGCGTCCCGTAACAAAGGCGGCTCGGTGGCGCTCCGGCTTTTACTGGCCTCGTAAAGTTCGGGGGGAAAAAAAAAAAAAAGCTTCTGAATTTCAGAATTATCCCAGGGGATATTTTTAATATTTTTTTTTAATTATTATTATTATTCTTTTTTAATGTATTTATAGGGGTATCCTCCAGCACCGGGCTGATGTAGCAGGTCAAAAAAATTTCAAATTATTAATTTTTTTTTAATTTTTTTTTTTTTTTTAATTTCATCTTTCCCTGCGCTAAGCATCCCTCTTCCTCTTCCCCATCCCGGCGGGTGAATGATTTTTTTTTTGGATGTAATTGTTTCTATCAGAGCCCTCTGGATAAGCAGGGCGGCGGTTTTTCCTTCCCCAAAACCCAAACCCGCGGATTTTTGCGCGGTTTTTTATTTTTTTTTCAGCTGGCTTTGCGAACCGTTAGGAAATCACTGCCCGGAGCGGGGTGGGGGCGGTCCCTGTGGTTATTCCCTGGGGGATTTTTGGGGTTGTTTTGGGGGTTTTTTTTGTGGTTCTCCGGAGTGGCCCAGAAGCGGCTTTTCTCTCCAATTCCCCCGCGCTCGTTATTAAAGGCGAAGCCAGCGCATCAGCATCTTCCTTTAACAGAGGGGGAAGGGGGGGGAAGGGAAAAAATAAATAAAAAATTAAAATAAAAATTTAAAAAAAAAAATCCCACCCCCATCCCTCCCTTCGGACCCCTCCCCGCGATATTCCGGCAGCAAAACGCCGGAGGCTGCAGAAGGGGGAAGAAAAAAAACCTAAAAAAACCCCTAAAAATAAAAAAAAAATGGAAATATCGGAATATTTGCGTGGAGGGAGGCTTTTTAAATTTTCTTTTTTTAATTTTATATTTTATTTTATTTTATTTTATTTTATTTTATTTTATTTTATTTTATTTTATTTTTATTTTCTCCCCCCCCCCCCCCCCCCCGCCCCAAGCCCACCCCGCACAACTCCTGACGCTGTGCGACACGGCACAAACATAAAACAATCCATCCTTGATATGGAATGCAAGGGCGGATGACAGCGCAGCGCAGCCCCCTCGGCCGCGATTGATTTACGCCGAGGCTGACGCTTTATCAGGCTCACGAAAAAAAGTTTGACCAATCATTTCGCCGCCAGCTCACAACACGGCAGCCCAACTGTACTTTGGCCGGGAAGTTGGGGGAAAAAAGAGGGGGTTAGAGTACAAACCCAGAGCTGCCCCTCTCTGCTTCTTGATAGAGCTCTCTCTAGATATATTTCAATTTTTTAAAAATTATTCCTTGTTTTTTTTAATTTTTAATTTTTAAAATTATTTTTAATGTTTGATTTTTTTGTTTTTTTTTTTTTTTAATTTTCGATTTGTTTTAATTTTTGATTTTTTTAAAAAAATTTTTGATTTTTTTAAAAATTTTTGATTTTTTTTTAAAATTTGAATTTTCCCCCCCCCCCCCTTTTTTTTTTTTTAATTATCATCATCATCCTTTTTTTTTTTTAATTATTATTTATTTATTTATTAAATTTTTTCCCCCCTTCTTCCCACCGCACCGTGGCCCTCTTATGATGTCTGACAATGTCCATCTCCGGCACCCTCAGCAACTATTACGTCGACTCCATCATAAGTCATGAGAGCGAAGATTCCCCCGCCGCCAAATTCCCGGCCGCCCAATACCCGGCAGCCCGGCAAGGCGGCGGCCCCGGCGAGCACCTCGAGTTCCCCTCGTGCAGCTTCCAGCCGAAACCCGCCGTGTTCGGCGCCTCCTGGAGCGCCCTGAACGCGCCGGCCGTGTACCACCCCTACCTCCCGGCGCAGAACCTCCCGGCCGAGAGCGGCCGCTACCTGCGGGGCTGGCTGGACCCCGCGCCCCGCGCCCAGCCCGCGCCCGGCCCGCTCAAAACCGAACCGCTGCTCGCTCCCAGCCGGGATATCCAAAAAAACCATCGGCAGTACGAGTTAGAAACTTCTACCACCGCTGGGGAAGGAGGAGGAGGAGGGCTGGCTGCCGAGCAAAGGCCGCCCGGCTTCGAGGACAATAAAGTTTGTGAAGGAAGCGAGGACAAAGACAGGAGAGATCAAAGTAAGTGATAAAAAAAGTGAGGAAGTCAAAGCGGCGTTAAAAAAGCTGGAGGAGGCGCAATAAAATAAAAAAAAAAGCGCGGGGAGGAGGTTGGAGAAGGGGGGGGGGACACAATGATGAGGAAAGTTGAAAATCAGGGCTCGGGGAGAGAGAGAGGGGAAATAAAAAAGGGGAATAAAAAAACAAAACAAACCGAAAAAAACCCTCTCAGCTGGCTGGTGCCCAGAGAAGGGGAGAGGTGGGGAGGGGACGGGGGCATTGTCTGTGCGCGGGGCGGGGGGGGGGGGAAATCGAAATAAAAATCAAAATCCCGCCTCGTCCCCCCCTCCCCGCGCCCCGGCCTTAAAGGGAGCGGGGAAAAGCGGAGCGAGCCCCGCCGAGCTCCGCAGGCGCTGCCCAGGGGAGCGAATGTGCGCGGGTGCGGGCGGGGAGCGCGGAAATGCTGCGGGGGCGAGGGGAGAGCCGGTGAGGAAATGGGGGGGAAAAAAAGGGAAAAAAAGGGGGAAAAAAGGGAAAAAAAAAGGAAAAAAAGGGGGGAAAAGAGAGGAAAAAAAAGGGGAATAAAAGAGGAAAAAATAAAAGGAGAAGAAGAGGAGAAATCGCTGGGTGAGCAGAAGTTCCCGCCGGTGCGGTGGGGAGGGAAGTGCGGAGCGGCGGGGAAGGCGCGGAGGTTCCGCGCTCCTTGCGCTCGCGGGGGAGGGATTTTCCCCCCTCCCCTCCTCTCCTCGGCGGTGTTTATTCGCGCGGCGGTTTTAATTGTTTGTTTGTTTATTAAACAAGGCATCCCGCGGCCGGGATTGAGTCTTTCGAAGTCACGCTCCTTCCTTAGTTAAAAAAAAAGAGAGAGAGGAGAAGGAGGGAGGGAGGGAGGGGAGCGCGCGGAAGTTAATTAGCTTTTATATCGGTTTTATATCGGTTTTATATCGGTTTTATATCGGTTTTTATATCGGTTTTTATACCGGCTGTTAGCTCGGCTGTTAGCTCGGTTTTTATTCCGAATTTCGCCGGCTCTGGGGGGCACAGCCAAACTCCAGCCTGGGCTCTTCCCGCCCGCCTGGGGAGCCTTTTTCCGCCTTCGAAAAAAGAGATTTCAAAATAATAATAATGGCAAGGAATGGCCCGGACAAATGTTTAAGGCCGCGCCGATCGGGCTGTTAATATCGTTATTATTATAATTATTATTATAATTAATAATGGGGTTTGGGTTGGAGGGAGGGAGCGGCGCTGCCACCCCGCGCTGGAAGTGACAACCTCGGCTTCACCCTCCCGGGAAATGTTTTTTTGGTTTTTTTGTTTTTTCCCAGAAAAAGCCGAACTTTTCCGAGCTGGCAGAGCTCGGGGGAGACTCCCCGCCCATTTTTATTTTTTTTTCCCCCCTTTAAATGAACTTTTTTTCCTCGCTAAAAACAGAGAATATTCTCTCCCCGTCACCTCGCGCTTCCCTGCTCTTGCTGGATGTTCTGGCGGCTTCTTCCTTTCTTTTCTTTTTCTTTTTTTTTTTTTTTTTTTTTTTTTTTAATTTATTTTCTCTTTTTTCCCCCCTCTATCATTTAACTCTCCCGTAGACAAAAAGAAAAAAAAAAAAAGTTCTTTTCTCTGGTTCTGGGCAGAGATCCAGAACAAACTCAAAGCGGGCGGGGAAGGACTGGGGGGAGATCAAACCCCCGCGTTTGGTGCGGGGCTGCCCCCGAAAATCCAACCCGAAAATAAATTTTGTCCCAGAAAACCAAAACAAACCAAAACAAAAAAATCGTTATTAAAGCCGAGAGCGGGGGCGCGCTGTGGTTTTCCTGCCGTTGTGGAGAATTTGGTTTTTTTGTTGTGTTTTTTCCTTGTTGTTTGTTTGTTTGTTTGTTTTTTAAAAAATAATTTAATTTAGGGCTGGCCTTGAGAGCCTGCCAGGGCTGCTCTGCAGCGAGTCCTGATGCCCATTTCCCCGGCTCTTCCCACTACTATTTTATTTTATTTTATTTTATTTTATTTTATTTTATTTTATTTTATTTTATTTTATTTTATCTTATCTTATCTTATCTTATCTTATCTTATCTTGTTTTGTTTTGTTTAATTTCATTTTATTTAGTTTCATTTTACTTTATTTTATTTCATTTTATTTCGTTTCGTTTTACTTTGTTCTACTTTATTTTATTTCATTTTATTTCATTTTATTTCATTTTATTTCATTTCATATTATTTCATTTCATTATTTCATTATTTCATTTCACGCTTTATTTCATTTCTATTTTTCACCAGCGTTTTCCTCCCTAACGAATCCCCTGCCCGGAAGCTGTTAAATGATTTTGCTGGATTTTTGAGAGAGGGGAAAAAAAAAAAAAAAAAAAAAAAAAAAAAGGAATTCCAGGACCTCTCTCGATTCTCTTTCCCGCTCGGGGATTTGCGTGCAGCAAAGAGATAAAACACCGGCGTCTAAAATACATTTTAAGCACCTAAAATATGACAAAAACCCCCAAACCAACCCCGTTCTGAAGCAGAGCCCTCCGCTGCCATTAAAGGCCGGGGAGCAGGATTAACAACATCAATAATTAACAGCTTTCCTCCTCTTTAATATTTAATTCCGAATATTCCAGCCAGTCAATTACACGAAGGAAACGGCGGCGCAGGATTTGTAAAGGGCGGGGGAGGCTGCACTGACACGGGAGGAGATGATTTAATTTATTTTTATTATTCTTTTTCTTTGAAATATTCAATATATTTCTCTTTTTTTATTTATTTTTTTTATTTCGGCGGGGAGGGCCCGTGGCGTGTCCGTGCGTTTCTAACGCTCCGTGCACTGACACGGGGAAGATTAAGCGGATTATTATTTCATTTATTTTTGTTATTTTTATTTGAAATATTCAATTTTTTTTTATTTTATTTTTTTTTTTTGCGTGGCCTGTCCGTGCGTTTCTAACGCTCCGTTTAATGGCTGGCAAGGTTTTTATGGCCGCGGCCGTAATTCCAGGGGAGGAAAGGAAAGGAAAGGAAAGGAAAGGAAAGGAAAGGAAAGGAAAGGAAAGGAAAGGAAAGGAAAGGAAAGGAAAGGAAAGGAAAGGAAAGGAAAGGAAAGGAAAAGCAGGAGAAACCCCTCGGTTTGCCCCCCGCCCGCCGATATTCGCAGGTGATTAGCGAGAGGCTCATTAGTGACCCCGGGTGCGAGTTTCACCGCCTCGGGCCTCTGCTCCCCGAAATTCCTCAAAATTTCCTTTTTTCCTCTCCCCCCCTCACCATTCCCACGCGGCTTCTCCCACCCGCGAGCGCGACGGGCGAGTTTTTATTTATATATATATCTTTATATTTAATAATTTATTTTATTTACTTAAATTTATTTTATTTTATTTTATTTTATATTTTATTTTACTTTACTTTACTTTACTTTATTTTATTTTACTTTTTTTGACTTTATCTTACTTTACTTTATTTTACTTTATTTTATACTTTATTTTTATTTTATTTTATTTTATTTTATTTTATTTTATTTTATTTTATTTTATTTTTATTTTATTTTATTTTAATTTTTTTTTTTCGGCCGCATTTCCAGCCCTGCAAACGCCGCTGCCCAGAGCTCCGGCCGCCGCTCCCAAAGGGTTTTTAGGGCGGCCACAGAGGGGGTTTGGGGTTTGGGGTTTGGCCAAATTGCACAAAAAAAAAAATCAAAAATAATAAAAACCCGAGCAGAGTTTGTTTAGGAAAAACTCCTCCGGACTTCCCCTCTCTGCGGGACGGGGCTGAGGGGGGAAATCCTGGGGGGAAAAGGGAATTTTGGGGGGAAGGGGAGTGATTTGTATGGGATGTGGGGAGCCGGGGGGGTGAGGGTTCAGCTGGGAGCCCAAAAACCCCGGGGGGGCACCCGAAACCACCAGGGGAGGCACCCAAACCCCCCAGAAATGACCCCAAAACCGCAGAAATAACCCCAAACCCCCAGAAATGACCCCAAAACCGCAGAAATGACCCCAAACCCCCAGAAATTACCCCAAACACCCAGGAATGACCCCAAATCCCCAGAAATGACCCCAAACACCCAGAAATTACCCCAAACCCGCAGAAATGCACCCCCAAAGACCTTGGGGTGCACCCCAAATGCTCGGGAGCACCCCAGCCCCGCAGGAATTCACCCCAAAGCCCCTCAGGCTGCACCCCGAGGGGTCTGCAGAGCCCCCAAATCCCCCCCCCCCGAGCCCAAATCCCGGGGTTTGGGTCCCTCTGGGATTTGGGGTCCGGCCCCAACCCCCCATCCCTGCAGCTCCTGGTTGGGTTTGGGGTTTTTTTTTTTAAAGGTTTCGGGGGGGGGATTTCTGGGGGAATTTGGGTTTGGGGTTTTTTTGGGGGGGGCGGGTTCTGTTTTGGGGTTTTTTTTGTGGTTTGTTTTTGTTTGGGTTTCTTTTTCTTTGGTGGTTGTTTTGAGTTTGGGGTTTTTTTGTGTGTGTGTTGTTGTTGTTGTTTTTTGTTCGTTCTTAATTTGGGGTTTAGTGGGATTTATTTATTTATTTATTATTTTAAAATTTTATTTATTTTTATTTCTGTTTTTTTTAATGTTGGTTTTATTTTTATTTTTATTTTTATTTTTATTTTTATTTTTATTTTTTATTTTTATTTTTATTTTTATTTTTATTTTTATTTTTATTTTTATTTTTATTTTTATTTTTATTTTTATTTTTATTTTTATTTTGTGTGTGGGGGTTCTTGTTGTTTTTGTTCTTGTTTTTTCGTTCGTTCTTAATTTGCGTTTTAGTGGGATCTATTTATTTATTTAATTAATTATTTTAATTATTTTTATTTTTATTTTTTGGGGTTTTTTCCTCCCTCATTCCAACTCCGGGCAACTCACCCACCTGGGAATTCACCCCCAACACCAACACCCACCCGACAGCGCCATTAAAAACACAAAAAACACCCCAAAAAACCAAAAAAATACCCCACCCCACCCCCCAAAAAACCCCAAAAAATAAAAAAACCCAAACAAACAAAACCCAAAACCAGCAAGAGCAAAAAAAAAAAAAAAAACCCACACCAAAAAGACCCAAAAAAACCTTAAACCCCCCCAAAAAACCCAAAAAACCTCAACCCCCCCCAAAAAACCAAAAAACCCGCAACCCACCCCCCAAAAAAAACCCGAAAAAACCCCCAACCAACTCCCAACCCACCCCCAAAAAACTCCAAAAACTCCCCAAAAAACCAAACCAAAACAAAACAAAACACAACCCCAACCCCCCCCCAAGAAAACCACCAAACCCTCCCCCCCAAACCCCCCCAAAAGACCCAAAAATTCCCAAAAATTAAAAAAGACACAAAAAACCCCCAAAACCACAAAACAAAAAACAAACAAACAAACAAAAAAACCCCCAAAACCACAACAAACTCTTGAAAAAAACCCCGCTGGAATTTTGATTTCCGCTCCTTTTTTTTTCCCCCCCCCGTATTGTCTATTATTATTATTATTATTATTATAATTATTATTATTAATTGCGATTCCCCCGCCCCGCAGGTAACCCCGCGGCCGGCTGGCTGCAGGCGCGCTCCTCGCGCAAGAAGCGCTGCCCGTACAGCAAATTCCAGACGCTGGAGCTGGAGAAGGAATTCCTGTTCAACATGTACCTGACCCGCGACCGGCGGCACGAGGTGGCCCGGCTGCTCAACCTCAGCGAGAGGCAGGTCAAGATCTGGTTCCAGAACCGCCGCATGAAAATGAAGAAAATGAACAAGGAGCAGGGCAAGGAATGAGAGAGAGAGATCCGCCTCAAAAATCCGCTTTTTCCCCCCTCAAAAATCCCATTTTTCCCCCCTCAAAAACCCGATTTTTCCCCTCAAAAATCCCATTTTTCCGCTCAAAATCCCATTTTTTCTGCTCAAAAATCCGATTTTTCACCTCAAAAATCCGATTTTTCCCCTCAAAAATCCGATTTTCCCCCTCAAAAATCCCAATTTTTCCGCTCAAAAATCCGATTTTTCCCCTTCAAAAATCCGATTTTCCCTCTCAAAATCCGCTTTTTCTCCTTAAAAATCGAATTTTTCCGCTCAAAAATCCCATTTTTCCCCTCAAAAATCCGCTTTTCCCCTCAAAAATCCGGTTTTTCCCCCCTCAAAAATCCGGTTTTTCCCCTCAAAAATCCCATTTTTCCCCTCAAAAATCCCATTTTTCCCCTCAAAAATCCCAATTTTCCCCTCAAAAATCCGCTTTTCCCCCCTCCCCGGCGCTGCCGGAGCCCCCCGGAGCCTTCCCCGAGTCCCGTGCCCGGGTGTTGTCCTTTTTCCCTTTTTTTTAAATTGATTTTTTTTTTTCATCTCAGCTCCTTTTTGGGGGTTTATTTCTCTTTTTCTTTGATTTCTTATTATTATTATTATTATTATTATTTTCCCTCTCTCCCTCTTTTTCTCTTTTTTTTTTTTTTTTTTTCCAGTGAGACGGAGCTCAGAAAAACTTTTCCCTTTTTTATTTTTTTATTTAATTTTTTTTTTTAAATTCGCTTTATTTCCCCACAAAAAAAAAAAAAACAACCCCAAACCGGCCCGGACGCCAAACCTCGCTTTTCCTTTCCACGCCAGCACAAAGATTCTTTTTTTTCTTTTTTTTTCCTCTTTTTTTTGTTCGGGTTTTTTTTTTTTGTTTTTTTTCCCCCAAAACCCCTCCCAGGCCCGCCCAGGTGGCCCAGGACCCAGACGCTTTAATTAAACTCCCGCAAGACAGACACGTTCGTTAAGGCTCGCCTTTTAATTGCACCCAACAAATCATTTACCATTCGCCAGCTCCAGCCCGGGGCTCGCCCGCTCCTGGACAGCCCCCCCAAAAAATTGGGATTTTTTTTTGCTTTTTTTTTCCTCTTTTTTGAGGTTTTTTTTCCCCATTATTTAACTTTTTAATTTTTTTAAAATTTTTTTAATTTTTTTAATTTTTATTTTATTTTATTTTATTTTATTTTATTTTATTTTATTTTATTTTATTTTATTTTATTATTTTATTTTGTTTTATTTTATTTTATTTTATTTTATTTTATTTTATTTTATTTTATTTTATTTTATTTTGTTTAAGCTCGGTTCCTAACTCGGAATTTCGATTCCGGCCTCGCTTCGGCTTCGAGCTGAAAAAAGTTCCTCGGGACCTTTTTTTTTGGGGCGGATCCGCCCGGTTTTGGTGATTTTTGGGAGAGAAAAGAGAGAGAGAGAGGGGACGGGGGGCAACCCCGAGCAGCGCTGTAAATTATTAAGGAGGGGAAAAAAAAAACACAAAAAAAAGGGGGCGGAAGAACCCCCGCCAACTTATCCCGAACTTTTTAGAGAAGAGGAAGAATGGGATTTTCTAGTTAAAAAAAAAAAAAAAATCATAAAAAAAAAAAAAAGAAACAAAAAAGAAACAAAACACACACACACAAAATTAATGATAGTAAGAAATAAAAACAAAACAAAACAAAACAAAACAAAGCCAAACCAGAACTACCTTAGTGGAGCGATCAGGGAGGGGACGGGTGTGTTCCTAGCGCTAGATATTTATAATTTATTGCGGATTTTTTGGACTCTTCCCGGAGATAAAAGTGCCAACCCCAGCCCGGCTTTTCCCTTTTTTTTTTTCTTGTTTTTAATTCCTCCCCCCTCTCCCTTTTTATTTTTTATTTTTAAATACTTGAATCTCCCTTGGGCTCTGGGGTGGCCTTGAGAGGTTTTTTATTTTTTGGGGGGGTCTCGATGGGGGGGAAATGTCCCCATCCTCATCCTCACCCCGCAAAAACCCGGGTTCCTCCCGGAGGGGGAGTTGGGGTTTCCTTTGTCTCTGTAGGGATGGATTTGGGGGTTTTTTGGGGTTTTTTGGGTTTTTTTTTGGGAGGGAGGGGAGGGCAGGGGGGGTTTAGTCCCAGGTCCGTGGTGGGTGTTGTGCTCGTGCTCGTGTGTCCAAGTGTTGGAGCTCCTCTTTCTGTCTCTGCCGTGGCTTGGATTTCTGTTTTATTATTCATTATTATTATTATTATTAATAACAATTATAATTATTTAAAAAAAAAATTTTTTTTTTTCAAGAAAGTTCTGCGGTCGGGGAGAAAAAAAAATAATAATAAAAAAAAAGAAAAAAGGAAAAAAAAAAAATGGGAATAATGCGAATAAACCTCGCTGGCGTGCGGATTCCAGGCTTCCGAGGGGAAGGCGGCTCGTTTGATTAGGGAGAGGGAGGAAAAAAACAAAAAAAAACCGATAAAAAACCCCAGAGAAAATGCTTTTTTTTTTTTTTTTTCCCTGCTGTTTATCTGAAGGAACCAGCGCGGATCTGTTTCTGGCCAGGCCGAACTTTTATCAGCCGAGCGGGGGCTGCTCTGGGAAGCTGCGATAGGAAGATTCGCAGATTATTTTTTGCCTTTTTGGAAACTGTTCCTGCGGTTTTTTCCCTTTTTTTCCTCCTTTTTTTCCTTTCCTTCCCCCCCGCGCTCCCTCCGCGATCCTCAGATAAGACCCGAGGAGCTGCGCTGAAATTTCCGCTCCAAACCCGCTTCAAAACGGGTTCAAAAAAATAAAAAATTAAAAAAAATTTATCTTCCTCCCCCCTCGACTGGAAACCAGCTGAAAGGTTTAAGATCATTCCGCCAAAAAATTGTTTTAATTTTGGGGGTTTTTTTGAGTTTTTTTGGGGGGGGGTTGGGTTTTTTTTTTAATGCCCAGACTTTTGTAAAACTTTCCATCCTGAAGCAGCCCTCCCGAATTTAACCCTCCTGCTGCCGGAGGGAGCTCGGCGCCACCCAACTTCGGCGCTGGGTTTAAAAACTCAATTGGAAAAAAAAAAAAATCATAATAATAATTCCGCTTTCGAGGCGGTTTTGAGCAGGGCGGTTTGCCTAAAATCCGATTTATTTTAAAAAAAAAGGGATTAAATAAAATCAAACGTGCGGGAAAACCATCGCTGAGCTGGGCGGATTCTTTTTTTTTTTTTTCCAGGTTGGGTTGGATTCTCCTCGAGGACGCGCGAATTCGGTGATTTGCCAAAATCCTGGCTATTTTCATTTTTTTTTTTTTTCCAGAAGCCTTTTCCACGAGTTCCTTGATGGGGGTTTTTTTTTTTGTTGTTTTTGGGGTTTTTTTGACTCATCGGCCACCGGGATTTAGAAACGGTTTTTCCTCACTTTTCCTTAGAGTTGTGGTAAAGAGCAGATATTTTTAAGACGACGATATAAAGGTTCCTTGAAAATAGGATTGAAGATGTTTAGCTGATTTTATTAGAAAATAAAGGGGGCGGGTGGGGGGAAGGAAAAAAAGGGGAAAAAAAAAAAAAGTTGGGGAAATTGTCTTTTCTTGTAGCATCGGCCCGGATGTATTTTCCAGAGATGTTTTAATGCTCCAGAATAAAAAAAAAAATCGATTTTAGAACAAACAAGCGGCGCTCTGTCATTGTGTCCACCCGAAACTGCAGAAATATTCCCGCTCTGATTTCCTGGGTTTTAAATATTATTATTATTATTAATTATTATTATTATTATTATTATTATTATTATTATTATTACTACTACTACTACTACTACTATTATTATTAGCGGCATCGATTTGGGTTTAGGTTAAAAAATAATTTTAAAAAACCCCAAAAAACCCAAACCCACTCCAGGAGGAGCGGAGTTAATTCCGCTCCGGAGCAGCAAGTGTTTGCTGGGTCCCACCCAAACTTGCTGCCCTTCTGGTTTTTATTATTTATAACAATTGTTATTATTATTATCATTCCCAATTCTGAAAGGGGAAGTTGTGGATCTCTGCCCGCTGTTTTTGTGGGTTTGGTTTGGTTTTTTTTTCCTTCCTCTGCCCGTTTATTTCTCATTATTTTCGGAGGTTTCAGGTCTTTTTATTCCCTCCTCAGCCTCAGAGGGGGAAAAGTGGATTTTTCTTTTCTTTTTTTTTTTTTTTTTTTTTTTTTTTTTGCCTTTCCTTGTTTTAATTCCCTTCTCGCCCAAGGAAAAAATAAAACAACAAAAACCCACAAAACAAAACAAAACAAAACAAAAACAAAACAAAAACTTCACCCCAGAAGAAGAAGGAAAAACAAAACAAAAACCCCAAAAAGCCCCAAAAGCAGCAGCGGGGAAACCCCACCCCGCTCGGCATCACCTCGGCTCCGACACGCGGTTCCTTTTTCCAACTCCTGCTGCGATTCCCCCTCCAAACTCCTTTTGACGTTTTACGGCGCGTTTTATCGCCTGGAAAGCGATTTTATATTTTAAAAAAATATTTTAAAATTTTAAAAAAATTTTAAAAAACCCCACCCCACCAAGGCCGAGTGGCCCCGCTCAGCCCCGCAGGGAACAGGTAGCGAGGAAATGGGAGCCGCAATCTCCCTCCCGCTAATTTTTAACAAAAAACGGGGCCGCTCTAAAAGGGGCAATATTTCACTTCTTAAAGGGAAAAAAAAAGAAAGAAAGAAAGAAAGAAAGAAAGGAAAACAACAACAACAAAAAAAATTCTCCTTCTTTCTTTGGGGCAGCTCTGAAAAGAAAACAAAAGAAGAAGGAAGATTTTTTTGGGGGGAGCTTTAGAGAGGGAAAAGAGAGAGAGAAAGGGAAGGAACTTGTCATAAAAGAAGGAAAATTCAGCGCAGCGCGCTGCCATAAAAGAATATGACCGCTATAAAACTTTATAGGGTATAAATTTCTGAAGGTTAAGGAACTAAGCGGCTGTAAAGGAAACAGTGCAAGGAAACTTTCAGGAACTCCTAAATTACTCCGGCGACTTGGGAATGTGGGGAAACCCAGCGCGTAACTGCTCTCGCTCCTGCCTCAGCCACCGGCTTCCCTCTCTCTCTTTTTTTTTTTTTCTTTTATTTTTCTTCTCTTTTTTTTTTTTTTTTTGTTTTGTTTTGTTTTTGTTTCTTTGGTTGTTTTGTGTTGGTTTTTTTTTTTTTTCCTGAGGGAGGGGGAAGCTCAAAAAAAAAAAAAAAAAAAAAAAAAAAAAAAAAAAGAAAGAAAGTTGGGGGGCAAAGAGAAAAGGCGGGGAGGGACTTTTGCTGATTTATTCTTCTCTCGCAGATGCCGTGAAAAATGCAGCTCTGGGGATGATTCCCTTTGTTCTTTTTGTTTTGTTTTGTTTTGTTTCCTTTTTTTTTTTTTTTTTCCCCTCCTTTTAAAGCAATTCCAGGCCCGCGCACAACAACAACAAGGCCACGCACAGAAGGCACCGCCAGCGCTCGCACACTCGAGGTTCTGGCGAGACGTCTGGGCTGGGGAAGCTCTTTATGACTTTACAGCCCCGGCCTTTCCCCCGCTTCGCCTCCTGGGCAGCAGAATGACCAATTGTTTAGTCTCGGGATCTGAAACAATAGCGCGTTTCAAAAGCGAGCCCACTTCTCTTCTTCTTCTTCTTCTCTTTTTTTTTTAAATTTTTTTTTTATTGCCGCACTTTGAGAAAACTCCGGCGAGGCGAAGAAGCGACCAAAATAAAAAAAAAATTTAATTCTCGCTTTCCTCTTCTTCTTCTCTCTCACCTCCTTATGTTTTTCTTTTAATTTTTTTTTTGCGGGTTTATCCTCCCAGCCAGGAGCGGGATTTTTCATTTTTGAGGATTTTTTTTTTTTAACCCCTTTTTTATTTTAATTTTTTTTTCCTTTTTCCCACCGCGGGGGCTCCGCGGCCGCAGTTCCGCGCGCGGCCGCGAGGTGGAGCCGTTGCTCCACGTTAGAGGCGCCCCCGCGGGCGCTCGCACCTTGATTTCATTACCTAAAATATTGGGTTAATTATCGCGATTGGGCCGATTTTATAGCTCGCATCCCTCCTTTTTATTATTATTTTGTTTCATCCAGGGGTAAATTATGTGAGGCTGGGAAAAGGGGAAAAAGAAGAAGAAGAAAAAAAACCAAAAACACAACACAACAAAATAAATAAAGGCGACAAGGCGGCAGCCAGGGATGCGGCGAGAGGTGGGGCGCGCATCTCCTCTAAATGTTCGTTTAAAAGGGAATAAAAAACAAAATAATAATAAAAAAAAAGCGGCGCGTTTTGTTTTCTGCCGCTCTGGAGGTGGGAGGACAGCTGAAATTACCCCAAGCCCGCAGATTTACGTCCGCAGGGGTGGAAAAAAGAGAGAGAGAGAGAGAGAGAGAGGCTCGAAGGTTTCGCGGAGAAAGGGACGCACACAACCGGGACAATATATATATATATATATATTTATTTTTTTTCCCTCGGCCATTAGGATGATCTGCGCTTTCCCCGCTCGATATTTTATGTGGTTTATAATCCCAGCCACCGCAGGAAGGAAAAAAAAAAAAACAAAAACCAAACCCAAACCCAACCATGACACAAAACAAGAGCGTTCGGGGTTGTTTTTTTTTTTTAGAAGTTAAACCGCTGATTTCTGCTGTGGCCGCCCCATCTTTCGGCAGCGCCGATGCTCTTTGCTTAAATTCCTCACTTGAACAGCTTTAGAAATATTATTTTTTAAATGCCGCAAACGAGTAAATTAACCCAAAAAATGCTCTTAAACCGCCGCGGTTTGGGGTGCATATAAATACACCGCTATTAATGTTTAATGGCAACTTCCAGCTCCACCAGTTCACTTTTATTTCGGCCTTCGGTTGCACAGAATTACGAGGCGAAAATAAAAATTATAAAAAATTCAGATGTTGTAATTTTTTTCCTCCAGAAACGGCGGCAATAATTTCAGGATGGGTTTCCTTTCAGATTGGTATAAACGGTTTGGGGTTTGGGGGTTTTTTTTGGTTTGTTTGTTTGGGGTTTTTTTTTCCTGAGTATTTCTCTCGAGTTCCACCAGAAACCGCTCCAGATTTGGGGGGGGAAAAAATCCAGATTTGGGGTGAGGATGGGACGATTCACGGGGTGGGAAATGATTCTTTCAGGAGGCGAAGTTTCAGCACCTCGAGACGCCGTGGGGTGAAATACGAGCGCCAACAGAAACAAATGAGGGAAATGAAGGAAAAATGAAGAAAAAATGAAGAAGAATGAAGAAAAATTAAGAAAAATGAAGAAAAATCTCGCCCCTGTGCATTCGGCAGAGAGGCAGAGCAGGGCAAACTCGAGGTTTACCCAGGAAAGGATTTGAGATTCTTTAATTTTCTTTTTTTTCCTTTATGAATTCCTAATAAATCTCTCCCTCCGCCGGGTATTTATAAATTATCTCTCCCCGACACCCACCCCTCGCACTCGCACCCGGCCGCGCTGGGTTTGGGGTTTTTTTTTGGTTTTTTTTCCCCTTGGAATGGAAACATTTTCCTTTGGCCCGGGAAGCCCGAGGACGGTCGGGGCGGGGTGATTTAGGATCAGCCATTGATTTCTGGGGCATCGCTGAGTTACCAGCGCATCACCGCCATAAAAATCCTCCCGGCACTCCATAAAAATTGTTCACTTCCAACCTCAACTTCGCGCGAGCGGGGAATTCCTGCTCCTTTTTTTTTTTTTTCTTCCCCCTTCCCAAACTTCAGGAGAGGAGGGCGCGGCCGTAAACACGCGCGGGAGAGGAAACTTCTGGTCTAAAATCACTTTACTCCATTCCGGTTTAATTTTTATTTTATTTATATTTTTATTTTCGTCCCCTCCTCTCTCTCCCCCCTTGAATATTCCAGCATCCCCAGGCCGGGCTGAGAAGCTCTGTTTTACTTCTCTGAACCATTTTCGGGGTTTGTTTTTTGTGTTTTTTTTTTTTTTTTTTTTTTTTTTTTTTTTTTTTTTTTTTAATGTGGAGAGATGGAACCCGAATCTGCTCAATCGACAATAAAAGTGTGGAGGGGAAAAAAAACCAAACCCAAAAGAAAAGAAAAGAAAAGAAAATGTTAACTCGTCTTTTAGAGGGGCGAGAAAAGCTTTAATTATACCGCTGCAAGTACTCCAGCAGCAATAATTACCCGAAAAGGCTCTTAGGCTCGGCTGGAATTATCCCTGCGCAAAATAAAGGAAGCGTATTTACTTAAATTATTTCTCTAAGGATGGGTTTGAAGTTTTATTCCGTTGCTATCTTTGTTTTCCTTCTCGCTGCCTTTCCTTCGCTCCCTGCCTGTCCCCACTGATCATTTTAGGTCTGGGGGGTTTTTATTGGGATTTTTTTTTAATCAAGGTAGAAAAACTGAAACATTTCAACTTTCCCCCCCTTTTTATTTTGCGTGCGTGTGGTGGAGGTTGAATTTTGGAGCGGAACCCTTCCCAAATTCACCTTTCTCGCCTCAGACAGAGGCGGTGGGTGTGGGGAGGGGAAAGAAAACAGCAGAGAAAAGAGAAAGAAACAAATAAATTAAAAGCTGAGGGGGGGGGAAAGAGAAGGTTGGAGGGTGGAAAAGCTGGGGAAGGCAGCTGGAATTGCGAGGGGCTTTGGAGGGGCGTCGTGGGGCTGGGGCGGGCCGGGGCAGCGCTGGGGCTGGGGCGGGGGAGGCTCCGGCAGGCGTTATGAACTGGGAGAGCGGCTGGGTAATATTTGCTGACTGCGAGAAATGAAATTTCCAAATCTACCCCCTGTGTGTTCCGGGCGGCGGAAAATTGCAGCGCTGGCATCCGAGGGGCAACTTTGGCTCTCGTCGTTACCGAACGCCAATAAAAGAGGAAAAAAAGCTTTTCTCTCCTCTCCCTCCCCACCCCCCACTTCGGTTTGGGGTTTTTTTTTTTTTTTGTAATTTTTTTTTTCCCTGGGAGGAAAAAAAAAACTAAAAATAATGTAAAAAGCTGGAAGTTCTTGTCGGGGTTGTGAACGTGAAGGGGGTTTGGTTTTTGGGGTTTTTTTTTCTGCTCCGGAGGAGGTGGTGATCAGAACCTGGATATTCGGAGTTGCCAAATCCTTCCCCAGAGCGCATCTCCAGCGAGTCCTGGGTGCGGGATGAGGAAGAGGAGGAGGAGGAGGAGGAGGAGGAGGAGGAGGCAGCGAGGAGTTCGATGTTCTACATGAAAAAAAAAAAACAAAAAACAAAAAACACAAAACCAACACCAAACTATCACGATTTTAAATTCAATATCGAGCAGCTCCGCATCTCGCCGCGGCCGCGGAAGGGTCCAATGGAAACCTCCGGTTCCTGGCGGGCGGAGGAGCGGACTCGTAAAAACCCTTAACGGCTTTTATGGAGTGCGGTATAAACAACAACAACATCCCCGGCTTGATGGCGTTTTATAGTTTGTTAAACAGTTTACGGCCCCTTTCTCTTTTTTTTTGGGGAGCTATTACAGACGCAATTCCCCTTCATGCGATAGTTAAACCTTTATCAATAATAAGGAAATTGATCATTAAAATGTTAAATATGACTACCTCGTTTGTTTTAAAATATGTTTGGGGTAAGAAGCTGTATGATTTGATAACTTGTATTAAAATACCAATTACATTTATAGGACCTTTTAAAACTGGTAGCAATTAAATCGTGTTCTTTTACAGTTTTCCAAAGCGACCCTGACATTTAAAAAGGCTAAAACTGCCTCGTTAAAATTTCGAAATTAACGACTGCGAGCGCTCCTCTTTAATTTTCCAACACTCTCCCCCCCTCACAAAAAAATCAATCTTTTGGGTGGTCTAGGTACGTGATTTGTTGTGAGGCGAGCGATATCTCATTAATGTGGGTAGTTAAACATATTTAATCCGTATATTCACCCCACCTCCTTCTCCCTTCCCCTCTCCCTCCCTCTCCCTCCCTCCCTCCCTCTCTCTCTCGCTCCCTCTCCCTCTCTCGCTCCCCCTCGCTCGCTTTTCCTTCTTTATTCTCTCACACTCTTCCTTTCACAATCATGCGGTGCCGAGTCCGTGTGGAGTAAGGAGAAGCCAATAGGATGAGGTTTTGGTAATAGATGCAAATGATCATGAAAAGACACTGCAAAATATGAAACAACTCATTTGCGCTGAAGTAAATCACTGAAAACTGTTTATGAACTGGCATCTCTTCTTGGAAATGTAAAGCGAGAACTCTTTAAGTGGCGATTTTTTTTTTTTTTTTTTTAGGGGTGGGGGGGGAGGAAGGAATTCAATATCATGCAGGCTTAGAGTTTTGATTATATCCTCCTTTTATATTCCTGGAAATCACAAACTGTGGTTGCTTAGCATCTTAGCCGCTTTCTTTTTTTTTTTTCTTTTTTTTTTTTTTTTTTTTTTTTTTTTGGCTAATAGATTCCCGTGGTCTGGTTTTGTCGTTGGGGGGAGCCGATATTTTTTTTTTTTTAATTTTTTTTTTTTTAATTTTTTTCTTCCTCCTCCTCCTGAAAGGAAAAAAAAAAAAAACAACAAACCAACAACAACAACAACAAAAAAAAAAGGGAACAAACCTCTGATTGAAATTAAAATGAGCTCCTATTTTGTCAACTCACTCTTCTCCAAATACAAAACCGGCGACTCCCTGCGCCCCAATTACTATGACTGTGGGTTCGCGCAGGATCTCGGGGGCAGACCCACCGTGGTGTACGGACCCAGCGCGGGGGGCACCTTCCAGCACCCGCCCCAGATCCAGGAGTTCTACCACGGAGCCTCCTCGCTCTCCAGCTCCCCTTACCAACAGAATCCCTGCGCCGTGGCGTGCCATGGGGACCCCGGCAACTTCTACGGCTACGAGCCCTTGCAGAGGCAGAGCCTCTTCGGCGCGCAGGAGCCCGAGCTGGTGCAGTACGCCGACTGCAAGCTCGCCGCCAGCGGCCTCGGCGAGGAGGCGGAGAGCTCCGAGCAGAGCCCTTCTCCCACCCAGCTCTTCCCCTGGATGCGACCGCAAGGTGAGGAGAGAAAAAACCGGCAAGAACGCCACCCACCCCCCCAAAAAAAAACCCCCTAGCCCCCCGGTTGTACTCCCTCCCACCCCGCACACCCTGCCCCGGCAATCCCGCCACCCCCCCCTCCCCTTTTATTTTCATTTTTTTGTGTGTGTGTGTTGTGGGGGGTTTTTTTTGGGGCTTTTCTTTTCTGCCCCCTCTTTGCCGGCTTTCTTTCTCCCGCTGCCTCTTTCTTCCCCCCGGTGACTGTATCTTAAAGTGCTTTATGGGGGTAAACTTTTGCACTTGTAAATTGCTTTATAGTTTAATTACCCTGAAGGAGACCCTTTTCTTCTGGGGGCTCGAGCGAGCCGGGCTTTCTGTGGAAGGAAGCGTCCTTAAAGTTTATGGCACTTTTATAGCCTTAAAAAAAGCCCCCTTCATTTTTTTGTTTCGCCCTTCGGTTCGGGATCTCGGCCGTGCTGCCGCCTCTCTCCGGGCTTGCAGCCTTTTATGGATTTTTTTAAAATTTTGGGGGGTTTTTTGGGGTTTTTTTGTGCGTGTGCGGGGGTGTTTTTTGTTGTTGTTGTGCTGGGGGTGATAATCAGTGTGCAAAGCGCAGCTCCAGCCGGGCTGCTCGGGGTGGGCTGAGGGTGACGACCCCCCCCCGCCATCCTCCTCCTCCCCTTCCTCTCCCCTTTTCCCCTTTCCCTTTTCTCTTTTCCCCTTTTCCCCTTTCCCTTTTCCCTTTCCCCTTTTCCCTTTCCCCTTTCCCCTTTTCCCTTTTCCCTTTTCCCTTTTCCCTTTTCCCTTTTCCCTTTTTCCCTTTTCCCCTTTTCCCTTTTCCCTTTTCCCTTTTCCTTTCAGAACCCTCTGTTGGGATATCCTTTCCCCTTCGTCCTCCTGGCTTTTCATTTTTTTTAATATTTTTTTTCTTTCTTTTTATTGTTGTGGGGGTTTTTTTGTGGGTTTTTTTTTATTATTATTATTTTTAAATTTATTTTATTTTTTTTTTTCTCCCTGGCGTTCGGGGCTGTTTGTGCCTCTCTGCCCGAGCCTGGTTTATGTTCCTCTCAACCTCCTTCTCTTCTTTTTTTTTTTTCTTTCCTCCCCCCCCCCTTTCCCCTCTCTTCTCCCACCCCAACCTTTGCCATCCCCCAGCAGCCGCCGGACGCAGGAGGGGGAGGCAAACCTACAGCCGCTACCAGACGCTGGAGCTGGAGAAGGAATTTCTATTTAATCCCTACCTGACCCGCAAGCGGAGGATCGAGGTCTCGCACGCCCTGGGCTTGACAGAGAGGCAGGTCAAAATCTGGTTCCAGAACAGGAGGATGAAGTGGAAAAAGGAGAACAACAAAGACAAGTTTCCCAGCAGCAAATGCGAGCAGGAGGAACTGGAAAAGCAGAAAATGGAAAGGGCCCAGGAGGTGGACGAGGAAGGGGAAGCACAGAAGGCGGACAAGAAATAAAAAAAAAAAAAAAAAAGAAAAAGAAAAAAAATGAAAGAAGGGAGTTTTGGAGGACTGAAAGGCGAGCGCTGCTGGGGTGGAGGAGCCCCCGAGCCCCGCGTTAGTGGCAGTTCGTGTAAGGGAGGGGTTGGGGACACACACACACACACACACAAAAAAAAAAAAAACAACAAACCAGAAAAACAAAGCGTAGAAAAGAAGAAAAAAGAAAAAAAAAAAAAAAAGGAGGTGGGGGGAGAAGGGGGGCGAAAAAACACACACACACACACACAAAAAAAAAAAATTTCCCAAAACCCCACCCCCTTTTATTGCTGTAAAACAATATCGCTGTGAGCACCACTTTTCCTGATTCTCCTCTGCTACAATGAGCAGAGAAAGGCTCCGGGAGGCACCGGGAGCCCTGGGCCGCCTTTGCCAGTTATTAACTAGTGGTAGTGTAACGCAATAGCTTCTGTAAAACATGACTGTGAAATTCTCTCTCTCTCTCTCTCTCTCTCTCTGTCTTTCTTGTCTCTCTTCTCCTTTCCGGGGGGTGGCTTTGGGGAGGGGGTGGGTGGGTTGGTTAACATAGCTTTCAGCGCTAGAGGAGTTCTGTAAGATTAAAAAAAAAAAAATTCGTGCACTTTTTTTTCTTTTTTTTTCTTTTTTTTTCTTTTTTTTTTTTTTTTTGGTTGTTGTTGTTTTAAATTTCGGATTTTTGTTGGTCATTTCCCCCTTTTATTTTAAATTTTTGTTCGTTTGTTTGTTGTCGTTGTTGTTGTGGTTTATCTGTACGTACCGGAGGTAGCTATCGAGACAAACATCCCAACAACATGAAACTGCCTATTTATGCTGTAGTTATCTCTCTCTCTCTCTTTCTCTCTCTTCGCTTTTCCCCTCCCGTTCTTCACCTTGGTTAGGGTTTGGTGGTTTTGGTTTTTTTTTTCTTTTTCTTTTTTTTTTTTCCCCCACAATTTTTCTATGTTTCTTCCAAAAAATAATTAAAAAAAAAAAGTAAAAAAAAAAAAAAGGGGAAAAAAAAGAAAAAAAAACCCACAAGAAAAAAAATTAAAAAAAAAAAAAAGCTTTTTTCTCTCCTTTAGTTAGCATGCGCACAGTGAAGCGAGTTGTAAAGTGATCTTTAGGTTAACTGTGAAAAAAAAAAAAAAAAGAATGTATACTGTATACGTGAATTACTTTATTGGGGGAACTAATGCTATATTTTGTTGTTCTTTCACCACTTTGTTCTATTGTCTAAACCTGGAAGCGGCGGAAGAAAAGTTACAATAAAGTTTACAAAGCCAGAATGCCCTGACATCATCGTTCTTTTGCGCCCTGCTCCGCTTCCTCCAGGACCACTGGGATAGAAAGGAAATAAATAAATTTAAAAAAAAAAAAAAAAAAGTAAATTTGTGTGGGAAACTCAAGCGGGGCCGGCAAAAGCTTCCCCGGCCTGGGAGGTGCGGGCGGGCCGGGGCTGGGGCCGGGGAGGGGAAGGGGCCGGGGCAGCTGCGATGGCTCCTGCTCCTCTCCTTGTTGTTGTTGTTGTTCCTCACAGCTCCTGGCTGCTGACAGCTCGGGCTGCTGCCTGGAAACCCCGGCCCAAGGTAACGGTTCTTGCATTTCTTTTCCCCCCTTTTTTTTTAGATATATATTTTTTTAATTTTTTAAATTTTTATTTTATTTTATTTTATTAATTTATTTTTATTTTTATTTTTATTTTTATTTTTATTTTTTTTTTTATTTTTATTTTTATTTTTATTTTTATTTTTATTTTTATTTTTATTTTTATTTTTATTTTTATTTTTATTTTTATTTTTATTTTTATTTTTATTTTTCTCCCCTCTCTTCTCTCCTCGCCCTCTCCCCGCAGCTCGGGGCGCTGGTGGCTTGGGTGAAAAATCAACATTTTTGCGAGGGAGCGCAGCTGAGCTGCTGCTGCTGCTGCTGCTTCCCCCCGCCGAGCTGCCCCTGCCGCGGCCCGGGGATGCTCGTAACCTTGGGGAAGGAGAAACCAGCACCATTGTCTGCTTTTTCCTGCCTCCCAGACTTTTTTGTTGTTGTTGTTGGGGGTTTTTTTTTTTGGTGTGTGTGTTTTGGTTTTTTTGGTGGTTTGTTTTTTTTTTTTTCCTTTTCTCTCTACACCCCCCCCCCTCCCCATCCCACCCAACCTCGCCAAAAAAAAAAAAAAAAAAAAAAAAAAAAAAAGAAAAAAAAAAAAAAGGGCTCGGCTGGCGGTTTTGGATGGTTTCTGTGCTTCCCCAGCAGAAAGCAAATCAGCCAGCTGCTCAGGTCTGACTCCTGGCTGTAATTGAGCCCCGCAGAAGCGCTGACACGCGGAACAAGGGATGCGAGCGCTTCTTTATCTCTCCCGACAAGAAAAGCCAACGCCAGCTCGATGGGCGGCTCAGAGCCCGTGGCACCGGGATAAATGAGATGTGGGAGCTGAACGGCATTTTTGGGGAAAGGGTGGTAAAAGAAAAAAAAAAGGGAAAAAAGAAAAAAAAAAGAAAAAAAAAAAAAAGACGCCTGGAACTGTTTGGTATCAATGAGACGTTTGTCTCTTTTTTTTTTTTTTTTTTGGGGGGGGGGGGTGTTGAGGAGGGGGCGAGGGTCAAGGGGGGAGGAAATTATGGACAGTCTGCTGAGAAAAAAAAAAAAAAAAAAAAAAGTAGCTCGGAGCCGAGGAAATGGTGCAAAGGAGGGAAATTTAGACGGGATCAATAAAGGGATAAATAGAGCTCCCTTCCCTTTCCTCCAGCAGAGAGAGACCGAGAGAGCCTCGCTGGTTTATCAGCAACGTGCTCGCAACCCCCCTCCCCTTTTTTATTTCTTTTCTCTCTTTTTTTTTTTTTTTTTTTAAATTTTTTTCCTCCTCCTCCTCCTCCCCTCTCCTCTCCCTCTCTCCCCTCTCGCTCCGAGCTGAAAACCGATTACAGGTTGCTTATCGACTCCGGCACAAATCTCACCCCCCGCCCCCCGGTTTCCAGTGCAAGGAGTGCGGGGGGTGTTTTATACGGCATCAATTATTTATCATATTTTATAAATCCAGCCGCACAGTCCCGTGCCCCCGAGGAGGGGGCGGGCGGCGATTGGCGCCGCCGCGGCCACGTGCCCGCGCGTCACCGGGGCCGGGAGGAAAAAGGCTCCTTTTTGGTGTAAATCTGGACTCTAATTCCGTAATATATCACCGGTACCTCGTAAAACCCGACACTAAAAACCGTCCCGACCTACAAATCACCCGGGCCCCCCCCTTTTCCAAAATTATGAGTTCATTGTATTATGCCAACGCTTTATTTTCTAAATATCAAGCCGCCGGTTCGGTTTTCCCATCCGGAGTCTTCCCCGAGCAAACTTCTTGCGCTTTCGCCTCCAACGCGCAGCGAGCGGGCTATGGGGCCGCCTCCACGCCTCCCTTCGCCGCTTCCATGCCGGGCCTCTACTCCAGCGGCGGCTCGGTGCACCCGCAGCCCCCCGGCGTGTACCCCTCGGGCTACGGCCTGGAGGGCGGCTCCTTCAACATGCACTGCTCGCCCTTCGAGCAGAGCCTGCCGGTGATGTGCCCGCCCGACGGGGCCAAGCCGAGCTGCGGCAAAGGCGAGCAGAGGGAGCCGGAGCTGCCCGGAGACGGCAACTTCCGCATCTACCCCTGGATGAGGAGCACAGGTAAGGGGGGAAAGGGAGCTGGGGCTGGGGGAGGAGGAGGAGGAGGAGGAGGAGGAGGGGAGGGGGGTTTGGGGGGTGGGGGGAGTGTGAGTTATTTGCTGGCGTGCGCGGGGGGGTGGCGGAGGAGGAGGTGATGGGGGTGGCGGGGGTGGGGGGATTGTCCCCAACTCCTTTCATGACGTCTCGCTCAAAAGGAGAAGGGAGGGTGGGCGGGGGGGGGGGGGGGGGGAGAGCCGCACGCCCCCCCAGCCTCCCCTGCGATCCACCCCCCCCCCCCGGCCATAAAGCCGGCCGTAAAGCCATCCTTTTAGCTTTAAATATTTATCGGGGCGCGCTTTGCCGGGGAGCGCTGGGGGTTTGTCTCGGAGGGGACAGACGGGGCCGGAGGAAAAAAAAAAAAAATCACGGCCGGCCCCTTCTTCTTCTGCCCCCCACCCCCCCCCCCCCCCGGCATCGGCGGGCTGGAGGCTGCGCGGAGGGACAGACGGGCTCTCGGGAGGGGGAAACTCTTGATGGGGAGGTGCTTGGGGGGCTCGGCTGGTTTGTTTGGAGGCGGCCAAAAGCTTCCTCGGGGAATCCCTACGCGGTGTCCCGGGCATCGTTCCCTGCTCCGGGAAAAAAAATCCCGCTCCCCGGGCGGTGACAGCCCGGCCGGGCCCGGGAGGGAGGGAGGGAGGGATGGAGGGATGGAGGGAGCTCCTTCTGTCCCAAACCCTCGGGAAAAGCACTTTTGGGGCGCCCTGCTGCAGCTGGGGGGCTCCGGGGGCGGCCCCACTCCGGGTCACGCCGGCCCCGCACGTGTCCCAAACCCCCGGGGCTGCCTTCAGCGCCCGACGGGCTCGCTCCTTCTCCAGGGATTAACGTCAATTAACAATTAATAAATATCCCTTTCCCCCGCGCCGGGCGGGGGGTGGGTCGGTCCCAGGGCGCCCCCCGCTCCCTGCGGGCTGCCCGGAGCGCTCCGGGGCCGGGCTGGGCGCTCCCCCCCCCGGCCCGGAGCCGCCGGTTCCGTGCCCGTGGTCACTCCTGGGTTTGTTCGGTGCCTGGGGTCACTCGTGGGGCTCTTCGGTGTCCCTGGTCACTCGTGGGGCTGTTCAGTGTCCCTGGTCACTCGTGGGGCTGTTCAGTGTCCCTGGTCACTCGTGGGGCTCTTCGGTGTCCCTGGTCGCTCGTGGGGCTGTTCACAGTGCCCGTGGTCACTCCCGGGGCCCCGTGGTCACTCCTGGGGCCCCGTGGTCACTCGTGGGGCTGCTCACAGCGCCCGTGGTCACTCCCGGGGCCCCGTGGTCACTCCCGGGGCCCCGTGGTCACTCGTGGGGCTGCTGACCCCCGCGGGATGCCGGCGGGAGGGGCAGAGGCGATGCTGTCCCGCCTGGGAGGGGGGCCCGAGGCGGGACCCCAGCCCGAGGGCATCGCCCCCTCTCCCCAGCGAGGGCAAAATCCGGGCCAGGGCAGCCGGGAGAGCTCGGGGGGCAGCGGAGAGCGGCCCGGCCTGGCCGGGAAGCCGAGGGAGGAAGGGGAGCGGGCGCTTTGTGGAAGGCGAGGAGTTCCCCCTCGCACTTTCCTCGGGCGCTCAGTTCCTTCCATTACCTGCTCCATAACTCATCGGCTTTTACAGTTGATTTATCAAAGAGCAAATATTTCTGGTCGTAAACACTTCATCTCCGCTTTTATCCGACTTTAGATTTAAGGAGCCCCCCCACACTCGCTCCTCTTGCAGGCGGCGACGCTGCGAGGATCAGCGCTGGAGAGGCTTTGGGAAGAGAGCAAACCTCCCCAAAAAAACCCCCAAAAAACCCCCCCAAAAAAATCACAAACCCCATCAAAACTTAAATGTCCTGAGCCTAAAACCAGAAAAAAAACTCGGGGGGGTCCCAGCTCTTGCAGCCCCGCTTCCCTTCCCGCTGCCGGTGCCCAGGGTGCGATCCCGCCGCTGGAATTTCAGAGATAGAGTTGTCATCCCCATTCAGCAGCGCTTTATGGCTCTCTCTGCCCCCTCAGCGGATTTTACAACCCCGCATTCCACGACCTGCACATTTTTACTTTTACAGCTTTAGGCCGGGCTCTTTGGCCTTCTTTTTTTTTTTTTTTTTTTTTTCTTTTTTTTTTTTTTTTTTTTTTTTTTTTTTTTTTTAATGACTGGATCTTTTATTCTTAAAAAAAAAAAAAAAAAAAAAAAAAAGAAAAAAAAAAAGAAAAAAGAAAAAAGGAAAAAGGAAAAAAAGGAAAAAACCCCAGGGTTATGTTTGGGGTGAGGTGAAAATAAAAGGGGAGAAGGGGAAGCGGTGGAATGTGCGGAGGAGAGGCCGAGGGCTGCTGCTGCTGCTGCTGCTGCTGCTCCGGGCAGTTCCACCCCGGATCCGCACAGAATTCACACAAAGCCACCGGGCTGCGGAATAATTCCTGAGCGGGAATCCAGGAAATGTCGGGTGGAGGGGAAAATCAGGAGCTGGGCCCGTTCCAACCCCCCCGGGGCGGCAGGTGAGGCTCTGCCCATCCTCCCACCCCCCCTTGGAAAGGGCCCAGGAACCCCCAAATGTCCCCAAAGCGCCCCAAAATCGCCCTGGAATGGTTCCGAGCATCCCGCACCTTCCAGGCGGGCACGGCGATGGGTGGCAGCTTTGGGAGAGGGCGGACACTGGGATTGGTGGAGGGGGCAGATGTCACCCTGTCTGTCTGTCTGTCTGTCTGTCTGTCTCTCTCTCCCCCCAAAAAATCCCAAATTTCTGGTGTCCGGATGAAAAGCGAGGCAGGAACTCCCGAGTCCGGCCGGGGCTGGGAGGGCAGGAAACTTTCTGAACTTTTTTGCTGTTCGCTCCGAGATTCCCCCGGCCGTGCCAAAAAGGGGGAAAAAAAATTAAAAAAAAAAAAAATAAAGCACCGAGAACGAAGGGAAATTAAAGGTTTGGGGTGGTTTTGGGGGGATGCAAACAGCCCGGGGGGAGAGGTGGGGAAAAGCCTGAAGGGGGAAGGCAAATCCTCCGAAGCGAAGGAAATCTCGGCCCAGGTCGGGCAGGGTTTTTACCCCCGGTGGGATCGCGGAGGAGCAGCAAGAAGAAATAAAAAATAAAAATAAAAATAAAAATAAAAATAAAAATAAAAATAAAAATAAAAATAAAAATAAAAATAAAAATAAAAATAAAAATAAAAATAAAAATAAAAATAAAAATAAAAATAATTAAAAAATAAAAACCCACTAAAAAACTAAAAAAAAAAAAAAAATTAACCCCTCCCAAACCCCACCTCCCAGACCCCCCGGGCTGACCCAAATCTCTGGTTTTTTTGGGCAGGAACGGACAGAAAGCGAGGCCGGCAGACCTACACCAGGTACCAGACGCTGGAGCTGGAGAAGGAATTCCACTACAACCGCTACCTGACCCGGCGGCGCCGCATCGAGATCGCCCACGCGCTCTGCCTGACCGAGCGCCAGATCAAGATCTGGTTCCAGAACCGCCGCATGAAGTGGAAAAAGGAAAATAAAAGCGCCTGCCCCGGCTCCAGCGGCCAGGAAAAGCCGGAGGCCGAGGAGGACGAGGAGGAGTGAAAAGTGGGGAGGGGATGGAGAAGACGAGAGAAAAGGAGGGGGAAACACAAAAAAAAAAAAAAACCACAAAAAAAACAACAAACCAACCCCACACTTTAAAAAAAATCTAAAAAAAAAAAAGGACTATATATATAAAAATGAATGATAAACGCAGAAAGAATCCAAGCCCTGGGAGGGATGCGTTGTGTTCCGTGACACTGAGGCAAAAAAAAAAAAAAAAAATACTACCTATATTAAAGTCTCTTTTTTTTGTTGTTGTTGTTGTCGTTGTTTTGGTTTTTTTTTTTCCTTTTTGTACAATAGAATACCTACCTATTCAATGTGGCTTTTAGACTCGGGATAGACACTATTTTTGTGGGTTTTTTTCCGATGTGAGCCTTTCCTCTAGCACCAGTAATTTGTAAAATCGCTCCGTTTGTACTTCGCTGTGTGCTCTTCCTTTTAAATTTTTTTTTTTTTTTAATTATTTTGTTTTTCCTCTGGGGGGAAGAGGGGAGGCGGGTGGGGAGGGTTTTTTGAAGTAACGTGGTCGTGTTTAGCACCTTTAATTTAGAAAATGTGACCCCCTCACCCCCCGAAAGCCTGGATGCAAATGACATTTAGCGCGTAGAGTCCTTGTACATAATATGAATTATTATTCCTCCTTCCTCCCTGTCACCTCCGTGGTTCTTTTCTCCTTGCGATGCTCTTTTTTGTCTGTGGATATTTTTACCTTCGTCGTTGGAGCCTCTACGAGCGGGGGGAAGGGGGGAAAGAAATTTAAAAAAAAAAAAAAAAAGGGGAAAAAATTAAAAAAAAAAAAAAGATAAAAAAGAAGAGGAATTAATATTGTGCAACGTCAAAGGTTGTATATCAAAGTAGCAAATTATTTAATGGCGGCGCGTTGCTTTTGGGGTTCTTTTTTTGTTGTTGTTGTTGTTATTATTAATTATTATTATTATTGTTATTATTATTATTATTATTTTCCTTGGTCTGTGATTATTATTCTTCAAAATAAAAGGAGGAGATCTCCCGGAACCTGCAGCGCGTTGGGTGCTTTCCTCGCTCATTAAAACCAACCCGTTCCTTCGAAATAAACGGGACGAAAATCTCCTTTTTTATTTCCACCCCGATTTGTCCCCTGAATTTCCCTCCTTTTCTCCGGCACAGCCAATCCATTCAAGGCATCGGTTTTTGGTGGTTTGGTTTTTTTTGTTTGGTGGTTTTTGTTTTTTTTTTCCAGTAGATTTGGGGGAATATCCTGAGGAAAAAAAAAAATTTTGATTTTTCGGGGCTCTGGAAGCGCGGGCTGGGCTCTCTCCCCTCTCTCCCTCTGGGGTCGTTTCTGAGGAAGGGAAAAGCGAAAAAACCAAAAAATAATAAAAAAAGAGGAATTCAAAGAACAGCCCCCCCAATAAATGATCTTTCCGCTCCTCGCTTTAATTCTCTCCACGAATTCGCGCCGAGCCGACCCATTCCCCCGCGCCTTTGGCCATTTCATTTATTTATTATTTTCTTTTTTCTTTTTTTTTTTTTTAAAGGTTCCTCCCCTCCGCCCTTCAATTTCCATCACTGCGGACTGGAAACTCTTTCATTAGCGCCCAAGGACGCCGAGCATCAAAGCGCGCATAAAATAAATTAAAGCAATTAAGAAGGAGAAGAAGAAGAAGAAGAAGAAGGAGAAGAGGAAGAAGAAGAAATTAAAAAAAAAAAAAAAAACAAATCAAGAAGGCAAAACAAAAGGCGAGGGAATTCAAGCTCTGCCCCTCCCCGCCCGGTTTTGTTGGTTTATTTATTGGAAATCCCGGAGGCTCGGCGGGATTTTGCACCGCGAGTTGGGCAAGAGGCAGAGGGGGAAGGAGTTTTTTATAAAAAAAAAAAAAATAATCGGTAAATGGTGAGAATGGTGGTAGCAAAAAATCGTGCTGAGAGTAAATTCGGTTGATGTAAAGGGTAAAAAAAAAATAACAGAAGGATGAAGGAAATTGAAAAAAAATATTAAATAAATTAAAAACAAACAAAAAATTTTAAAATTGTTTAAAAAGAAAAAAAAAATTTAAATGATTGTTCTTGATAATAACAAACCAAATTGAGAACGCCCAGAATAATCCAAAAGGGAACCCAGCCCTCCGTGCCCAGCTCCTTTTCCACCTCCCACCGCCCCCGGATGATTTCGTGCCCCGGGCGCATCCTCGGGCCACGGGTTGTTTTTGTTGTTTGTTTGGTTTGGGTTTTTTTTGTTTCTTTTTTAATTTTTCCCCCCCTCCCCCCCAAAATCAGGAGCCCCCAGGTTCGCTGCTGGAACCCTGGAAATCCCGACAGTGGAGGGCTCAGCCAGCCCGGCTTTTCCAGCCCCAAATTCCCAAATTTGGAGGGGAAAACCCAGGCAAAAAATCCAGAGGGGAAAATTCCCTTAATTCCCTTTTTTTTTTTAAATTTATTTTTGGTTTTTTGGGGGGGCGTTTTTTGGGTTTGTTTTTTTTTTGTTCCTTCTCTGCAGCGCTGCGTGCGGAGCTGGGCTGAGGTGGGGAGGGAGGTTGGGGAGGGGGGGAAAATAAATAAAAAATCGAAGCTGTTCCAGAAATTTCCCTCCTCCCGGCTCGGCTGGATCTGCTCCCCCCACCCCAAACCCGGGGGCGAGAGGGAATTGAGGAGAATTCCAAGGAAAAAAATAATTAAAAAAAAAAAAAAGGCAAAGCGAGGCTTTGAGCAGCCCGGGGCTCCCCAAAATCCCTCCCCGGGCAGGGCGGGGGTCCCCGGGGGGGTTTTTTGGTTTTTTTTGGCCCCGACCCCCGCCGCTGCCACATCCAGCCACGCCTTTCATTTTTTTTTTAACCTTCATTTCATCCCCCTCCCCAAAAAAAAAACCCCAAACCCAACCTCCTGATCGCCCCTTTCAGCCTAAAAGATGCCACTTGTGACCCAAAGAAAATTTTAAAAATAAAATAAAATAAAATAAAGAAAGGGGAAGGAGTCCAAAATCTGTGTTATTGTGCTTTCCCCCCCCCCCCAAAAAAAAAAACCCACCCCAAACCTCCGGCTCTTTATTCTGCTGGGGGGGGGGGGGGTTATTGTTCAGGAATATCAGGCGTTATTCCGTTTTTGGTTGGTTTTTTTTTTTTTTTTCTCCCCAGCCACCCCTCCCCAAATCCAAACCAAGGGTGGGGTGAGGAGGGGCTGAAAAAAAAAAAATAAAAATCCCCTCACCCCCCTTTTTTAATTTTTTTTTTCCTTTAATTTTTTTTTTTTTTGGGGGGGGGTGGTTTAGAAAAGAAAAAAAAAATATATATATATATAAAAAAAAAAGATGGCGGCTAAGAAAAAGCCTGCTGTTAAACCGGTCATGAAGAAATGCAATAAATTCCTTGTTGTTTTATGAAAATTTACAACTTTGTGATAGAACTTTATGAGTGGCTGGGTTCTGGGATTGGCCAGAGCCGGTCATGTGGACTGCTAACCGTGAACATGAACTTTTTATTATTTCCCATGTGGTTATATTGCACCATTCTTCTGTCCGCTGCACCTTGGGTCGGATCAGTGTCCTCCATAGGGCTCTCCTCGCCCCTCTCTTTACATTTTTTATTTTTTTTTGAATTATTTTTTTGGGGGGGTGACTTTTTTTTTTTTTTTGGGTGTAAGAAGCTCGGCGGGGCAGAGGGGAAAAGGGAAGGGGGGGGCCCGGCTGAACGCGCACCCACACGCACCCCTGGGTGCCCACCTCCGCCCCCGCGCGCCTAGCCGGCCACTTAGACCCGGGGTTTAATTTTTAATTTTTTTTTTTCATTATTACCGTATTTTTTTCCCCTATTTTTGGGGCTATTTTTTTTTTTAGATTTTTAAATTTTTTATATATATTTTTTATATATTTAATATATATTTTTCATATATATTTTTAATATATTTTATATATTTTTTAACATATTTTATATATTTTTAAATCTATTTTTATCTATATCTTATATCTATATTTTTAAATCCCACTCCCCCCCGCCCTCGCCCGCCCCCCAACTTCACCCATATATATATATTTTTATATATATATAATTTATTTTTTTTTAAAGGATGGGAGGGTTCTCGGCGCTGATGGAAGGGCAGAGGGGATTCTGCACCGGGAGCGCTTTTTTTTTGGGGGGGGGAAGTCGCTCCCTTGGCCGGGCGAGCGACGGAAGAATCGCCCGCAGGAGCCCCCGGGAGGCGGGGAGGCGATGGACGGCGCTCGGGTCCGGACGAGATTTGTCAGGCAGCAGAGAAAGCCCGGGCTGGTCTCTCCTCACCCAAAATCCCCGCAGAGATGGACGCCAAAAGGTAAGGCAAGAACACCTTTCTCTTCATTTATTATTATATATATATAATATTATTATTATTTTTCTCTTTATCGATGAAAAAAAAATGTCTTGATCGAGCTGCTGGTTTGTTTTTTTTTTTTTTTTTTCTGTTTCATCCCCATCTCCTCCTGCCTGGAGAGGAGGAGGTGGTGGTGGCGAGGAGGACGAGGAAAAAAAAAGAAAAAAAAAAAGAAAAAAAAAAAAAAGGGTGGGGTGATGAAGAAGGGAGGAATTGGAGGTTTTGGGAATGGCTTGAAGCGACAATTTCACCCGAAAATAACGGTTTGGGGTTTGGTTTTGTTTTTTTTTTTTAATAAAGCGAAGCTTGGAGGCGAGGAAAAGAGAGGAGGGAGCGAGAAATGAAGGTGGGAGGAGAGGGGGAAAGAGAGAAAGAGAGAGAGAGAGAAAGAAAAAGAAATCGAGGGGAGGAAAAGGACGAAATAAAGATAAAGGGGAAGGAAAAAATAAAAAGAAAAAGAGGAAATGGAAACGGGGGAGGCGGGAAGGGAAGGAAAATGAAGAAAAGGAATAGGAACCGGGAAGAAAAAAAAAAAAAAAAAAAAAAAAAAGGGAAATAACGGAGCCAGGAGGGTAAAAAGCGAAGCCTTGCGAGGTCACCTGGAGGCAGCAGGAGCTGCTTTTCAAACCCACCCATCCCTTTGTGGGCGGCCGGAGCCTTTGCTTTGCTTCTTTTGGGGTTTTTTCCCTTTTTTTTTTTTTTTTTTTTTCCTTTTTTTTCCTCCCCCTGGCAGAAGCCGGTGCCGGTTTCCTCGCCCTCCAGGCCGAGTTCCCGCGGGGAAAAGTCGCTTTTTGGGGTTTTGCGCCGCTCTCCGGGCTCGTTAGGGACGCGCGTGGGTGTGTGGGTGGATTTCTTGGATTTCTTGGATTTCTTGGATTTCTTGGCGGGGGGAGGGGGGGGGCAGCTCGAGGAAATCTGGGAATTAGCGGCTTGAAAAAAAGGAAAAAAAAAAAGAAAAGGCGACAAAACAACAGCAACAACAAATGATATCAAGCAAAAAAAAAAAAAAAAAAAAAAAAAAAAAAAGGAGGAGAGAAGGAAATAAAAAAAAAATAAATAAAAATGAATGAAGCCAACCCAGAGCGCGGCGCTCTCATTTGTAATTTAATTTTTTTTTTTTCCTTCTCTCTCCTCAACTCCCCAATGAAGCTGACGTTGGGAAAGCAATCAAGCTCCTCGGGTTTTAATTGCGTTCTGCGGTGCTAAACGCGGCTCGGGGTTTGTTTTGGTTTTTTGTTTTTTTCCACTCCCGGGTTCTGCTCCGCTCGCTCTCCTTTCACACCCCGAGCCCCCCAAACCTCGCTTTTTCCTTGGCAGGGAAATATTTACCCGGAGGTGATGTCGGTTTGAATCTCGTTTATTTTACATATATATATATATTTAATTTTTTTTTTCCCTCGGTATTTCAAGGCCGGGTTTGAAATATTTGTGTTAATTGTTAATTAATCGTTACGAGGCGCCGGTTAAATCAGATTTTGGTGGCGGAGCGAGAGGAGATTCCTTGACTCGAGCACAAACCGTTTCGTGACGCGAGGGTTTCTCTCATCCCAATAATCGTGCGCGAGGTGGGGGGGGAAAATGATCGCCGGTAATAAACAGAAAGACGTTTTTAAAAGAGATTCCATCCCCGAACCTGTTACGTTTTTTCATCAATCACGGGGCGAGAGGGTTGGGGAAAAAAAAAAAAAAAAAAGAAAAAAACCAAAAAAACCAACGGGTTCCACCTCTTGCTCTCCCTTTCTCCCCCGCCCCAAAGATCTTTTCGAGGTGTTTGTTTTGGTTTGTTTTGTTTTGTTTTTCTATTCGTGTAAGGGATGGAAACAACAACAACAGCAACAACAACAACAAAATAATAATAATAATTAGGAAAAAAAAAATAATGGAATGCGGGAATTTTATCGCTTTTCTCGCGATTGTCCCGCACACCGCGCGCGCTCAACCACTTGTGGAAGGTTTGGGTTTTTTTGGTTGGATTTTTTTGGTGGTTTGTTTTTCGGTTTTAACCATTTCCCCGCCGCTCGGGGTGAGGCAGAAACCTCACTCTGGGGGGGAGGGGGGGGGTGGTGATTTGAGGGGTGTCCCCCCCCAACCATTTGAGGGGGGTCCCGCCGTGCCCACCCCGCCGGGTGGGTTTGGAGCGAAGGGAAGGAGAAATCCTCCCCCGGCCCATTCCCCGCCGTCTGCTGCCATCTACCGTCAGCGGCGGCCCCGGCTCCGGGGGGTCCCGGGGGGTCCCGGGGGGTCCGGGGGGGGCTCCCCAAAGCCTCAGCCCCTTCCCAAGGGGGTCCCCAACCCGCTTCTCCCCGAGGCGCTGCCCCCCCCCGGGGTGGTCTCGGCTCCACCTGCGGCCCCGCCCGGGCTGGCAGCGCGGATTTTGGGGGGTTCAGAGCATCCCCCCCACCCCCCCAAAAAAAAAATCCTCCAATGGGTCGGCGCCGCGTCCCTGGGATGCTGCGGGGATGCGGGGTGGGAGAGGAGAGGTCAGAGGGGGGCGAGGAGGTGGCTTTGGCATTAAAAATAATAATAAAAAAAATTAAAAAAAAAAGAAAAAAAGAAAAAAAGGGGGAAAAGCCCCTAAAATAAAATATGAAATTTAATGAAATAAAATGAAATAATAAAACGAAATAGAAGGGAATGAAATGAAATAAAACGGAATGAAACGGAATGAAAGAGAATCCAAAGGGAATGAAACGGAATCCAAAGGGAATGGAAATAAAAGGCCGAGGAGCTTTGATTCCTCTCTGCCCGGCTGTGGCCACTCGGGGCTCTGGCCGGGGGGTGTCCGGGGGGGCCCGAGGTGGTTGCTGGGGACGGGGGCAGACCAGGGGTCACTTTTAAGTTACTGTAGGCTCCGCGGGGACAATGCCCGCCTGTGATTTTAAAAAGGTTCCTCTCTCTCTCTCCCTCCCTTCCTCCCTCCCGCTCGTTTTCTCCCTTCTCGTTTTCTCCTTCTGCCACCCAGTTTCCTGGCAACTGTTTGGGTCTGGAATAATTCTGGGGGGTTTCTTTGGTTTTTATTTGCTTTTTTTTTTGGTTTTTTTGTCTCCCCCCTCCCCAGAAAGCGCCGCGCTGGGAGACTCTGGGGTGGAGGGGAAGGTGGGAAAAAAAAATAAATTAAAAAAAGGGCAAAAGGAGGGGGGGAAAAGAAAAGTTTCTCTCTTCGGAGCAGCACCAGCCGTGATTGACTTGTTCCGTGCGGTAATTCCGAGTTACACCAGCCCCGGCTGGCTCCCCACACCGTTCCATCCCCCCCTCCCCTCCCCTCCCCAGGAGTTGTTTCCGCGGAAATATTCGGCTCCGGGCAGATTTGGGTTCCCTCCATGTCCCCTTCTCCCCCCTCCTTCCCCCCTCCCCTCTTTTTTTCTTTTTTCTTTTTTTTTTTTTATTTTTATTTTCTTGTTAATAATTAGCCGCCCTCCTTAATGGAACAATGGTAAATTATTATTGCTCCTTTGCAGAGCTGCCATTAACAAGGTTATTATGCACTGCACGGGAAGTCAGGTAAATTAAACTTCAATTGCTGGAAATTAAGTTTCAGGCGGTTTTGCGCCCGGAGAGAGGGGATTTATTTATATATATATATTTATTTTTTTAATTTTTTTTTTTCTTTTAACACCTTCGGGGCTCGTTGTTTGAAACGCTCCCCCAGCCCGCAGCTCGGGTTTGTTTTTCCGAAGCGATTTTGGGTGTGCAGGAGCGTCGCGGGGCAGGGCTCAGCTGCCGCCAATGGTTTTTTTTTTGTGGGTTTTTTTTTCCCTATGTCTGAGTTCCAAGAACAAGGGGTTATTTCAAACCGCTCCCCGCGCTCCTGCCTTGACTTTATGGCCGCAATAATTCCCCTCGGTGGGGGAAACCCCCGCTGCGTTCTCACTTCAGAAGGGTCGGGAATTCCAGCTCCCCGTGAAAAAAAAAAAAAGAGAAAAAAAAATTAAAAAAAAAAAAAGGGAAAAAAACCCCGCTTTTAATTTTTTTTTTTTTATTTTTATTGGAAGCAACCGCAGTGAACTTTCCACCGCCCAAGCCCTGAGCGGCTCCAGCTCTCGCACAAGCCCCGCTCTGTTCTGTTGGGCCTGGCGAAATATTCGGGTGTTGGTTTTAATCCCCTCCTCATCCCCTCTGCCCTGCTGGGGCTGCGGGCCAGGAAACGCCAAAAAAAAAAAAAAAGAGAGAGAATCCGGGACCAGAAAACTTGTCCATACCCTAAATACTTCTCTTTATCTTTATTTATGCCCTGGCGCTTGAGTGATGCCTGTCAGGCGGGGCTCAGTCTGCTCCTGCACCTTCTGCTGCCTCCCCGCTTTTATTGCTCCTCCTCGCCAGACCTGGCCCCTTTCTTTTCTTTTCTTTTGTTTTATTTTATTTTATTTTATTTTATTTTATTTTATTTTATTTTATTTTATTTTATTTTATTTTATTTTATTTTTTATTTTATTTTTTATTTTATTTTATTTTATTTTATTTTATTTTTTATTTTTATTTTATTTGGTTTTATTTTATTCTATTCTATTTTATATTTTATTTTATTTTATTTTATATATTATTTTATTTATTTATTTAATTTTTATTTTATTTTTTGGAGAGGGGGCTTTCTTTTTTTTGGGGGGAGGAGACGAGGCCCAAATCTGATTAAAGACGAGCCCAGTTTAACTTCAGGGCTGCCGTCCGAGCCCTTCTTCCTCCCTTCTGAAATAAATAATTCTGAGGCGCCCAAACTAAATAAAAATTGGCCAAAGCCGCCTCAGGTTTCCTCGGGACTCGGTGGAAATTTTAAATTCCCTCTTTCAGACCCCTCTCGGCCGGGGGAATAGAAAAAACCACCCCGCGCGCCGAAGCGCTCAATCCTGGGAGATTTAGTGCGCGTTAAGCCCTGGGCTCGTATTTAAATGTATCATAGGTGGCAAATCAATTACACCGCGGGCCTGACCCTCAGGAAGATGAAAACTATGACAGGCTTTGGGGGTTTTGGTGGTGTTTTTTTTTTTTTTGGTTTTCTTTTTTTTTTTTTTTTTTTTTTTTTTTTTTTTTTTGTGGGTTTTTTATGGGTTTGGATATTTTTTTTCCCACCCCGGGAATTAGGTTTCCCCCCCTTTTTTTTTTTTTTTTTTTTCCTGTCCCGAGTAACCCATCGGTAGGGTGGTGAGAGGGAAAAAAAAAATAAAAAAGAATTTATTTTATTTTATTTGTTCCCAGCAACGCGCCGTTAGCCAGCGGCCAGCTTCAATTAGCGCGGTTTTAATTTTCTGTTCAAAGCCAGCTCGTCCCGACTCCGCAAAGAGTTTCAACCACAAATTATCATAACCAGCAGCCACCGCGAGATTATAAATTTTTTTCCGCTTTTCTCGGCGCTTTCTCAAAACTCTTTCCAGGGATTTATTGGCAGAGCAGGCTCCGGGAGCGCAGGAAAAAAAAAAAAAAAAACAAACAAGAAGGCAAACATTTATTTTTGATTTTTTTTTTTTTCCCTGCTATCAGGACATCCCCATTGCTCTGCCCCCCAAAAAAATTTGCATGCGGGGGCTGCTCGCTCCTGATAATCGCCGCGGTTTGGTTTTTTGTGTTTTTTTTTTTTTTGTTTTTTTTTGCAGAGCCACAAAAATTGCGCAACTCCTCAACTGGATGGAGCGCCGGGCTCCTGAGAAGCTGCTCAGCCTCTCCACCCGGCCCTTGCTTGGTTTTTTAATTTTTTTTCCCCTTTTTTCCCCTTCTCCTCTTCCTCTCTACTCATCATTCCCTGTCGATTTGTTTTTAATTTTTTCCCCTTTTTTTTTAATTTTCCCTTTTTTAATTGCCCTTTTCTTTAATTTTCCCCTTTTTTAACTGCGCTTTTTTTAAAATTTTCCCTTTTTTAATTAATATCCCCCTTTTTTATTTCATTTTCCTTTTCTTTTCATTTTCCCTTTTTTTAAATCCCCCCCACACTTTTTTAATTTCCTCCCTTTTTAAATTTTCCTTTTTTTTTTTTTTTTAATATCCCTTCTTTAAATTTCTCCCCTTTTATTAATTTTCCTTTTTTTATTTTTTTTTATTTTCCTTTTTTTAAATTTTTTTTTCCCCCTTTTCCCCTGGCCAGCTCGGGTCCCGTTCCGCAAACAACAAAAGGGGGAAAACTCCGCAAGAACAAATCTAAAAAATCTCTCACTCCGGGGTGGGGGGGAGCGGATGGAAAACCACTTCCTCCGCCTGGAATTTCCTGGAATTCTCAGGATTGCGTCCGCGGGGCCGAGATCTCCATCGGCAGCGCGGAACGATCTCGGCCCGGCCGCTGCAAACGCGGGGTTGGAAATGAATTAAGCGGGAATAAAAAGCTGGCCGGGGGAGGTGTAATCCCAGATTTGTGGCGCCCACAATTCACAGATCGCCAGGTATTCCAGCCCCCCCGGCCCGGGAGGGACAGATGGTTACAAATTCGGACAGGAAGCGAGCGCTCGATAAAACCATCGCGGGCGGGTGGGTGCTGCTGGGGGTGATTTAGGTGGATTTTCCTTCCTTTTTTTTCTTATTTTTTCTATTTTTTTTTAATATTTTTTTTTTATTATTTTTTTGTTGTTTTTGGCGGCGTCTTTCTGCTGCTGCTGCGGCTTTGGTTTTCCCCCTTGAAAAGCCTCTCAAAAAAATAAAATTATTAATTAAAAATAAATTGAAAGTGGCGAGTAAAGCTTCAATCCCCCCACCAGCGAGGGGTGCGGGGGGATGCCCCACAGGTAAAGCCAAGCGAGGAAATCCGGGCCAGAGACGGGAGAGGCCAAAAAAAAAAAAAAAATTAAAAATAATTAAAAAAAAATCCAGAGCAAAGTGGAGCTTTCAGGGTGACGGAGACTTTCGGTGTTACCCTTTGAGGGGGTTTAAAAAAAAATAAAATAAATGGGTGTTTTGTGGTGGGGACGCGGAGCCCGCGCAGGGATCGCTCCCTGAACGCCCCCCCGCCCGCCCGCGACCCCCGGGTGGGTGAGGATCGATAAACTCCGCTCCTCAGCCTCATCCCCGGCTCATTTTCAGCCATAAAAGGTCGGGCGTGGGTCTGGTATTAACAAAAAAACGCAAGAGGGCACAATGCGGTGCCGGCCACCGGAGGAGAGCGGGGTTTAGCTAAAGGGAGAGCGGAAATATTTCCTTTTTTTTTTCTTTTTTTTTTTTAATTTTTTTTCCATTTATCTCCCGAAACGCGGAGCTTTTGCGGCACCGAGGGGAAAAAATTAAAAAAAAAAAAAAAAGAAAAAGAAAAAGAAAAAAAAAGAGCGGAAAGATGCGGCGGAGGCAGAGCGAAGGTCGGGCTCGAGCTTTGCCGAGCGGGGAGTGCTAATTGACGGTAATTAAGGCAAAGCGCGGAGAGAGTGAAGTTGTCAAAACCGATTTCTCCTCGCCGAGCGAACCCAAACCGCTGGCGGCGGCGGGGTCTCCTCCTTCGGCAAACTTCTCACAACAACAACAACAACAACAACAACAACAAAAAAAAAACCCCAAAACTTTTAATTCCACATTTCCGCCCCCTTCTCCCCCCCCCGTTTCACTGAACTCGGACATTTCAGGGCGATTCGCAAACCCGAGGGGTTCAAGTTTGGCCAGCGCCAGTAATTAACTTTTTCCTTTTCTTTTTTTTTTTTTTTTTTTTTTTTTTTTTTAATTTTCTTTTCCTTCCCCCTCTCCTCGCCCTTCCAGCGGGTGTCCGCACGGGGTTGTTTTTGGCTTTTTTAAGAATTATTTTTGAGGTGTAAATAGAAAGCTTCAGGCGCTGGCAGCGCTGAACACGGGCGCTCCACACCCCCGCGCCGAGCTCCGGGGGAGGGAGGGAGGAAGAGGAGGGGAGGAGGAGGAGGAGGAGGAGGAGGAGGAGGGGGGAGCGCACGTTTATTTATTGATGAAGCACGCAGCGCGCCGGGAGAAGGTTTCTTTTCGGGCAGATATTCGCTATTTGGTTAAGGGGGTGCCTTTCTGTTGTTTAAAAGGGAGGGGGAGAGGAGGAGGGGGGGTTTGTTCCTGGGGGTCCCTGGTGCAATCTCGGCCCCTCATGGGTGCTATTTTGCAACCTCAGGCGCCTGCTATTGGTCAGCCCGCGATCAGATGGTTGTATTTCCTTGTGTCCCTCGCTGGCACCACGCCATCTCCCTTCAGCTAAAACCCAATCTCCGATATCCCACTAATAGCTAAACCACTTGGACTATAAAACATACAACAAATCATAAAAAGCCCGGGGTTCGCGAGCGGAAAAAAAAAAAAAAAAAAAAAAAAGAAAAGAAAAAAAAAAGAAAAAGAAAGGAAAAAAAAAAAAAAAGAGAAAGGACGGCAACGACAACAAACCAAACCGAAAAAAAAAAAAATAATAATCCCAAACAAACAAAACAGAAAAAAAACCCCAACCAAAACAACAACAACAACAACAACAACAACAAAAAGAGAAAACGGGGCGGGGGGAAAAATCCTCTTTCTCTCTCTCTGTGCGTCTCCTTTCCGATGAGTTCTTATTTTGTCAACTCGACCTTCCCGGTGAGCCTGGCGGCGGGGCAGGAGCCCTTCCTGGGCCAGCTCCCGCTGTACCCCTCGGGCTACGCGGATCCTCTGCGGCACTACCCCGGCACCTATGGAGCCCCGGGCGGGCAGGAGAAGGGCTACACCTCCTCTCCTTACTACCAGCAGAGCAACGGAGCTTTCGGCGGCCGCTCCTCGGCCTGCGACTACGGGCCCGGCGGTTTTTTCCGCGAGAAGGAGCCGGCCTGCGCGCCCCCCGGCCTGGACGAGGCGCCCTTCGGCGCCGAGGCGCGCAAGGCGGACTGCGCGCAGGGCAAGAGCGCCTTCGGAGAGAGCGAGGAGCAGAAGTGTTCCGCGCCCGTTTACCCCTGGATGCAGCGGATGAACTCTTGCAATAGTGAGTTTTGTTGGTTTTTGTTTTTTGCTCTTTTCCACAGAAAATAAATGCGGGAATCTCCTCCCTCCTTCTCACCCCCCCACCCCACCCCACCCCCCCCTCTTTTTTTTTTTTTTTCTCTTATTTGTGAGCGCCGGGGAGAGAGAGAGCGAGCGAGGGGAGCCGGAGGAAGGTTCTGACTTTTAGAGCCCAAAACTTCCAGCGGGGAGGGGGGGGAGTGGGGGGGAAACACCAAAAAACTTGGGCGACTTGAGAGGCTCCCGAGCACGCTCCCAAAACTTCCCAGCGCTCCCGAGGTTTTCCCCCCCACCCCGCTCCGTCCCAAGCTCGAAACTTTTAAACCCCAAAACTCCATTTCTGCCCCCCCCCTTTTTTTTTTTTCCATCCCAAACCGCCCCCCCCTTCTGATTTATTTTTTTAATTATTATTTATTTTTTCCTTTTTTTTTTTGTTTTGCCACATTCCAGTTTGCGTGTCACTCAGCGACAGCGATTTGTCTCTGTCTCTGCCCCACACGCGCAGGCAGAGATATCTTTTCCCAATCAGATCTGGATGACTTTACACGCGCACACACACACACAAACACACACGCGGCCCCGAGCCGCACCCCCGCGCAGCTCCCGCTCCCTCTCCCTCTCCCTCCCCGAGCCGGAGTTAAATGATATTTAAAAAAAAAAAAAAAAAAAAAAAAAAGTGTTTAAATGCTTGAAGGCAGGCCGGTTGCATTTTTAATGCCGCTCGCACTTAATGAAAAGTCTGCCTGGGGAAGGTTTTCCTTATTTTCCACCCCCCCGCCCCTCTCCCCTTACCCTCTGTGATATATGGCTTCTTTAAGTGCTGTTTCCTCAATCAGAATGATAACAACAATAAAAGAAAAAAAAAAAAAGAATAAAATAAAAAAGAAGATAAGTGAGGGGGGTGGGGGAGGAGGAGGAAGAAGAAAAATAATAAAAGCCTCCCCGCTCTCCATCCCTCGGTGTTTAGATGCATTTGATGCCTTTTAAGCCCCAAATTGATGTCCATTAGCGCGGGGGACATCAAGCGCTGTGTCCTCTCTAATGCGGACTTTGGGCGGATCGATTCACTTCATTATCGCTTAAACGCCGCGATCCATCCGCCCGGGCCGGCCGGGCAGGGAGGGGGGCTCGGGAACACCTTGCCATCCCTCAGCCCGGAACGAGATGGATCTCGCCCCGTCTCTCTCTCTCTCTCCTCTCCCGACTTTAACCCCCCCCTGCCCGGCTGCGCGCCCGCGGAACCTCCGCGGGGGATGCTCCGAGCGCTCCCGGCTCCTCCTGGAGCTGCCCCAAAGATTTGGGGCAAAAAAAACCCCAAACCTCGGGCTTCTTTCCCACCCCCCTCCCTTCTATTCCCCCCCTTATTTCGCCCTCTTGTTGTTTCCTATTTTTTTTTTTATTTTTATGTGCGATTTTTATTATTTTACGGGTATTTTTTGTTATTATTATTATTATTATTATTATTATTATTATTATTTTTATTTTTTTTTTTCCTGCGGGCCTCGCAGGTTCTTCCTTCGGGCCCAGCGGGCGCCGAGGCCGGCAGACCTACACCCGCTACCAGACTCTGGAGCTGGAGAAGGAATTCCACTTCAACCGCTACCTGACCCGGCGGCGCCGCATCGAGATCGCGCACTCGCTCTGCCTGACCGAGCGCCAGATCAAGATCTGGTTCCAGAACCGCCGCATGAAGTGGAAAAAGGAGAACAAACTGCTCAGCTCCGCGCAGCTCAGCGCCGAGGAGGAGGAGGAGAAAGCGGCCGAGTGAAACTGCCCGCGGGCAGAAAACAAACAAACAAACAAACAAACAAACCACAAAAAAATCCCCCCAAAAACAAAAAAAAACACACAAAAAAAAAAAAAAAAAAAAGGAGGGAAGAAAGGGGTGAAAATGATAAGCGCGGTGGTTAAAAAGTGCAAAAAAAAAAAAGCGATTTAAAAAAAAAATAAATTTGGTTTAGGGAGGGAGTGTGAGAGGCGAGAGGATGAGGGGTGTGGGGGGGGTGTGGGCTGGTTGAGGCCGCAGCCAAAAAGTTCGGGCCGCCAACGCCCTGAGCTCGAATTTCCCGTGAATTTGTCCAAAAAGGAACAGAAAAGAACCACCCGCACCCCCCCGCTACACACACAAAAATCAGGCTTCTGCTCGCGTTTTGAATTTTTTTTGTTTTTCCCTTCCCACACCTCCCCTTCCCTCCCTCTTCCCCCCTCCTCGCCTCTAGACACGAAATGGAATAATGATGATGATGATAATAATAATAATTAAAAAGTGGAGAGATGGAGAGAGAGAGAGAGAGAGAAGGAGGGAGAGAAAGGGAAAAAGAACGAAAAAAAAAAAAGGAAAAAAAGAAAAAAAAAAAAGGACTCCTAGCCGTGTTTCTACCCTTGGTGTCACTGTTAGTAATCTGCTAACTCTTGTATTTAATGGAAGTGCTGCAATATTTGTCATTTGGGGTGTTCATTGTCCTAATTTTGTAAAAAAAAAATGGTTCATGCACGGTTGACATAAGTTGGGTTGTTTTGTTGGTTTGTTGGGTTTTTTTTTAAATTCTCCCTATTTTTAAACTTTTTTTTTTTCTCTCCTTTGGTAAATTAATCAAGCCCTGGGGTTCTTTGTAATTAGTTGGGTTTTTTTTGGGGGGGGGAGGTGGTTTTGTTGTTTTTTTTTTTTTAATTTTAATTTTTTATTTTTTAAAAGGAAAAAAAAAAAATCTACTGAAAGAACGAGTACTACCTACCAGGCTGAAAAAAAAAAAAAGACAAAAAAAAAAAAAAAAAAAAAAAAAAAAGAAGCGACAACGCCAGAAAGTTCTATTTTATTAATTTTTTTGTACGTGTTGTGATTTGGAGTTTGTCTTAGGTATGAACATGGAATTCTCTAATAAAAGCCAAGTCTTCGATCCCACCCGCACACCCCCTTCCCCTGTCATCATTAGCGCTGCTTTTATGACCATTTTTCCCCTTTTCCAGGGGAATTCTGGAGGAGCAGAGCCTTGAAAAGGAGATTTTTTGGGGTTTTTTGGGGTTTTTTTTTGCTCCTCTCCGGGTGACAATATCTCCTAATCCGCCAGGACCAGCAGCTCGGAGCGCACGGAAGTTACAGTGCAGAGATAAATCTGATTTTCCCTCTTTTTATTCTTTTTTTTTTTTTTTCCCTTTTGGTCTAATCTTAACTGGAAACCCTTTCACCAACAGCATTTCCTGGCTGACATTTCTGCCTTTAGCCCCGCTCTTTCTGTCTCTTTTTATTAATTTTTGGTGTGGGTTTTTTTTGTTTGTTTTGTTTTGTTTGGGGGTTTTTTGTTTGTTTGGTTGGTTTTTTTGGGGTTTTTTTTTGGTTGTTACAGTACCAAGAGTTATGACGAAACGCCGTCCCATCTCCGCAATAAATCAAGGAAACGGGCAAAAAAAACCTGCGCTCCTCATTTATCCACCCAAGATACCTAACGTTTGCTGCCCGGCACCTTTCAAACATCTGCTGCCTTGATTTCGAAGAGAAATGTGGCCCAAAAAAAAAAAAAAAAAAAAAAATTCCTGGATTTCCAGGGAGTTTATCCCCCGAAAAAAAAAAAAAAAAAAAAAAAAAAAAAAAAAAAAAAAGTATATATATATAAAAAAAATTCTCAGCCTGAGGAACATGAGCGTCCATTTAAAATGGAAAAAAAAAAAAAAAAAAAAAAAAAAGTGGGGAAATTCTGACTGAAGCTCTTTGGAAAGGGCAGATTTTTTTTTTTTTTTTTAAATTTTATTTTATTTTCTCTCGCGAGCGTCGCCGGTGGCTCCTTGGCTTGGCTGGGGATGGGACGGGGAAATGGTTTTGTGCTCCTCGGAGAGAAACCCCCGACTTTTCCCTGCCTTTTGTGGGGGGAATGGAATGAAAAAAAAAGGAGGATTATTTATTTTATTTTATTTTCATCTGCTGGCGGTGGGTTTGGGGCTGGAATCGAGGCCGATTTGGGGGGGAAAAGGCGAGGAGGGAGCATCTCCTGCCCCCCATCCCCAGCAGGAACCCCCTCGCTGGGAGCGCCTCTCCCCCCTCCACGCCACGAGCCGCTTTTAATGTCAGTCACTTTTAAAATCAATTCATGCAGAAGCTTCACAGCTGTAGGACATTTACTATTATTGCCACGCTTTTCATTGCCCGTAATTATTATAATTATATGTCACTTTCAATATGGCGCATAATTCCCAACGAGTTGCAGGCGAGTTGCGCACGAAATTCCTGAAGTGCCTTGGAAGGAAAAGGGAAAAAAAAAAAAAAAAAGGGAAGAAAAAAAAAAAACCAGAACAAACCAAAACAAAACAAAAAGAAAAAGGAGAAAAGGAGACAGAGAAAAGAGAAGAAGGAGAGAGGGGGGAAAAGGAAAGCAATGCCTGAAAAAGCTCAGCTCTTTCCCAACCTTTCCCCCAGTTTCAGAGCGCTTTTGCTCCCCAATATCCCTGCAGGTCAACAAACGGGAAGGAAAAAAAAAAACCAAAAAACCCTCAAGGCTCAGAGAGGACGTGGAAATTCTCAGCAACAGGAGCGCCCTGAACAGCAACGCTCTCAAACCATTCCCACCGGCCGGATTTTGCCTCTTTTTTCCTTCCTCCCACCCATTTTTTTTTTCCCTTTCAGGGTGGTTTTTTTTCTTTTCTTTTTTTTTTTTTTTCCCCCCGTTCTCCAGAAGGAAGGTGCGAGCTCCTGGCTGCCTCCAAAGAGAAGCGAAGCCACCTCGACTGCCCCGGCGGGAACAACTCGGTGGAGGAAAAACCAACCAACCACCCACCCACCCACCCGGCAAAACCCATCACCCGCACGCTCCTGGTCACCCGCACCACGCTTTTTCCCAACTTTCCGGACACCCAGCGCCAACCTCACCCCAAAAACTCGGACGCCACAAGCCCCCCCAAAAAAAGCTTCTCCACCAGCAGGACGCGCCGCGCCCTCTCCTCGCTCCAATATTATTATTAATAATAATTATTATTATTTTAAAAGAAAAACTCAATGAAAGCCAAGCGGGGGTGAAGATGATTTTTTTTTTGGAGGGGGGGGGGTTGAGTGGTGTCGCCCCTCCCCCCCCCCAAAAATCCCCCCCCCCCCCCAAAAAAAAAAAAAGAATTGCGGTGCGGCGGCGCGGCCGGCAGGTGGCGCGCTCCGCCCAGGCGGGGGGCGATGGCGGCGGGCGGATTTTGGGGGGCGACTTCGGGCCTTGGGGAAGAGCGGCTCCGGCGCTCGTCATTATTTGTAACCATAGAGCATGAATTACCTCTTGAGGTCATCAGTGAGAATTTACGACTGGTCAACAAAAGCACGTGACGCCCCGAACGCAGCCCCCCCCCCCCCACCCTCCCCACCCCACCCCCCCCCCCCCATATTTGGCCGCGTACATAGCAAAAACGAAGTACAGTGCGTTGCCATAATTCATTAATACATCATAAATCGTCAAGCACGGGGGTTATAACGACCACGAGCCACAAATCAAGCCCTCCAAAATAACCCAAATGAGCTCTTACTTTGTAAACTCGTTCTCAGGGCGCTACCCAAATGGCCCCGACTATCAGTTACTAAATTATGGGACCGGCAGTTCCATGAACGGTTCTTACAGAGATTCAAGCACCATGCATTCCAGCTCTTATGGCTACAACTACAATGGGATGGACCTTAGCATCAACCGCTCAGCCTCCTCCGGCCACTTCGGGGCTGTTGTGGGCGAGAGCTCCCGCGGTTTCCCTTCTCCAGCTCAGGAGAGCAGGTTTAGACAGGCGTCCAGCTGCTCCTTATCTTCTCCCGACTCCCTGCCCTGCTCCAACAGCGAGAGCCACGGCGGCAAACCCGCCCCGTCCCCCTCCGAGCCGGCTCCTTCTGCCAGCGCCACCGCCACCAACACAAATTTCACAGAACTAGACGAGACCAGCGCGTCCTCGGGAGCCGACGAGGGCACTCCAATAAGCAGCAGCATCCCCCGAGCGCAGGCAGAGCCCATCGCCACCTCCACGGCAGCGACAGAAGGGCAGGCACCTCAGATATTCCCTTGGATGAGGAAACTTCACATTAGCCATGGTACAGCTACTTCTATGCTTTTGGGGGGTTTTTTTGGGGGTTTTTTGGGGTTTTTTTTGGCTTTTTTTTTCCTTCTTCCCCCCGCGTCGTTGTCGTTGTTTATTTTTTACCGCACAACCCCCCCCCCCCATCCCACAGACCCCTCCCCAGCCGCTCCTTTGCTCTTTTTCTCTCCTGCTTATTTCTGGTTTTTTTTCCCTCCTTTCCACCTTTTTTTTTTTTTTTTCCTCCTCTCCCCCCCACCCCCCCAGCCTCACTCTCTTCTCTTTTTTTTTTTTTTTTTTTTTTTTCCCCCTCTCTCCTTCCTTTTATTCCGCCGGGGCGCTTTGATCAGAATCTCAGCTATTTATTGCTTTTGTATTTCTCTCTCTAAAGCTGCCTCTGGCGCCTGGCAAGGGGGGAAATCTCTGTCTGTTTGTGGGGAGGGGGGGCGATTTTATTTTAATTTCGCTCTCCTCGCCGCCAAACGGGGGGGGGGGGGGTTTAATTTATTTATTTTTTTTTTTTTAATGCTCTTAGCTCGGTGGGAGAAGGTAATTTAAAAAAATATCGAGGCCAGGGGGGTTGTTCCTCGGTGCGTGGGGAGGGTGGAAAGGGAAGAATTGACCATTAAAATGGCATTATAGGCACAGATGGGGCTCGCAGCCCTGTCCTGCTCGGATTTTCTGGGTTTATTCCTGACAATCCGCCCTTGACAACCTCACCCCCCCCAAAAAAATCACGGGGAAGGGGAAGGAAGAGGCAGCCCTCCCCCCCCCAAAAAAAAATATATAAATCTCCCTCTCTTCTTAATTCCCGGTTTTCTGCTGGAGAAAAGAGAGCGGCACCAGAGCTGCCAAGAGCCCCAGGAACACCCAGGCGGGAGAGGGGAAAAAAAAAAGGAAAAAAAAAAAAAAAAAAAAGAAAAAGAAAAAAAGGAAAAAAAAAAAAAAAAGGGCCGAGATTCCCAGCGCTCGCTTCCCGCAGTTAAATTCTGGATCTCGAGTCGGGAATGTCGGGTCTGGAGGGGCCAAGGGTGGGGGGTTTTACACGTGTGAGGTGGGGAGGGGGGGGGTGGGAAAAAAAAAAAGTGTGGGGGGGAGAGGAGCGAGGGGGGGGGTGGGAATTGGGAGCTTTTCAATATTTGACCTCGGGTTAAAAAAAAAAAAAAAAAAAAAAAAAAGGTAAAAATACCTTTAAAATCAAATAATAATAATAATAATAATAATAATAATAAAAATATATATAAAAAAGTAACTAAGGGGAGCAGAAGGAGCAAACGCAAACCCCGCTGTTGTCCGTGTTACCCAGACATGACTGGACCAGACGGGAAGAGGGCGAGGACAGCGTACACTCGCTACCAGACCCTGGAGTTGGAAAAGGAATTCCACTTCAATCGGTATCTCACCCGCAGGAGGAGGATAGAGATCGCTCACGCGCTCTGCCTCTCCGAGCGCCAGATCAAAATCTGGTTCCAGAACCGGCGGATGAAGTGGAAGAAGGATAACAAACTGAAAAGCATGAGCTTGGCCTCGGCGGGCAGCGCCTTTCAGCCCTAAAAACACCCCCAAGGAGGCAGCAGCCAGGAGAGAGGGGGAAAAAATAAAATAAAAAATAAAGAAGAAGAAGAAGAAGAAGATGATGATGATGATGATGAAGAAGAGGAGAAAATTTAAAAAAATAATTACAAAAAGCGCAACAACCCAACGACAAAAAAAAAACCCAAAAAAAACAACAAAACCAACACAAAAACCTGAGTGAATAATAATAATAATAATACAAAAAAGGAAATAAATAAATGGCCGCAGATCTTTAGTTTTGGAGTACTGTACAGTGAGGCACCTTCTGTTCGGCATGTGGTTCATTTCTCCTCCAAACCCAGCTCCTGGTTTTGGTACCGTTTATCCCGGGACTCA